>JAAKFY010001002.1:2500-10000 GCA_011823955.1 Dissostichus mawsoni
CACGCTGGGGGTCATTAGCCCGTCCTTTGGTGGTCTGTGAGCCGCCAAAGAGAGGTGATTTTCCCGGTCTCTCTCCTGGAGGTGTGAAATGAACAGAGTGCACATGTTAGGGAGACACGCTGGGGGTCATTAGCCCGTCCTTTGGTGGTCTGTGAGCCGCCAAAGAGAGGTGATTTTCCCGGTCTCTCTCCTGGAGGTGTGAAATGAACAGAGTGCACATGTTAGGGAGACACGCTGGGGGTCATTAGCCCGTCCTTTGGTGGTCTGTGAGCCGCCAAAGAGAGGTGATTTTCCCGGTCTCTCTCCTGGAGGTGTGAAATGAACAGAGTGCACATGTTAGGGAGACACGCTGGGGGTCATTAGCCCGTCCTTTGGTGGTCTGTGAGCCGCCAAAGAGAGGTGATTTTCCCGGTCTCTCTCCTGGAGGTGTGAAATGAACAGAGTGCACATGTTAGGGAGACACGCTGGGGGTCATTAGCCCGTCCTTTGGTGGTCTGTGAGCCGCCAAAGAGAGGTGATTTTCCCGGTCTCTCTCCTGGAGGTGTGAAATGAACAGAGTGCACATGTTAGGGAGACACGCTGGGGGTCATTAGCCCGTCCTTTGGTGGTCTGTGAGCCGCCAAAGAGAGGTGATTTTCCCGGTCTCTCTCCTGGAGGTGTGAAATGAACAGAGTGCACATGTTAGGGAGACACGCTGGGGGTCATTAGCCCGTCCTGTGGTGGTGTGTGAGCCGCCAAAGACAGGTGATTTTACCGGTCTCTCTCCTGGAGGTGTGAAATGAACCAAGTGCACATGTTAGGGAGACACGCTGGGGGGTCATTAGCCCGTCCTTTGGTGGTCTGAGAGGTGATTTTCCCTGTCTCTCTCCTGGAGGTGTGAAATGAACAGAGTGCACATGTTAGGGAGACACGCTGGGGGTCATTAGCCCGTCCTTTGGTGGTCTGTGAGCCGCCAAAGAGAGGTGATTTTCCCGGTCTCTCTCCTGGAGGTGAGAAATGAACAGAGTGCACATATTAGGGATACATGCTGGAGGTCATTAGTCCGTCCTTTGGTGGTCTGTGAGCCGCCAAAGACAGGTGATTTTACCGGTCTCTCTCCTGGAGGTGTGAAATGAACCAAGTGCACATGTTAGGGAGACACGCTGGGGGGTCATTAGCCCGTCCTTTGGTGGTCTGAGAGGTGATTTTCCCTGTCTCTCTCCTGGAGGTGTGAAATGAACAAAGTGCACATATTAGGGATACGTGCTGGAGGTCATTAGTCCTTCCTTTGGTGGTCTGTGAGCCGCCAAAGAGAGGTGATTTTCCCGGTCTCTCTCCTGGAGGTGTGAAATGAACAGAGTGCACATGTTAGGGAGACACGCTGGGGGTCATTAGCCCGTCCTTTGGTGGTCTGTGAGCCGCCAAAGAGAGGTGATTTTCCCGGTCTCTCTCCTGGAGGTGTGAAATGAACAGAGTGCACATGTTAGGGAGACACGCTGGGGGGTCATTAGCCCGTCCTTTGGTGGTCTGTGAGCCGCCAAAGAGAGGTGATTTTCCCGGTCTCTCTCCTGGAGGTGTGAAATGAACAGAGTGCACATGTTAGGGAGACACGCTGGGGGTCATTAGCCCGTCCTTTGGTGGTCTGTGAGCCGCCAAAGAGAGGTGATTTTCCCGGTCTCTCTCCTGGAGGTGTGAAATGAACAGAGTGCACATGTTAGGGAGACACGCTGGGGGTCATTAGCCCGTCCTTTGGTGGTCTGTGAGCCGCCAAAGAGAGGTGATTTTCCCGGTCTCTCTCCTGGAGGTGTGAAATGAACAAAGTGCACATATTAGGGATACGTGCTGGAGGTCATTAGTCCTTCCTTTGGTGGTCTGTGAGCCGCCAAAGAGAGGTGATTTTCCCGGTCTCTCTCCTGGAGGTGTGAAATGAACAGAGTGCACATGTTAGGGAGACACGCTGGGGGTCATTAGCCCGTCCTTTGGTGGTCTGTGAGCCGCCAAAGAGAGGTGATTTTCCCGGTCTCTCTCCTGGAGGTGTGAAATGAACAAAGTGCACATATTAGGGATACGTGCTGGAGGTCATTAGTCCTTCCTTTGGTGGTCTGTGAGCCGCCAAAGAGAGGTGATTTTCCCGGTCTCTCTCCTGGAGGTGTGAAATGAACAGAGTGCACATGTTAGGGAGACACGCTGGGGGTCATTAGCCCGTCCTTTGGTGGTCTGTGAGCCGCCAAAGAGAGGTGATTTTCCCGGTCTCTCTCCTGGAGGTGAGAAATGAACAGAGTGCACATATTAGGGATACATGCTGGAGGTCATTAGTCCTTCCTTTGGTGGTCTGTGAGCCGCCAAATAGAGGTGAGTTTCCCGGTCTCTCTCCTGGAGGTCTGAAATAATCTAAGTGAACATGTTAGGGAGACACGCTGGGGGTCATTAGCCCGTCCTGTGGTGGTGTGTGAGCCGCCAAAGAGAGGTGATTTTCCCGGTCTCTGTCCTGGGTTTAAAAAAAAGCTTACAGCACCGGGTATTCCCAGGCGGTCTCCCATCCAAGTACTGACCCGGCCCGACCCTGCTTAGCTTCCGAGATCGGACGAGATCGGGCGTGATCAGGGTGGTATGGCCGTAAGCAAAGGCTTTGGAGGTATATTGGCTTCTCATAGCTGGTTCAGAGAGAGGGGCTGGAGGTCTCAGGGCCGAGTTTGGGTGCCGAAAGGCGGACTGCCCACCTCCATGTCGATGCCCAGCAGCTGGGGGTGCTGCAGGGGGGGGGGCCTGCTGCAGGGGGGGCCTGCTGAAGGTTCCGGGCCGAGCTGTGAGCCTGTCTCCCACCCTCCGCAGCACCTGGGAGCTCTCTGTGGTGCTGGAGAGGCATTGTCAGAGTTTTAGCAGAGTTTTAGCAGACTTTGAGCACTCTTTTCCCCGCAGAAACTAGTTTAAATCACCGTTGTCACTACTGTGGGGTATTGGGAATGTGCCTGTGTCTCGTGCGGAGCCTCCCCGCACCTTGAATCCATCCATTTGCCTGTATTTATGGCATGTTTTACGGTTAATGCACTGTGCTCGAGCAGGCTGAAGCGCCCTCCTGTGGGGACACATGGGAACTGCACTTAAATCACTCTGTGTGCCTTTTAACCGGTTTAAAATGGTTTTTCTTTCACTTTGTAAAATACACCCTGCCCGAGAAATGGTTTTTAATCATTATTACCGTTGTCAGGGGGCTGCGTGAACACTTTCCCCACCTTTAAAACACTTTATCCCCACCTTTCAAACCATTTTCCCCGGTCGAAAATGCAGCTGCGCGCGCCTCCTCTCTGGGTGCACTCTGCTTCAATTGTACCCAGGATCCAAGCTATTTCCCTGGCTTTTATACACCCTGGTTGTGGCATAATATTGACCACACATAACATCCATCCAGGGGTGTATTTCAACCATCTTTACCCCGAAGTTAGAACACTTATTCCCGGGTCGAAAATACAGCTGCGCGCGCCGGCTCTCTGGGTGCACTCTGCTTCAATTGCACCCAGGATCCAAGCTATTTCCCTGGCTTTTTAATAGCTGTTTTGCGCCCTGGCAGTCCCACGCACACTGTACACACATGGCTACCCAGGATCCAAGCTATTTCCCTGGCTTTTTAATAGCTGTTTTGCGCCCTGGCAGTCCCACGCACACTGTACACACATGGCTACCCAGGATCCAAGCTATTTCCCCCGCTTTTTAACAGCTGTTTTGCGCCCTGGCAGTCCCACGCACACTGTACACACAGTTTAACCAGGATCCAAGCTATTTCCCTGGCTTGTATATGGCAGTGACGCACCCTGGTTGTGGCAGAATATTTACCACACATCACATCCATCCAGGGGTGTATTTCAACCAACTTTACCCGGCCTTTTGAACACTCATTCCCGGGTCGAAAAGGCAGCTGCGCGCGCCGGCTCTCTGGGTGCACTCTGCTTCAATTTTACCCAGGATCCAAGCTATTTCCGTTGCTTGTACACACCCTGGTTGTGGCAGAATATTTACCACACATCACAGCCATCCAGGGGTGTATTTCAACCAACTTTACCCGGCCTTTGAACACTTATTCCCGGGTCGAAAATGCAGCATCGCCCGCCGGCTCTCTGGGTGCACTCTGCTTCAATTGTACCCAGGATCCAAGCTATTTCCGTGGCTTGTATACACCCTGGTTGTGGCATAATATTGACCACCCATCACATCCATCCAGGGGTGTATTTCAACCAACTTTACCCGGCCTTTTGAACACTTATTCCCGGGTCGAGAAAGCCAGCGGCGCCTGCCTCCCACCCTCCGCAGCACCCGGGAGCTCGCTGTGGTGCTGGAGAGGCATTTTCAGGCTTCTCTCTGCTCTGTTCACCCTGCAAATGCATTTTAATGGATACTTTTAGATGGCCATGGTTATATTGTATCCTTACTATGGGTCTCTGAAACAATCAGACTTGTACCACGCCGTTATCAGAGTTTTAGCAGAGTTTTAGCAGACTTTGAGCACTCTTTCCCCCGCAGAAACTAGTTTAAATCACCGTTGTCACTACTGTGGGGGATTGGGAATGTGCCTGTGTCTCGTGCGGAGCCTCCCCGCACCTTAATTCCATCCATTTGCCTTTATTTATGGCATGTTTTACGGTTAATGCACTGTGCTCAAGCAGGCTGAAGCGCCCTCCTGTGGGGACACATGGGAACTGCACTTAAATCACTTTGTGTGCCTTTTAACCGGTTTAAAATGGTTTTTCTTTCACTTTTAAAATACACCCTGCCCTAGAAATGGTTTTTAATCATTATTACCGTTGTCAGGGGGCTGCGTGAACACTTTCCCCACCTTTAAAACACTTTATCCCCACCTTTCAAACCATTTTCCCCGGTCGAAAATGCAGCTGCGCGCGCCTCCTCTCTGGGTGCACTCTGCTTCAATTGTACCCAGGATCCAAGCTATTTCCGTTGCTTGTATACACCCTGGTTCTGGCATAATATTGACCACACTGCGCATTCATCCAGGGGTGTATTTCAACCAACTTTACCCCGAAGTTAGAACACTCATTCCCGGGTCGAAAAGGCAGCTGCGCGCGCCGGCTCTCTGGGTGCACTCTGCTTCAATTGTACCCAGGATCCAAGCTATTTCCCTGGCTTTTATACACCATGGTTGTGGCATAATATTGACCACACATAACATCCATCCAGGGGTGTATTTCAACCAACTTTACCCGGCCTTTGAACACTTATTCCCGGGTCGAAAATGCAGCATCGCCCGCCGCGGCTCTCTGGGTGCACTCTGCTTCAATTGTACCCAGGATCCAAGCTCTTCTCCCCCGCTTTTTAACAGCTGTTTTGCGCCCTGGCAGTCCCACGCACACTGTACACACAGTTTACCCAGGATCCAAGCTATTTCCCTGGCTTTTTAATAGCTGTTTTGCGCCCTGGCAGTCCCACGCACACGGAACACACATTTTACCCAGGATCCAAGCTATTTCCCTGGCTTGTATATGGCAGTGACGCACCCTGGTTGTGGCATAATATTGACCACACATAACATCCATCCAGGGGTGTATTTCAACCAACTTTACCCGGCCTTTTGAACACTTATTCCCGGGTCGAAAAGGCAGCTGCGCGCGCCGGCTCTCTGGGTGCACTCTGCTTCAATTTTACCCAGGATCCAAGCTATTTCCCTGGCTTTTTAATAGCTGTTTTGCACCCTGGCAGTCCCACGCACACTGTACACACATTTTACCCAGGATCCAAGCTATTTCCCTGGCTTTTTAATAGCTGTTTTGCGCCCTGGCAGTCCCGCACACTGTACACACATGGCTACCCAGGATCCAAGCTATTTCCCCCGCTTTTTAACAGCTGTTTTCCGCCCTGGCAGTCCCACGCACACTGTACACACATTTTACCCAGGATTCAAGCTATTTCCCTGGCTTTTTAATAGCTGTTTTGCGCCCTGGCAGTCCCACGCACACTGTACACACATGGCTACCCAGGATCCAAGCTATTTCCCTGGCTTGTATATGGCAGTGACGCACCCTGGTTGTGGCATAATATTGACCACACATAACATCCATCCAGGGGTGTATTTCAACCAACTTTACCCGGCCTTTTGAACACTTATTCCCGGGTCGAAAAGGCAGCTGCGCGCGCCGGCTCTCTGGGTGCACTCTGCTTCAATTTTACCCAGGATCCAAGCTATTTCCGTTGCTTGTATACACCCTGGTTGTGGCATAATATTGACCACACATAACATCCATCCAGGGGTGTATTTCAACCATCTTTACCCCGAAGATAGAACACTTATTCCCGGGTCGAAAATGCAGCATCGCCCGCCGGCTCTCTGGGTGCCCTCTGCTTCAATTTTACCCAGGATCCAAGCTCTTCTCCCTCGCTTTTTAACAGCTGTTTTGCGCCCTGGCAGTCCCACGCACACTGTACACACAGTTTACCCAGGATCCAAGCTATTTCCCTGGCTTTTTAATAGCTGTTTTGCGCCCTGGCAGTCCCACGCACACTGTACACACATGGCTACCCAGGATCCAAGCTATTTCCCTGGCTTTTGTAATAGCTGTTTTGCGCCCTGGCAGTCCCACGCACACTGTACACACATGGCTACCCAGGATCCAAGCTATTTCCCTGGCTTCTTAATAGCTGTTTTGCGCCCTGGCAGTCCCACACACTGTACACACATGGCTACCCAGGATCCAAGCTATTTCCCTGGCTTCTTAATAGCTGTTTTGCGCCCTGGCAGTCCCACGCACACTGTACACACAGTTTACCCAGGATCCAAGCTATTTCCCTGGCTTTGTAATAGCTGTTTTGCGCCCTGGCAGTCCCACGCACACTGTACACACATTTTACCCAGGATCCAAGCTATTTCCCTGGCTTTGTAATAGCGGTTTTGCGCCCTGGCAGTCCCACGCACACTGTACACACATGGCTACCCAGGATCCAAGCTATTTCCCTGGCTTTTTAATAGCTGTTTTGCGCCCTGGCAGTCCCACGCACACTGTACGCACAGTTTACCCAGGATCCAAGCTATTTCCCTGGCTTTGTAATAGCTGTTTTGCGCCCTGGCAGTCCCACGCACACTGTACACACATTTTACCCAGGATCCAAGCTATTTCCCTGGCTTTGTAATAGCGGTTTTGCGCCCTGGCAGTCCCACGCACACTGTACACACATGGCTACCCAGGATCCAAGCTATTTCCCTGGCTTTTTAATAGCTGTTTTGCGCCCTGGCAGTCCCACGCACACTGTACGCACAGTTTACCCAGGATCCAAGCTATTTCCCTGGCTTTGTAATAGCTGTTTTGCGCCCTGGCAGTCCCACACACTGTACACACATTTTACCCAGGATCCAAGCTATTTCCCTGGCTTCTTAATAGCTGTTTTGCGCCCTGGCAGTCCCACACACTGTACACACATTTTACCCAGGATCCAAGCTATTTCCCTGGCTTTGTAATAGCTGTTTTGCGCCCTGGCAGTCCCACGCACACTGTACACACATTTTACCCAGGATCCAAGCTA
>JAAKFY010001003.1:0-13925 GCA_011823955.1 Dissostichus mawsoni
CCTGAGAGAGATCTGTAGAGCCATGAGAGAGATCTGTAGAGCCATGAGAGAGAGTCTACAGATCTATAGAGCCATGAGAGAGATCTGTAGAGCCATGAGAGAGATCTGTAGAGCCATGAGAGAGAGATCTGTAGAGCCATGAGAGAGAGAATCTATAGAGCCATGAGAGAGATCTGAGAGCCATGAGAGAGAGATCTATAGAGCCATGAGAGAGATCTGTAGAGCCATGAGAGAGAGATCTGTAGAGCCATGAGAGAGATCTATAGAGCCATGAAGAGATCTGTAGAGCCATGAGAGAGAGATCTATAGAGCCATGAGAGAGAGATCTGTAGAGCCATGAGAGAGATCTGTAGAGCCATGAGAGAGATCTGTAGAGCCATGAGAGAGAGATCTGTAGAGCCACGAGAGAGAGATCTGTAGAGCCATGAGAGAGATATGTAGAGCCATGAGAGAGAGTCTACAGATCTATAGAGCCATGAGAGGATCTGTAGAGCCATGAGAGATATGTAGAGCCATGAGAGAGAGATCTATAGAGCCACGAGAGAGAGATCTATAGAGCCATGAGAGAGATCTATAGAGCCATGAGAGAGAGATCTGTAGAGCCATGAGAGAGAGATCTATAGAGCCATGAGAGAGAGATCTATAGAGCCATGAGAGAGAGATCTGTAGAGCCATGAGAGAGAGATCTATAGAGCCATGAGAGAGAGATCTGTAGAGCCATGAGAGAGAGATCTGTAGAGCCATGAGAGAGATCTGTAGAGCCATGAGAGAGAGATCTATGAGCCATGAGAGAGAGATCTGTAGAGCCATGAGAGAGAGAGATCTATAGAGCCATGAGAGAGAGATCTATAGAGCCATGAGAGAGAGATCTGTAGAGCCATGAGAGAGAGTCTACAGATCTATAGAGCCATGAGAGAGATCTGTAGAGCCATGAGAGAGAGTCTACAGATCTATAGAGCCATGAGAGAGATCTATAGAGCCATGAGAGAGAGTCTACAGATCTATAGAGCCATGAGAGAGATCTATAGAGCCATGAGAGAGAGTCTACAGATCTATAGCCATGAGAGAGATCTGTAGAGCATGAGAGAGAGTCTACAGATCTATAGAGCCATGAGAGAGAGTCTACAGATCTATAGAGCCATGAGAGAGAGTCTACAGATCTATAGAGCCACGAGAGAGAGTCTACAGATCTATAGAGCCACGAGAGAGAGTCTACAGATCTATAGAGCCATGAGAGAGAGTCTACAGTAACCAGTGATAACTCATTCGTTGATGCAAACAGGTGAGTGTTATCTACGCTCTAGTTCAGGTCAGTTCGTCTGTACCCTGTGAGTGCTACTGCTTCAGTGGGTCAGTATATTACAGTATCAGAGTATTGATCTGTGTATTTCTCTTCAGGATGGAGGTGGTAGTATTATAGTATCATAGTTATAGTATCATAGTATTGTAGTATGTAGTATTATAGTATTGATCTGTGTTATAGTGTTATAGTATAGTAGTATTGTAGTATTGTAGTATTATAGTATTGATCTGTGTTATAGTATTATAGTATAGTAGTATTATAGTATTGTAGTATTATAGTATTGATCTGTGTTATAGTATTATAGTATAGTAGTATTATAGTATTGTAGTATTATATTATTAGTATTGATCTGTGTTATAGTATTATAGTATAGTAGTATTATAGTATTGTAGTATTATAGTATTATAGTATTGATCTGTGTTATAGTATTATAGTATAGTAGTATGTAGTATTATAGTATCATAGTATTGTAGTATTGATCTGTCTCTCTCCAGGATGGTGGTGGTAGTATTGTAGTATTATAGTATTATAGTATCATAGTATTGTAGTATTGATCTGTGTTATAGTATTGTAGTATTGATCTGTCTCTTCAGGATGGTGGTGGTAGTATTGTAGTATTATAGTATCATAGTATAGTAGTATCGTAGTATTATAGTATAGTAGTACGTAGTATTATAGTATAGTAGTATTGTAGTATTATAGTATCATAGTATTGTAGTATTGATCTGTGTCTCTCTCCAGGATGGTGGTGTAGTATTGTAGTATTATAGTATCATAGTATTGATGTATTGATCTGTCTCTCTGCAGGATGGTGGTGGTAGTATTGTAGTATTATAGTATTGTAGTATTGATCTGTCTCTCTCCAGGATGGTGGTAGTATTGTAGTATTATAGTATTATAGTATCATAGTATAGTAGTATCATAGTATTGTAGTATTGATCTGTCTCTCTGCAGGATGGTGGTGGTAGTATTGTAGTATTATAGTATCATAGTATTGATGTATTGATGTATTGATCTGTCTCTCTGCAGGATGGTGTGGTAGTATTGTAGTAATATAGTATTGTAGTATTGATCTGTCTCTCTGCAGGATGGTGGTGGTAGTATTGTAGTAATATAGTATTGTAGTATTGATCTGTCTCTCTCCAGGATGGTGGTGGTAGTATTGTAGTAATATAGTATTGTAGTATTGATCTGTCTCTCTGCAGGATGGTGGTGGTAGTATAGTAGTATCATAGTATTGTAGTATTGATCTGTCTCTCTGCAGGATGGTGGTGGTAGTATTGTAGTATTATAGTATCATAGTATTGATGTATTGATCTGTCTCTCTGCAGGATGGTGGTGGTAGTATAGTAGTATCATAGTATTGTAGTATTGATCTGTCTCTCTGCAGGATGGTGGTGGTAGTATTGTAGTATTATAGTATCATAGTATTGATGTATTGATCTGTCTCTCTGCAGGATGGTGGTGGTAGTATTGTAGTATTATAGTATCATAGTATTGTAGTATTGATCTGTCTCTCTCCAGGATGGTGGTGGTAGTATTGTAGTAATATAGTATTGTAGTATTGATCTGTCTCTCTGCAGGATGGTGGTGGTAGTATTGTAGTAATATAGTATTGTAGTATTGATCTGTCTCTCTCCAGGATGGTGGTGGTAGTATTGTAGTAATATAGTATTGTAGTATTGATCTGTCTCTCTGCAGGATGGTGGTGGTAGTATTGTAGTAATATAGTATTGTAGTATTGATCTGTCTCTCTCCAGGATGGTGGTGGTAGTATTGTAGTATTATAGTATCATAGTATAGTAGTATCATAGTATTGTAGTATTGATCTGTCTCTCTGCAGGATGGTGGTGGTAGTATTGTAGTATTATAGTATTATAGTATCATAGTATTGTAGTATTGATCTGTCTCTATGCAGGATGGTGGTGGTAGTATTGTAGTATTATAGTATTGATCTGTGTTATAGTATTATAGTATAGTAGTATTATAGTATTATAGTATTGATCTGTGTTATAGTATTATAGTATAGTAGTATTATAGTATTGTAGTATTATAGTATTGATCTGTGTTATAGTATTATAGTATAGTAGTATTATAGTATTGTAGTATTATAGTATTGATCTGTGTTATAGTATTATAGTATAGTAGTATTATAGTATTGTAGTATTATAGTATTATAGTATTGATCTGTGTTATAGTATTATAGTATAGTAGTATTATAGTATTGTAGTATTTTAGTATTGATCTGTCTCTCTCCAGGGTGGTGGTGGTAGTATTAGAGTATTATAGTATCATAGTATAGTAGTATTATAGTATAGTAGTATTATAGTATTATAGTATTGTAGTATTGATCTGTCTCTCTCCAGGGTGGTGGTGGTAGTATTAGAGTATTATAGTATTAGAGTATCATAGTATAGTAGTATCATAGTATTGTAGTATTGATCTGTCTCTCTGCAGGATGGTGGTGGTAGTATCATAGTATTGTAGTATTGTAGTATTATAGTATCATAGTATTGTAGTATTGATCTGTGTCTCTCTGCAGGATGGTGGTGGTAGTATTATAGTATCATAGTATAGTAGTATCGTAGTATTATAGTATTGTAGTATTGATCTGTCTCTCTCCAGGATGGTGGTGGTAGTATTAGAGTATTATAGTATTAGAGTATCATAGTATAGTAGTATCATAGTATTGTAGTATTGATCTGCCTCTCTGCAGGATGGTGGTGGTAGTATCATAGTATTGTAGTATTGTAGTATTATAGTATCATAGTATTGTAGTATTGATCTGTGTCTCTCTGCAGGATGGTGGTGGTAGTATTATAGTATCATAGTATAGTAGTATCGTAGTATTATAGTATTATAGTATTGTAGTATTGATCTGTGTCTCTCTGCAGGATGGTGGGTAGTATCATAGTATTGTAGTATTGTAGTATTATAGTATCATAGTATAGTAGTATCATAGTATTGTAGTATTATAGTATCATAGTATAGTAGTATCATAGTATTGTGTATTGTAGTATTGATCCGTCTCTCTGCAGGATGGTGGTGGTAGTATTGTAGTATTATAGTATCATAGTATAGTAGTATTATAGTATTGTAGTATTGTAGTATTGATCTGTCTCTCTGCAGGATGGTGGTGGTAGTATTGTAGTATTGATGTATTGATGTATTGATCTGTCTCTCTGCAGGATGGTGGTGGTAGTATTGTAGTATTGTAGTATTGATGTATTGATCTGTCTCTCTGCAGGATGGTGGTGGTAGTATTGTAGTGATGTATTGATCTGTCTCTCTGCAGGATGGTGGTGGTAGATGTAGTATTGATGTATTGATCTGTCTCTCTGCAGGATGGTGGTGGTAGTATTGTAGTATTGATGTATTGATGTATTGATCTGTCTCTCTGCAGGATGGTGGTGGTAGTCTTGTAGTATTGATGTATTGATCTGTCTCTCTGCAGGATGGTGGTGGTAGTATTGATGTATTGATGTATTGATCCGTCTCTCTGCAGGATGGTGGTGGTAGTATTGTAGTATTGATGTATTGATGTATTGATGTATTGATCTGTCTCTCTGCAGGATGGTGGTGGTAGTATTGTAGTATTGATGTATTGATCCGTCTCTCTGCAGGATGGTGGTGGTAGTATTGTAGTATTGATGTATTGATGTATTGATCTGTCTCTCTGCAGGATGGTGGTGGTAGTATTGTAGTATTGATGTATTGATGTATTGATCCGTCTCTCTGCAGGATGGTGGTGGTAGTATTGTAGTATTGTAGTATTGATGTATTGATCCGTCTCTCTGCAGGATGGTGGTGGTCACTCAGCCCGGATCAGACGCTGCCGCTGAGTGGGCGAGTGGAGTGTGTGACTGCTGCCAGGACAAGAGACAGTGTAAATACTGCTAATGTTGTTGTTGTTGTTATTATTATTGTTTATTATTATTATTATTATTATTGTTATATATATATGTATATTTGTACAGGCTGCCTGTGGTTCTGGTGCTGCCCCTGCTCGGCCTGCAGACTCTCTAAATCACTCGGTCAGTGTCTCTGTCTCCCCCTATTGGACGTCTGCGGCTGCGTCCGACCAATCAGCTTCTCCATGCGGGTCCTCGTGAGGCAGCGCTACGGCATCAGGGTGAGGACATCTCAGATTCTGATCATTACTGAAGTGTCTTTCTGTCTTCGTCCTGCAGCTGGAGGACGAGCAGGAGCTTCCTGTCCTCTGCTTCTAATACTTTTTGGGATGTAACTGTCTCATTGTTGAAATAGTAGAATAAATCATTACTAAAATTACTTAATTTAAAAAAAACACTAGTTTTTCATATTTCTGTAGAATGTTATTATATATCTTGTATATAGACAAAAGTATTGGGACACTCCTCTTACTCATTGAACTCAGGTGTTTCCTTCAGTCCTGGTGTATACATGAAGCCCCTCTGCAGCTCTGCCTTTAGTTCCTCTCTGACAGAAAGGCTGGTTCTAAAGAGCTCACTGAATGAACCTATGACAGGAAGTCAGTTCATTTCTTCTCTCCTAGATTCCACCATGAACTGTGAGTGGTATGAATGCAAAGTGGAAACGGTCAGCAACCTCAGACACTCAGTATATTACTATCAGACCAAACTGTGGAGCTTCAAGTCCGAGCAGCTGAAGCCTGATATCACAACACAATGCTGTAAGGACTGGACTCTGAAGCAGAGGCAGCTGTTCCTCACCCTCTGACCCAGCAGTGTGTCCTCACCGAGCAGTGTGTCCTCACCGAGCAGTGTGTCCTCACCGAGCAGTGTGTCCTCACTGAGCAGCTGCACCTTGGGTGCTCTCAGTGTCTCTCTGCTCCTCCTGCTGCAGGGTCAGCTGATAGAGGTTATAGTGCTTCATCTTGTTCTGCAGCATGTTGATTCTTCTCTCAGAGCTGAATACAGGGGTCTGAGGTAGAGATCTTCAGAAACACAGATCACATGTCTTCTCCGTCCGAAGCTCCAAATAAACCCTCAGTGTTTCCATCAGAGTTCCTGCTCTCTGTGTCTTTCTGAGTCTCCATTGATCCAGAAGCTTCCATCACAGAAACGTGTTCTGTGGACCAATCACACTCCTCTATCTGTCCTCTGATGGACCAATCACACTCCTCTATCTGTCCTCTGATGGACCAGTCTGGGTTTGGTGCCAGCAGAACGTTACCCGCCTGACTGCAGAGTTTGGTGGAGGAGGGATAATGCTGTGGTTGTTCTTCTGGGGTCGGCCTCGGCCCCTTAGCTCCAGTGAAGAGATTCTTAAAGCTTCACCAAGTCATTCTGGAAAGTTCTCTGCTTCCATCTTAGTGGAGACAGTTTGGGGAAGAAGAACCTTTCTGTCCCAGCAGAGCCTCACAAAGCAGGTCCATGAAGGCCTGGGGGAGGAGTCTGGAGGAAGAGTCTGACCTGAACCCACTGAGCTCCTTTGGGATGAACTAGAGCCTCTCGTCCAGCATCAGGGTCCGACCTGAACCCACTGAGCTCCTTTGGGATGAACTAGAGCCTCTCGTCCAGCATCAGGGTCCGACCTGAACCCACTGAACTCCTTTGGGATGAACTAGAGCCTCTCGTCCAGCATGAGGTCCGACCTGAACCCACTGAGCTCCTTTGGGATGAACTAGAGCCTCTCGTCCAGCATCAGGGTCCGACCTGAACCCACTGAGCTCCTTTGGGAGGAACTAGAGCCTCTCGTCCAGCATCAGGCTCTGACCTGAACCCACTGAGCTCCTTTGGGATGAACTAGAGCCTCTCGTCCAGCATGAGGGTCCGACCTGAACCCACTGAACTCCTTTGGGATGAACTAGAGCCTCTCGTCCAGCATCAGGGTCCGACCTGAACCCACTGAACTCCTTTGGGATGAACTAGAGCCTCTCGTCCAGCATGAGGGTCCGACCTGAACCCACTGAACTCCTTTGGGATGAACTGGAGCCTCTCGTCCAGCATCAGGGTCTGACCTGAACCCACTGAACTCCTTTGGGATGAACTGGAGCCTCTCGTCCAGCATGAGGGTCCGACCTGAACCCACTGGACTCCTTTGGGATGAACTGGAGCCTCTCGTCCAGCATGAGGGTCCGACCTGAACCCACTGAACTCCTTTGGGATGAACTGGAGCCTCTCGTCCAGCATCAGGCTCTGACCTGAACCCACTGGACTCCTTTGGGATGAACTGGAGCCTCTCGTCCAGCATGAGGGTCCGACCTGAACCCACTGAACTCTTTGGGATGAACTGGAGCCTCTCGTCCAGCATGAGGGTCCGACCTGAACCCACTGAACTCCTTTGGGATGAACTAGAGCCTCTCGTCCAGCATCAGGCTCTGACCTGAACCCACTGAACTCCTTTGGGATGAACTGGAGCCTCTCGTCCAGCATGAGGGTCCGACCTGAACCCACTGAACTCCTTTGGATGAACTGGAGCCTCTCGTCCAGCATCAGGCTCTGACCTGAACCCACTGAACTCTTTGGGATGAACTAGAGCCTCTCGTCCAGCATCAGGGTCCGACCTGAACCCACTGAACCTTTGGGATGAACTAGAGCCTCTCGTCCAGCATGAGGGTCCGACCTGAACCCACTAGAAAAAAGTCAATTTTGACACAAATGTCAATTTAAATTAAAAAAAGTCAATTCTGTGAAAGAAGTCAATTCTTAGTTGAATGGGCGTCCCCACAGACACGCCATCATCTGTTTAAAGCCTTCCCAGAAGAGTGGAAGCTGTTAGAGCTGCAAAGAGGACCAGCTTCATGCTAATGTGTTGGCGCCCAATACTTTAGTCCATATAGTGTATAATAATATCTCTCTATTTACCATCTGTATCGACCGTGTGCTCTGTGGTGCGTTCAAGGAACCATGTGCAGTGTTATATTGACTGTGTGCTCTGTGGTGCGTTCAGGGAATCATGTGCAGTGTTATATTGACTGTGTGCTCTGTGGTGCGTTCAAGGAACCATGTGCAGTGTTATATTGACTGTGTGCTCTGTGGTGCGTTCAGGGAATCATGTGCAGTGTTATATTGACTGTGTGCTCTGTGGTGCGTTCAGGGAACCATGTGCAGTGTTATATTGACTGTGCTCTGTGGTGCGTTCAGGGAACCATGTGCAGTGTTATATTGACTGTGTGCTCTGTGGTGCGTTCAGGGAACCATGTGCAGTGTTATATTGACCCTTGTGTTTTGTGGTGCGTTCAGGGAACCATGTGCAGGGACTGCCTCTGCTCCACCTTCTGCGTCCCGTGTGTTTGGTGCCAGATGTCTCGAGAGGTTTCGGACAGGAAGCTGCCGGCCGGCCTCGGTGACCTCATCAGCCGCTGATGAGGTCATCATCCACTGCTGTGACCTCATCATCCGCTGCTGTGACCTCATCATCCGCTGCTGTGACCTCATCATCCACTGCTGTGACCTCGTCATCCGCTGCTGTGACCTCGTCATCCACTGCTGTGACCTCATCATCCACTGCTGTGACCTCATCATCCACTGCTGTGACCTCATCATCCACTGCTGTGACCTCATCATCCGCTGCTGTGACCTCGTCATCCACTGCTGTGACCTCATCATCCACTGCTGTGACCTCGTCATCCGCTGCTGTGAGCTCGTCATCCACTGCTGTGACCTCATCATCCACTGCTGTGACCTCATCAGCCGCTGATGATGTCATCACCCACTGCTGTGACCTCATCAGCCGCTGATGATGTCATCACCCGCTGCTGTGACATCACTGTGAGAGCTGCGCTGTCATTGGTTGCTTCACTAATAATCCAGAGTGACTCCTAAATTTATTTCCTGTATTAATTTTCTATTTAATTGTATTTTGTTTCATATCAAACATTGGGTGAGCTCGTCTGCCGCTGATGACATCACTGTAAAGCTGTACAGCAGTGGCGTATTGTGGGTGGGCCTGGAGAAATGTAGGTGGGCCAGGGGGAGACTTATTAAGCGTGGGGTCTGAGTTCAAACTTCATTCATGATTTTATTTATTTTTTAATTTACTAATTAAACATAAGCCTAAACTAGCAGTGAACACAAAACATAGGCCTCCGAATGTAAAACTGACTTCCACCTGACTGGCTCGGCGGCCACAGGTTGTTTATCCTTGACAGTCGCACAGTGGGCACACACTGAGAGTGATTTCATATTCAGCAAATGTGTACACGCTTCACTGCAGACCTCAAGAAGAAATAAGACTTTCATTTACTCACGGTAAAAAATGCACTCCCTATCCCATTGTCATGAAGGTGGAATGTAACTATATCCACAATAAGTTTGATTGCATCCAGGCTAGAAACATGTTTATTTCTGCTTTAAAGTTGGGTATTTTAACATGGGAGTCTATGGAAAGGGCTCCTTTCTGCATCCATCCCCTGTCGGCCACTTGATGAACTGCAGTTTGTGGCACTTCCTTCTGGGCTTCCCGGCTCTGCCCCAGAGTTTGCCGCTTGTCAGGAACGTCAACATCGCTATGACGCGCTGATTGATTGTGGGTGGGCCCGACGTGCATGTGGGTGGGCCAGACGTGCATGTGGGTGGGCCAGACGTGCATGTGGGGGGCCAGACGTGCATGTGGGTGGGCCCGATGTGCATGTGGGTGGGCCGACGTGCATGTGGGTGGGCCCGATGTGCATGTGGGTGGGCCAGACGTGCATGTGGGTGGGCCCGATGTGCATGTGGGTGGGCCCGACGTGCATGTGGGTGGGCATGTGGGTGGGCCAGACGTGCATGTGGGTGGGCATGTGGGTGGGCCAGACGTGCATGTGGGTGGGCATGTGGGTGGGCGAGACGTGCATGTGGGTGGGCGAGATGTGCATGTGGGTGGGCCAGACGTGCGGTGGGTGGGCCAGACGTGCATGTGGGTGGGCATGTGGATGGGCGAGATGTGCATGTGGGTGGGCCAGACGTGCATGTGGGTGGGCATGTGGGTGGGCGAGATGTGCATGTGGGTGGGCCAGACGTGCATGTGGGTGGACCCGACGTGCATGTGGGTGGGCGAGATGTGCATGTGGGTGGACCCAACGTGCATGTGGGTGGGCATGTGGGTGGGCCAGACGTGCATGTGGGTGGACCCGACGTGCATGTGGGTGGGCATGTGGGTGGGCGAGATGTGCATGTGGGTGGGCCAGACGTGCATGTGGGTGGGCCAGACGTGCATGTGGCTGGACCCGACGGCGTGTGGGTGGGCGAGACGTGCATGTGGGTGGGCCAGACGTCCATGTGGGTGGGCCAGACGTGCGTGTGGGTGGACCCGACGTGCATGTGGGTGGGCATGTGGGTGGGCGAGATGTGCATGTGGGTGGGCCAGACGTGCATGTGGGTGGGCCAGACGTGCATGGGTGGGCCAGACGTGCATGTGGGTGGGCCAGACGTGCATGTGGGGGGCGAGATGTGCATGTGGGTGGGCCAGACGTGCGTGTGGGTGGACCCGACGTGCATGGGTGGGCATGTGGGTGGGCGAGATGTGCATGTGGGTGGGCCAGACGTGCGTGTGGGTGGACGAGACGTGTATGTAGGTGGGCCAGACGTGCATGTGGGTGGGCCAGACGTGCATGTGGGTGGGCCAGATGTGCATGTGGGTGGGCCAGACGTGCATGTGGGTGGGCCAGACGTGCATGTGGGTGGGCCAGATGTGCATGTGGGTGGGCATGTGGGTGGGCCAGACGTGCATGTGGGTGGGCCAGACGTGCATTTGGGTGGGCCAGACGTGCATGTGGGTGGGCCAGACGTGCATGTGGGTGGGCCAGATGTGCATGTGGGTGGGCATGTGGGTGGGCCAGACGTGCATGTGGGTGGGCCAGATGTGCATGTGGGTGGGCATGTGGGTGGGCCAGACGTGCATGTGGGTGGGCCAGTGATTGGTTAGTTTATTAATAGCCAATAACTTCCTCATTTGTGTTTACTCTCTGATTTATATATTTATATTATCAGATATTATATCCTTGTATTTTATATTTGTTTTCGTTTTGACTAAACTTTGTACCTCTTTTTATTTTTTATTATATTTATAAATAAAAATGACGGCGTAAATGTTTGATAAAAATCACTTGGATGTTTATTCCCGTCCTTTATATGAACATTGATCAGGAATCCATCAAATCATTCAGCTGGGAGATCAATAAACACTACTGTCTGCAGCCTGGTGCTTTTATTCTGAAATATCAGCCTTTACTTTCCGTCAAAAACTGTGTGTGTGTGGTGTGTGTGTGTGTGTGTGTGTGTGTGTGGTGTGTGTTGTGTGTTGTGTGTGTGTGTGTGTTGGTGTGTGTGTGTGTGTGTGGTGTGTGGTGTGTGTGTGTGTGGTGTGTGTGTGTGTGTGTGTGTGTGGTGTTTTTTTCTATAATCAATAATTCTGGATTGATTCACAATTCACATGTAGAGGGAGCTTTTATTTTGATATCATATAATGTATTTATGCTCAAAAGGTCATTACATTAAAACACATTTTGAAATCCCCTCCTGTAGTTCTCTTCCGGTGCGCTGGGGCGCTGTGGAGCTCTCTGCAGGCAAAGAGCAGCAGAAGAAGAAGGGGAACGTTAACACGTGTTCTCCTGGCTAACAGCGTGTTGTGTGAACAGAGCAGAAAGCAGAACACAGACCTTTATCATCATATTAAATCTAGTTACAGACTTTCTTTAGAGATGGGAAGACGAAGAAGGTTGCCCCGGAGGCGGAGGAGGCTCCAGAGGCTCCAGAGGCTGCTCCGGAGGCTGCTCCGGAGGTAAAGGGACTCTGAACCCGATCTGCACGCCGCTGGCCTCCAGGAAGCTCAGCAAGAAGCTCTACAAGTGCGTCAAGAAGGGTGAGAAACACTCCCAAAGCTTTCCCAAAACTCTTTAAACATGTGTAAAGAGGGGAAACTAGCTGCTTTTCAAGTGTCCACGAGTCATTTTCTTCATGCTAAACTAGGTCAACGTTTTAAGAGCTCTCGCACATCAGCAGACTTTAACAACATGTTATATTTATAATGTATATATGTTGGACTCTGCTGATTATTTCGGCATATAACGTGTTAGAAAAAGTGAAGATTAATGTGTTTATGGTGTTTAAAATGTCCACAGCGAGTCATTTTCTCAGTCGTTGCAGCAGCAAACTAGGTTAAAAATGTAAGGTTTGAAATGCTCTCGCACATCAAAAGACTTTAATAACATGTTAATTATTAATTATATCTTGTTCGAACAGGTGGTTCTGCTGATTAATCCGGCATATAACATGTCATTTAGTGTGAAGATAAAGGGTGTAAATGAGGCTTTAGTGCCGCTGGTCTCGTGTTGTCGGGAGGCTTTCTGGGACTGCTTGCCTCGTGTTAGAGAGGGGGGGGGAGGGAGAGAGGGGGGGGGGGGGCGATGATAAATAACATGGTTCATTCCTCAGGAATTTGGGTTTTGTAGGATTGAAATGATGTTTCTGCAGATCTGTGTTTTTAGTAAAGCCTAACTGGGTTTAGCTCTTTATCCTGACTGTATCCTGTGTTTGAGGTCCAGCTGTTAAAGTGAAGAACATCCGGAGGGGGGTGAAGGAGGTTCAGAAGTTCATCAACAAGGGAGAGAAAGGGTGAGCCTTTAGTGTGTCTTCATCATGTCCTCTTCATCATGTCCTCTTCATCATGTCTCCTCTCTGTGTTTCAGTATCTTTGTCTCCTCTTCATCATGTCCCCTCTGTGTTTCAGTATCTTTGTCTCCTCTTCATCATGTCCTCTCTGTGTTTCAGTATATTTGTCTCCTCTTCATCATCGTCCTCTCCTATCGTGTCCTCTATGCTGTTTCAGTATCTTTGTCTCCTCTTCATCATGTCCCCTCTGTTTCAGTATCTTTGTCTCTTCATCATGTCCCTCCTCTTTTGTCCCCCTTCATCATGTCCCCCCTGTGTTTCAGTATCTTTGTCTCCTCCACTTCATCATGTCCCCCCTGTGTTTCAGTATCGTTGTCTCCTCCTCTTCATCATGTCCCCCCTGTGTTTCAGTATCGTTGTCTCCTCCTCTTCATCATGTCCCCCCTGTGTTTCAGTATCTTTGTCTCCTCCACTTCATCATGTCCCCCTGTGTTTCAGTATCGTTGTCTCCTCCACTTCATCATGTCCCCCTGTGTTTCAGTATCGTAGTCTCCTCTTCATCATGTCCCTCTCTCTTTCAGTATCGTAGTCTCCTCCTCTTCATGTCCTCCCCTCTGTCTCTCAGTATCGTAGTCTCCTCCTCTTCATCATGTCTCCCTCTTCATCATGTCCTCTCTCTCTCAGGATCGTAGTCCTTGCGGGGGACACCCTCCCGATCGATGTGTACTGCCACCTCCCTGTGATGTGTGAGGACCGGAACCTGCCGTACGCCTACATCCCCTCCAAGACCGTACGTACATGTATATCACAGTCTGAGCTTTAGAGACATCCTTCATCATGAGAACTCTTTAAAGGGTTTCCTGCTCCTAGTGTCTGTAGGTTATGACATCATGAGAACTCTTTAAAGGGTTTCCTGCTCCTAGGGTCTGTAGGTTATGACATCATGATCACTCTTTAAAGGGTTTCCTGCTCCTAGGGTCTGTAGGTTATGACATCATGATCACTCTTTAAAGGGTTTCCTGCTCCTAGAGTCTGTAGGTTATGACATCATGATCACTCTTTAAAGGGTTTCCTGCTCCTAGAGTCTG
>JAAKFY010001004.1:0-7500 GCA_011823955.1 Dissostichus mawsoni
TACCATGGCCATCTAAAAGTATCCATTAAAATGCATTTGCAGGGTGAACAGAGCAGAGAGAAGCCTGAAAATGCCTCTCCAGCACCACAGCGAGCTCCCGGGTGCTGCGGAGGGTGGGAGGCAGGCGCCGCTGGCTTTCTCGACCCGGGAATAAGTGTTCAAAAGGCCGGGTAAAGTTGGTTGAAATACACCCCTGGATGGATGTGATGTGTGGTCAATATTATGCCACAACCAGGGTGTATAAAAGCCAGGGAAATAGCTTGGATCCTGGGTACAATTGAAGCAGAGTGCACCCAGAGAGCCGGCGGGCGATGCTGCATTTTCGACCCGGGAATAAGTGTTCAAAGGCCGGGTAAAGTTGGTTGAAATACACCCCTGGATGGATGTTATGTGTGGTCAATATTATGCCACAACCAGGGTGTGTACAAGCAACGGAAATAGCTTGGATCCTGGGTAAAATTGAAGCAGAGTGCACCCAGAGAGCCGGCGCGCGCAGCTGCCTTTTCGACCCGGGAATAAGTGTTCAAAAGGCCGGGTAAAGTTGGTTGAAATACACCCCTGGATGGATGTTATGTGTGGTCAATATTATGCCACAACCAGGGTGCGTCACTGCCATATACAAGCCAGGGAAATAGCTTGGATCCTGGGTAAAATGTGTGTTCAGTGTGCGTGGGACTGCCAGGGCGCAAAACAGCTATTAAAAAGCCAGGGAAATAGCTTGGATCCTGGGTAAACTGTGTGTACAGTGTGCGTGGGACTGCCAGGGCGCAAAACAGCTGTTAAAAAGCGGGGGAGAAGAGCTTGGATCCTGGGTAAAATTGAAGCAGAGGGCACCCAGAGAGCCGGCGGGCGATGCTGCATGTTCGACCCGGGAATAAGTGTTCTAACTTCGGGGTAAAGATGGTTGAAATACACCCCTGGATGGATGTTATGTGTGGTCAATATTATGCCACAACCAGGGTGTATACAAGCAACGGAAATAGCTTGGATCCTGGGTAAAATTGAAGCAGAGTGCACCCAGAGAGCCGGCGCGCGCAGCTGCCTTTTCGACCCGGGAATAAGTGTTCAAAAGGCCGGGTAAAGTTGGTTGAAATACACCCCTGGATGGATGTTATGTGTGGTCAATATTATGCCACAACCAGGGTGCGTCACTGCCATATACAAGCCAGGGAAATAGCTTGGATCCTGGGTAAACATGTGTGTGTACAGTGTGCGTGGGACTGCCAGGGCGCAAAACAGCTATTAAAAAGCCAGGGAAATAGCTTGGATCCTGGGTAGCCGTGTGTGTACAGTGTGTGGGACTGCCAGGGCGCAAAACAGCTATTAAAAAGCCAGGGAAATAGCTTGGATCCTGGGTGCAATTGAAGCAGAGTGCACCCAGAGAGGAGGCGCGCGCAGCTGCATTTTCGACCCCGGAATAAGTGTTCTAACTTCGGGGTAAAGATGGTTGAAATACACCCCTGGATGGATGTTATGTGTGGTCAATATTATGCCACAACCAGGGCGTATAAAAGCCAGGGAAATAGCTTGGATCCTGGGTACAATTGAAGCAGAGTGCACCCAGAGAGCCGGCGCGCGCAGCTGTATTTTCGACCCGGGAATAAGTGTTCTAACTTCGGGGTAAAGATGGTTGAAATACACCCCTGGATGGATGTTATGTGTGGTCAATATTATGCCACAACCATGGTGTATAAAAGCCAGGGAAATAGCTTGGATCCTGGGTACAATTGAAGCAGAGTGCACCCAGAGAGCCGGCGCGCGCAGCTGCCTTTTCGACCCGGGAATAAGTGTTCAAAAGGCCGGGTAAAGTTGGTTGAAATACACCCCTGGATGGATGTGATGTGTGGTAAACATTCTGCCACAACCAGGGTGCGTCACTGCCATATACAAGCCAGGGAAATAGCTTGGATCCTGGTTAAACTGTGTGTACAGTGTGCGTGGGACTACCAGGGCGCAAAACAGCTATTAAAAAGCCAGGGAAATAGCTTGGATCCTGGGTAGCCATGTGGGTACAGTGTGCGTGGGACTGCCAGGGCGCAAAACAGCTATTACAAAGCCAGGGAAATAGCTTGGATCCTGGGTAAACGTGTGTGTACAGTGTGCGGGACTGCCAGGGCGCAAAACAGCTATTAAAAAGCCAGGGAAATAGCTTGGATCCTGGGTAAACGTGTGTGTACAGTGTGCGGGACTGCCAGGGCGCAAAACAGCTATTAAAAAGCCAGGGAAATAGCTTGGAACCTGGGTAAACTGTGTGTACAGTGTGCGTGGGACTGCCAGGGCGCAAAACAGCTATTAAAAAGCGGGGGAGAAGAGCTTGGATCCTGGGTACAATTGAAGCAGAGTGCACCCAGAGAGCCGGCGGGCGATGCTGCATTTTCGACCCGGGAATAAGTGTTCTAACTTCGGGGTAAAGATGGTTGAAATACACCCCTGGATGGCTGTTATGTGTGGTCAATATTATGCCACAACCAGGGTGTATAAAAGCCAGGGAAATAGCTTGGATCCTGGGTACAATTGAAGCAGAGTGCACCCAGAGAGGAGGCCGGCGCAGCTGCGTTTTCGACCGGGGAAAATGGTTTGAAAGGTGGGGATAAAGTGTTTTAAAGGTGGGGAAAGTGTTCACGCAGCCCCCTGACAACGGTAATAATGATCAAAAACCATTTCTAGGGCAGGGTGTATTTTACAAAGTGAAAGAAAAACCATTTTAAACCGGTTAAAAGGCACACAGAGTGATTTAAGTGCAGTTCCCATGTGTCCCCACAGGAGGGCGCTTCAGCCTGCTCGAGCACAGTGCATTAACCGTAAAACATGCCATAAATACAGGCAAATGGATGGATTTAAGGTGCGGGGAGGCTCCGCACGAGACACAGGCACATTCCCAATCCCCCACAGTAGTGACAACGGTGATTTAAACTAGTTTCTGCGGGGGAAAGAGTGCTCAAAGTCTGCTAAAACTCTGCTAAAACTCTGATAACGGCGTGGTACAAGTCTGATTGCTTCAGAGACCCATAGTAAGGATACAATATAACCATGGCCATCTAAAAGTATCCATTAAAATGCATTTGCAGGGTGAACAGAGCAGAGAGAAGCCTGAAAATGCCTCTCCAGCACCACAGCGAGCTCCCGGGTGCTGCGGAGGGTGGGAGGCAGGCGCCGCTGGCTTTCTCGACCCGGGAATAAGTGTTCAAAAGGCCGGGTAAAGTTGGTTGAAATACACCCCTGGATGGATGTGATGTGTGGTCAATATTATGCCACAACCAGGGTGTATACAAGCCACGGAAATAGCTTGGATCCTGGGTACAATTGAAGCAGAGTGCACCCAGAGAGCCGGCGCGCGCAGCTGCATTTTCGACCCGGGAATAAGTGTTCAAAAGGCCGGGTAAAGTTGGTTGAAATACACCCCTGGATGGATGTTATGTGTGGTCAATATTATGCCACAACCAGGGTGCGTCACTGCCATATACAAGCCAGGGAAATAGCTTGGATCCTGGGTAAACATGTGTGTGTACAGTGTGCGTGGGACTGCCAGGGCGCAAAACAGCTATTAAAAAGCCAGGGAAATAGCTTGGATCCTGGGTAAAATGTGTGTACAGTGTGCGTGGGACTGCCAGGGCGGAAAACAGCTGTTAAAAAGCGGGGGAAATAGCTTGGATCCTGGGTAGCCATGTGTGTACAGTGTGCGGGACTGCCAGGGCGCAAAACAGCTATTAAAAAGCCAGGGAAATAGCTTGGATCCTGGGTAAAATGTGTGTACAGTGTGCGTGGGACTGCCAGGGCGCAAAACAGCTATTAAAAAGCCAGGGAAATAGCTTGGATCCTGGGTACAATTGAAGCAGAGTGCACCCAGAGAGCCGGCGCGCGCAGCTGCATTTTCGACCCGGGAATAAGTGTTCAAAAGGCCGGGTAAAGTTGGTTGAAATACACCCCTGGATGGATGTTATGTGTGGTCAATATTATGCCACAACCAGGGTGCGTCACTGCCATATACAAGCCAGGGAAATAGCTTGGATCCTGGGTAAACATGTGTGTGTACAGTGTGCGTGGGACTGCCAGGGCGCAAAACAGCTATTAAAAAGCCAGGGAAATAGCTTGGATCCTGGGTAGCCATGTGTGTACAGTGTGCGTGGGACTGCCAGGGCGCAAAACAGCTGTTAAAAAGCGGGGGAGAAGAGCTTGGATCCTGGGTACAATTGAAGCAGAGTGCACCCAGAGAGCCGGCGCGCGCAGCTGCATTTTCGACCCGGGAATAAGTGTTCAAAAGGCCGGGTAAAGTTGGTTGAAATACACCCCTGGATGGATGTTATGTGTGGTCAATATTATGCCACAACCAGGGTGCGTCACTGCCATATACAAGCCAGGGAAATAGCTTGGATCCTGGGTAAACTGTGTGTGTACAGTGTGCGTGGGACTGCCAGGGCGCAAAACAGCTATTAAAAAGCCAGGGAAATAGCTTGGATCCTGGGTAAAATGTGTGTACAGTGTGCGTGGGACTGCCAGGGCGGAAAACAGCTGTTAAAAAGCGGGGGAAATAGCTTGGATCCTGGGTAGCCATGTGTGTACAGTGTGCGTGGGACTGCCAGGGCGCAAAACAGCTGTTAAAAA
Source organism: Dissostichus mawsoni (assembly GCA_011823955.1). NCBI lineage: Eukaryota > Metazoa > Chordata > Actinopteri > Perciformes > Nototheniidae > Dissostichus > Dissostichus mawsoni. The sequence goes on from JAAKFY010001004.1 coordinate 4,603, forward strand.
GCCAGGGAAATAGCTTGGATCCTGGGTAAAATGTGTGTACAGTGTGCGTGGGACTGCCAGGGCGCAAAACAGCTATTACAAAGCCAGGGAAATAGCTTGGATCCTGGGTAGCCATGTGTGTACAGTGTGTGGGACTGCCAGGGCGCAAAACAGCTGTTAAAAAGCGGGGGAGAAGAGCTTGGATCCTGGGTACAATTGAAGCAGAGTGCACCCAGAGAGCCGGCGGGCGATGCTGCATTTTCGACCCGGGAATAAGTGTTCTAACTTCGGGGTAAAGATGGTTGAAATACACCCCTGGATGGCTGTTATGTGTGGTCAATATTATGCCACAACCAGGGTGTATAAAAGCCAGGGAAATAGCTTGGATCCTGGGTACAATTGAAGCAGAGTGCACCCAGAGAGGAGGCGCGCGCAGCTGCATTTTCGACCGGGGAAAATGGTTTGAAAGGTGGGGATAAAGTGTTTTAAAGGTGGGGAAAGTGTTCACGCAGCCCCCTGACAACGGTAATAATGATTAAAAACCATTTCTAGGGCAGGGTGTATTTTAAAAGTGAAAGAAAAACCATTTTAAACCGGTTAAAAGGCACACAAAGTGATTTAAGTGCAGTTCCCATGTGTCCCCACAGGAGGGCGCTTCAGCCTGCTTGAGCACAGTGCATTAACCGTAAAACATGCCATAAATAAAGGCAAATGGATGGATTTAAGGTGCGGGGAGGCTCCGCACGAGACACAGGCACATTCCCAATCCCCCACAGTAGTGACAACGGTGATTTAAACTAGTTTCTGCGGGGGAAAGAGTGCTCAAAGTCTGCTAAAACTCTGCTAAAACTCTGATAACGGCGTGGTACAAGTCTGATTGCTTCAGAGACCCATAGTAAGGATACAATATAACCATGGCCATCTAAAAGTATCCATTAAAATGCATTTGCAGGGTGAACAGAGCAGAGAGAAGCCTGAAAATGCCTCTCCAGCACCACAGCGAGCTCCCGGGTGCTGCGGAGGGTGGGAGGCAGGCGCCGCTGGCTTTCTCGACCCGGGAATAAGTGTTCAAAAGGCCGGGTAAAGTTGGTTGAAATACACCCCTGGATGGATGTGATGTGTGGTCAATATTATGCCACAACCAGGGTGTATAAAAGCCAGGGAAATAGCTTGGATCCTGGGTACAATTGAAGCAGAGTGCACCCAGAGAGCCGGCGCGCGCAGCTGCATTTTCGACCCGGGAATAAGTGTTCAAAAGGCCGGGTAAAGTTGGTTGAAATACACCCCTGGATGGATGTTATGTGTGGTCAATATTATGCCACAACCAGGGTGCGTCACTGCCATATACAAGCCAGGGAAATAGCTTGGATCCTGGGTAAACTGTGTGTGTACAGTGTGCGTGGGACTGCCAGGGCGCAAAACAGCTATTAAAAAGCCAGGGAAATAGCTTGAATCCTGGGTAAAATGTGTGTACAGTGTGCGTGGGACTGCCAGGGCGCAAAACAGCTATTACAAAGCCAGGGAAATAGCTTGGATCCTGGGTAAACTGTGTGTACAGTGTGCGTGGGACTGCCAGGGCGCAAAACAGCTATTAAAAAGCCAGGGAAATAGCTTGGATCCTGGGTAGCCATGTGTGTACAGTGTGCGTGGGACTGCCAGGGCGCAAAACAGCTGTTAAAAAGCGGGGGAGAAGAGCTTGGATCCTGGGTAAAATTGAAGCAGAGTGCACCCAGAGAGCCGGCGCGCGCAGCTGCCTTTTCGACCCGGGAATAAGTGTTCAAGAGGCCGGGTAAAGTTGGTTGAAATACACCCCTGGATGGATGTTATGTGTGGTCAATATTATGCCACAACCAGGGTGCGTCACTGCCATATACAAGCCAGGGAAATAGCTTGGATCCTGGGTAAACATGTGTGTGTACAGTGTGCGTGGGACTGCCAGGGCGCAAAACAGCTATTAAAAAGCCAGGGAAATAGCTTGGATCCTGGGTAAACATGTGTGTGTACAGTGTGCGTGGGACTGCCAGGGCGCAAAACAGCTATTAAAAAGCCAGGGAAATAGCTTGGATCCTGGGTAGCCATGTGTGTACAGTGTGCGTGGGACTGCCAGGGCGCAAAACAGCTGTTAAAAAGCGGGGGAAATAGCTTGGATCCTGGGTAGCCATGTGTGTACAGTGTGCGTGGGACTGCCAGGGCGCAAAACAGCTATTAAAAAGCCAGGGAAATAGCTTGGATCCTGGGTAAAATGTGTGTACAGTGTGCGTGGGACTGCCAGGGCGCAAAACAGCTATTAAAAAGCGGGGGAGAAGAGCTTGGATCCTGGGTAAAATTGAAGCAGAGTGCACCCAGAGAGCCGGCGCGCGCAGCTGCATTTTCGACCCGGGAATAAGTGTTCTAACTTCGGGGTAAAGTTGGTTGAAATACACCCCCGGATGAATGTTATGTGTGGTCAATATTATGCCACAACCAGGGTGCGTCACTGCCATATACAAGCCAGGGAAATAGCTTGGATCCTGGGTAAACATGTGTGTGTACAGTGTGCGTGGGACTGCCAGGGCGCAAAACAGCTATTAAAAAGCCAGGGAAATAGCTTGGATCCTGGGTAAACTGTGTGTACAGTGTGTGGGACTGCCAGGGCGCAAAACAGCTATTGCAAAGCCAGGGAAATAGCTTGGATCCTGGGTAAAATGTGTGTACAGTGTGCGTGGGACTGCCAGGGCGCAAAACAGCTATTAAGAAGCCAGGGAAATAGCTTGGATCCTGGGTAGCCATGTGTGTACAGTGTGCGTGGGACTGCCAGGGCGCAAAACCGCTATTAAAAAGCCAGGGAAATAGCTTGGATCCTGGGTAGCCATGTGTGTACAGTGTGTGTGGGACTGCCAGGGCGCAAAACAGCTATTAAAAAGCCAGGGAAATAGCTTG
>JAAKFY010001005.1:0-2500 GCA_011823955.1 Dissostichus mawsoni
ACCGGGGAAAATCACCCTCTCTTTGGCGGCTCACAGACCACCAAAGGACGGGCTAATGACCCCCAGCGTGTCTCCCTAACATGTGCACTCTGTTCATTTCACACCTCCAGGAGAGAGACCGGGAAAATCACCTCTTTTGGCGGCTCACAGACCACCAAAGGAAGGACTAATGACCTCCAGCATGTATCCCTAATATGTGCACTCTGTTCATTTCTCACCTCCAGGAGAGAGACCGGGAAAATCACCTCTCTTTGGCGGCTCACAGACCACCAAAGGACGGGCTAATGACCCCCAGCGTGTCTCCCTAACATGTGCACTCTGTTCATTTCACACCTCCAGGAGAGAGACCGGGAAAATCACCTCTCTTTGGCGGCTCACAGACCACCAAAGGACGGGCTAATGACCCCCACGTGTCCCTATGTGCACTTGTTCATTTCACACCTCCAGGAGAGAGACCGGGAAAATCACCTCTCTTTGGCGGCTCACAGACCACCAAAGGACGGGCTAATGACCCCCAGCGTGTCTCCCTAACATGTGCACTCTGTTCATTTCACACCTCCAGGAGAGAGACCGGGAAAATCACCTCTCTTTGGCGGCTCACAGACCACCAAGGACGGGCTAATGACCCCCGCGTGTCTCCCTAACATGTGCACTCTGTTCATTTCACACCTCCAGGAGAGAGACCGGGAAAATCACCTCTCTTTGGCGGCTCACAGACCACCAAAGGACGGGCTAATGACCCCAGCGTGTCTCCCTAACATGTGCACTCTGTTCATTTCACACCTCCAGGAGAGAGACCGGGAAAATCACCTCTCTTTGGCGGCTCACAGACCACCAAAGGACGGGCTAATGACCCCCAGCGTGTCTCCCTAACATGTGCACTCTGTTCATTTCACACCTCCAGGAGAGAGACCGGGAAAATCACCTCTCTTTGGCGGCTCACAGACCACCAAAGGACGGGCTAATGACCCCCAGCGTGTCTCCCTAACATGTGCACTCTGTTCATTTCACACCTCCAGGAGAGAGACCGGGAAAATCACCTCTCTTTGGCGGCTCACAGACCACCAAAGGACGGGCTAATGACCCCCAGCGTGTCTCCCTAACATGTGCACTCTGTTCATTTCACACCTCCAGGAGAGAGACCGGGAAAATCACCTCTCTCACAGACCACCACAGGACGGGCTAATGACCCCCGCGTGTCTCCCTAACATGTGCACTCTGTTCATTTCACACCTCCAGGAGAGAGACCGGGAAAATCACCTCTTTGGCGGCTCACAGACCACCAAGGACGGGCTAATGACCCCCGTGTCTCCCTAACATGTGCACTCTGTTCATTTCACACCTCCAGGAGAGAGACCGGGAAAATCACCTCTCTTTGGCGGCTCACAGACCACCAAGGACGGGCTAATGACCCCCGCGTGTCTCCCTAACATGTGCACTCTGTTCATTTCACACCTCCAGGAGAGAGACCGGGAAAATCACCTCTCTTTGGCGGCTCACAGACCACCAAAGGACGGGCTAATGACCCCCAGCGTGTCTCCCTAACATGTGCACTCTGTTCGTTCATTTCACACCTCCAGGAGAGAGACCGGGAAAATCACCTCTCTTTGGCGGCTCACAGACCACCAAAGGACGGGCTAATGACCCCCAGCGTGTCTCCCTAACATGTGCACTCTGTTCATTTCACACCTCCAGGAGAGAGACCGGGAAAATCACCTCTCACACCACCAAAGGACGGGCTAATGACCCCCAGCGTGTCTCCCTAACATGTGCACTCTGTTCATTTCACACCTCCAGGAGAGAGACCGGGAAAATCACCTGTCTTTGGCGGCTCACAGACCACCAAGGACGGGCTAATGACCCCCGTGTCTCCCTAACATGTGCACTCTGTTCATTTCACACCTCCAGGAGAGAGACCGGGAAAATCACCTCTCTTTGGCGGCTCACAGACCACCAAAGGACGGGCTAATGACCCCCAGCGTGTCTCCCTAACATGTGCACTCTGTTCATTTCACACCTCCAGGAGAGAGACCGGGAAAATCACCTCTCTTTGGCGGCTCACAGACCACCAAAGGACGGGCTAATGACCCCCAGCGTGTCTCCCTAACATGTGCACTCTGTTCATTTCACACCTCCAGGAGAGAGACCGGGAAAATCACCTCTCTTTGGCGGCTCACAGACCACCAAAGGACGGGCTAATGACCCCCACGTGTCTCCCTAACATGTGCACTCTGTTCATTTCACACCTCCAGGAGAGAGACCGGGAAAATCACCTCTCTTTGGCTCACAGACCACCAAGGACGGGCTAATGACCCCCGCGTGTCTCCCTAACATGTGCACTCTGTTCATTTCACACCTCCAGGAGAGAGACCGGTAAAATCACCTGTCTTTGGCGGCTCACAGACCACCAAGGACGGGCTAATGACCCCCGTGTCTCCCTAACATGTGCACTCTGTTCATTTCACACCTCCAGGAGAGAGACCGGGAAAATCACCTCTCT
>JAAKFY010001005.1:12500-13893 GCA_011823955.1 Dissostichus mawsoni
CACCCAGAAATGTCACTTTCCTACCCCAGAAATATATCATACAAATACATTTAATTAGTATGGGACTTCCAGGGAACATAACAGCTATTAAAAAGCCAGGAAAATAGCTTGGATCCTGGGTAAACTGTGTACAGTGTGTGGGACTGCCAGGGCGCAAAAAGCTATTAAAAAGCCAGGGAAATAGCTTGGATCCTGGGTAAACTGTGTGTACAGTGTGCGTGGGACTGCCAGGGCGCAAAACAGCTATTAAAAAGCCAGGGAAATAGCTTGGATCCTGGGTAAAATGTGTGTACAGTGTGCGTGGGACTGCCAGGGCGCAAAACAGCTATTACAAAGCCAGGGAAATAGCTTGGATCCTGGGTAAAATGTGTGTACAGTGTGCGTGGGACTGCCAGGGCGCAAAACAGCTATTAAGAAGCCAGAGAAATAGCTTGGATCCTGGGTAAAATGTGTGTACAGTGTGTGGGACTGCCAGGGCGCAAAACAGCTATTACAAAGCCAGGGAAATAGCTTGGATCCTGGGTAAAATGTGTGTACAGTGTGTGGGACTGCCAGGGCGCAAAACAGCTATTACAAAGCCAGGGAAATAGCTTGGATCCTGGGTAAACTGTGTGTACAGTGTGCGTGGGACTGCCAGGGCGCAAAACAGCTATTAAAAAGCCAGGGAAATAGCTTGGATCCTGGGTAAAATGTGTGTACAGTGTGTGGGACTGCCAGGGCGCAAAACAGCTATTAAGAAGCCAGGGAAATAGCTTGGATCCTGGGTAAAATGTGTGTACAGTGTGTGGGACTGCCAGGGCGCAAAACAGCTATTACAAAGCAGGGAAATAGCTTGGATCCTGGGTAAACTGTGTGTACAGTGTGCGTGGGACTGCCAGGGCGCAAAACAGCTATTAAAAAGCCAGGGAAATAGCTTGGATCCTGGGTAAAATGTGTGTACAGTGTGCGTGGGACTGCCAGGGCGCAAAACAGCTATTACAAAGCCAGGGAAATAGCTTGGATCCTGGGTAAAATGTGTGTACAGTGTGCGTGGGACTGCCAGGGCGCAAAACAGCTATTAAGAAGCCAGAGAAATAGCTTGGATCCTGGGTAAAATGTGTGTACAGTGTGTGGGACTGCCAGGGCGCAAAACAGCTATTACAAAGCCAGGGAAATAGCTTGGATCCTGGGTAAAATGTGTGTACAGTGTGTGGGACTGCCAGGGCGCAAAACAGCTATTACAAAGCCAGGGAAATAGCTTGGATCCTGGGTAAACTGTGTGTACAGTGTGCGTGGGACTGCCAGGGCGCAAAACAGCTATTAAAAAGCCAGGGAAATAGCTTGGATCCTGGGTAAAATGTGTACAGTGTGTGGGACTGCCAGGGCGCAAAACAGCTATTAAGAAGCCAGGGAA
>JAAKFY010001006.1:0-13887 GCA_011823955.1 Dissostichus mawsoni
GCTTGGATCCTGGGTAAAATTGAAGCAGAGTGCACCCAGAGAGCCGGCGCGCGCAGCTGCCTTTTCGACCCGGGAATAAGTGTTCAAAAGGCCGGGTAAAGTTGGTTGAAATACACCCCTGGATGGATGTTATGTGTGGTCAATATTATGCCACAACCAGGGTGCGTCACTGCCATATACAAGCCAGGGAAATAGCTTGGATCCTGGGTAAAATGTGTGTTCAGTGTGCGTGGGACTGCCAGGGCGCAAAACAGCTATTAAAAAGCCAGGGAAATAGCTTGGATCCTGGGTAAACTGTGTGTACAGTGTGCGTGGGACTGCCAGGGCGCAAAACAGCTGTTAAAAAGCGGGGAGAAGAGCTTGGATCCTGGGTAAAATTGAAGCAGAGGGCACCCAGAGAGCCGGCGGGCGATGCTGCATTTTCGACCCGGGAATAAGTGTTCTAACTTCGGGGTAAAGATGGTTGAAATACACCCCTGGATGGATGTTATGTGTGGTCAATATTATGCCACAACCAGGGTGTATACAAGCAACGGAAATAGCTTGGATCCTGGGTAAAATTGAAGCAGAGTGCACCCAGAGAGCCGGCGCGCGCAGCTGCCTTTTCGACCCGGGAATAAGTGTTCAAAAGGCCGGGTAAAGTTGGTTGAAATACACCCCTGGATGGATGTTATGTGTGGTCAATATTATGCCACAACCAGGGTGCGTCACTGCCATATGCAAGCCAGGGAAATAGCTTGGATCCTGGGTAAACTGTGTGTGTACAGTGTGCGTGGGACTGCCAGGGCGCAAAACAGCTATTAAGAAGCCAGGGAAATAGCTTGGATCCTGGGTAAAATGTGTGTACAGTGTGCGTGGGACTGCCAGGGCGCAAAACAGCTATTAAAAAGCCAGGGAAATAGCTTGGATCCTGGGTACAATTGAAGCAGAGTGCACCCAGAGAGCCGGCGCGCGCAGCTGCATTTTCAACCCGGGAATAATGTTCAAAAGGCCGGGTAAAGTTGGTTGAAATACACCCCTGGATGGATGTGATGGTGGTCAATATTATGCCACATCCAGGGTGCGTCACTGCTCTATACAAGCCAGGGAAATAGCTTGGATCCTGGTTAAACTGTGTGTACAGTGTGCGTGGGACTGCCAGGGCGCAACAGCTATTAAAAGCGGGGGAGAAGAGCTTGGATCCTGGGTAAATATTTTTGAATTGTTTAAGTGTTTTTAAACGTCTGGAAGAGAGTTTTAGCCCGTCATCTTGCAGGATATGATTTAACATGGAAGCACCCCTGAAAATGTACATAATATGTTCATTTTGAGGAGTGCTTCCATGTTAAATCATATACTGCAAAATGACAGGCTAAACTCACTTCCAGACCCATGAACAAGTGTTCTAAAGGCAGGGTAAAGTTGTTTGAACTAGACCCTGATATACAGTGTGATACATAGTCTGCACCTCCATGATGTCTCACTGCCCTATACAAGCCATGGAAGGTGCTTGGATCCTGGGTAAATATTTTTGAATTGTTTAAGTGTTTTTAAACGTCTGGAAGAGAGTTTTAGCCTGTCATCTTGCAGTATAAGATTTAACATGGAAGCACCCCTGAAAATGTACATAATATGTTCATTTTGAGGAGTGCTTCCATGTTGAATCATATACTGCAAAATGACAGGCTAAAACTCACTTCCAGACCCATGAATAAGTGTTCTAAAGGGGGGTAAAGTTGTTTGACATAGACCCCTGGATACACAGTGTGATACATAGTCTGACACCTCCATGATGTCTCACTGCCCTATACAAGCCATGTAAGGTCCTTGAATCCTGGGGAAATATTTTTGAATTGTTTAAGTGTTTTTAAAATGTATGGAACAGTGTTTTGTCACTTTCAAAACTCTCCCGTCACTGGCCGGATAAATGGGGTCGATTTTATATTCCATCTGACCGTTAATATTCCAGTGAGACGAAGTACGTCTGATGGCCGGAGTGATCCCATGTTAATTTCGTCCAGAAACGAGAGTATTCCCTTGCATGCCTTAGAGGCATTACCGATAATGGATGTCAGCTCTCGGGAGATGTCAATGCGTGGTGCGGTTACCCGAAGTGACAGACCTAATGGTACGCTTATCTCTGCCTTAGACGCGTTACCGATAATGGACGTCCTCTCTCGGGAGATGTCAAGGAGTTGTGCGGTTACACAAAGTGACAGACCTAATCGTACACTTATATCTGCCCCAGAGTGCGCTCACAGACCCCCAAAGGACGGTCTAATGCTCTCCAGCATGTCTTGCTCATGTGTGCCCTTAGCAGGACGGAGCAGCTGACATTACAACCCAGGCATAAGTGTTTGAAAGGCGGGGGGAAAAGTCTTGTAAATACCTGGAAGTCCCACACCCTGTACACACATGTTTACCCAGGATCCAAGCTATTTCCCTGGCTTGAATAGGGCAGTGATGCACCCTGGAGGTGTGTGGCAGAATATTTACCACACTGCACTTCCATCCAGGGGTATATTTCAAACAACTTTACCCCGCCTTTAGAACACTTATTCCCGGGTCGAAAGGCAGCTGCGCCGGCCTGTCTCTGGGTGCACTATGCCTCTATTCACAACACTAGTTGGCCCACCTTTAAAACACTTTCCCCCCACCTTTCAAACACTTTCCCTGGGTCGAGAAAGCCAGCGGCGCCTGCCTCCCACCCTCCGCAGCACCCGGGAGCTCGCTGTGGTGCTGGAGAGGCATTTTCAGGCTTCTCTCTGCTCTGTTCACCCTGCAAATGCATTTTAATGGATACTTTTAGATGGACATGGTTATATTGTATCCTTACTATGGATCTCTGAAACAATCAGACTCGTACCACACCGTTATCAGAGTTTTATCAGACTTTGAGCACTCTTTTCCCCCGCAGAAACCAGTTTAAATCACCGTTGTCACTACTGTGGGGGATTGGGAATGTACCTGTGTCTCGTGCGGAGCCTCCCCGCACCTTAAATCCATCCATTTGCCTGTATTTATGGCATGTTTTACGGTTAATGCACTGTGCTCGAGCAGGCTGAAGCGCCCTCCTGTGGGGACACATGGGAACTGCACTTAAATCACTCTGTGTGCCTTTTAACCGGTTTAAAATGGTTTTTCTTTCACTTTGTAAAATACACCCTGCCCTAGAAATGGTTTTTAATCATTATTACCGTTGTCAGGGGGCTGCGTGAACACTTTCCCCACCTTTAAAACACTTTATCCCCACCTTTCAAACCATTTTCCCGGTCGAAAACGCAGCTGCGCGCGCCGGCTCTCTGGGTGCACTCTGCTTCAATTGTACCCAGGATCCAAGCTATTTCCCTGGCTTTTATACACCCTGGTTGTGGCATAATATTGACCACACATAACATCCATCCAGGGGTGTATTTCAACCATCTTTACCCCGAAGTTAGAACACTTATTCCCGGGTCGAAAATGCAGCATCGCCCGCCGGCTCTCTGGTGCACTCTGCTTCAATTGTACCCAGGATCCAAGCTCTTCTCCCCCGCTTTTTAACAGCTGTTTTGCGCCCTGGCAGTCCCACACACTGTACACACATTTTACCCAGGATCCAAGCTATTTCCCTGGCTTCTTAATAGCTGTTTTGCGCCCTGGCAGTCCCACACACTGTACACACAGTTTACCCAGGATCCAAGATATTTCCCTGGCTTTTTAATAGCTGTTTTTGCGCCCTGGCAGTCCCACGCACACTGTACACACAGTTTACCCAGGATCCAAGCTATTTCCCTGGCTTTTTAATAGCTGTTTTGCGCCATGGCAGTCCCACACACTGTACACACATGGCTACCAGGATCCAAGCTATTTCCCTGGCTTTTTAATGGCTGTTTTGCGCCCTGGCAGTCCCACACACTGTACACACATTTTACCCAGGATCCAAGCTATTTCCCTGGCTTGTATATGGCAGTGACGCACCCTGGTTGTGGCATAATTGACCACACATCACATCCATCCAGGGGTGTATTTCAACCAACTTTACCCCGCCTTTAGAACACTTATTCCTGGGTTGAAAAGGCTGCTGCGTGGTCCTGCTCTCAGGCTGCTGACCCCAGCGTGTCTCCCTAACATGTGCACTTGGTTCATTTCACACCTCCAGGAGAGAGACCGGTAAAATAACCCTCTCTTTGGCGGCTCACACACCACCACAGGACGGACTAATGACCTCCAGCATGTATCCCTAATATGTGCACTTTGTTCATTTCACACCTCCAGGAGAGAGACCGGAAAATCACCTCTCTTTGGCGGCTCAGACCACCAAAGGACGGACTAATGACCCCCAGCGTGTCTCCCTAACATGTGCACTCTGTTCATTTCACACCTCCAGGAGAGAGACCGGTAAAATAACCTCTCTTTGGCGGCTCACACACCACCACAGGACGGACTAATGACCTCCAGCATGATCCCTAATATGTGCACTTGTTCATTTCACACCTCCAGGAGAGAGACGGGAAAATCACCTCTCTTTGGCGGCTCACAGACCACCAAAGGACGGACTAATGACCCCCAGCGTGTCTCCCTAACATGTGCACTCTGTTCATTTCACACCTCCAGGAGAGAGACCGGTAAAATAACCTCTCTTTGGCGGCTCACACACCACCACAGGACGGACTAATGACCTCCAGCATGTATCCCTAATATGTGCACTTTGTTCATTTCACACCTCCAGGAGAGAGACCGGGAAAATCACCTCTCTTTGGCGGCTCACAGACCACCAAAGGACGGACTAATGACCCCAGCGTGTCTCCCTAACATGTGCACTCTGTTCATTTCACACCTCCAGGAGAGAGACCGGTAAAATAACCTCTCTTTGGCGGCTCACACACCACCACAGGACGGACTAATGACCTCCAGCATGTATCCCTAATATGTGCACTTTGTTCATTTCACACCTCCAGGAGAGAGACCGGGAAAATCACCTCTCTTTGGCGGCTCACAGACCACCAAAGGACGGACTAATGACCCCCGCGTGTCTCCCTAACATGTGCACTCTGTTCATTTCACACCTCCAGGAGAGAGACCGGTAAAATAACCTCTCTTTGGCGGCTCACACACCACCACAGGACGGACTATGACCTCCAGCATGTATCCCTAATATGTGCACTTTGTTCATTTCCACTCCAGGAGAGAGACCGGGAAATCACCTCTCTTTGGCGGCTCACAGACCACCAAAGGACGGACTAATGACCCCCAGCGTGTCTCCCTAACATGTGCACTCTGTTCATTTCACACCTCCAGGAGAGAGACCGGTAAAATAACCTCTCTTTGGCGGCTCACACACCACCACAGGACGGACTAATGACCTCCAGCATGTATCCCTAATATGTGCACTTTGTTCATTTCACACCTCCAGGAGAGAGACCGGGAAAATCACCTCTCTTTGGCGGCTCACAGACCACCAAAGGACGGACTAATGACCCCCAGCGTGTCTCCCTAACATGTGCACTCTGTTCATTTCACACCTCCAGGAGAGAGACCGGGAAAATCACCTCTCTTTGGCGGCTCACAGACCACCAAAGGACGGACTAATGACCCCAGCGTGTCTCCCTAACATGTGCACTTTGTTCATTTCACACCTCCAGGAGAGACCGGGAAAATCACCTCTCTTTGGCGGCTCACAGACCACCAAAGGACGGACTAATGACCCCCAGCGTGTCTCCCTAACATGTGCACTCTGTTCATTTCACACCTCCAGGAGAGACACCGGGAAAATCACCTCTCTTTGGCGGCTCACACACCACCACAGGACGGACTAATGACCTCCAGCATGTATCCCTAATATGTGCACTTTGTTCATTTCACACCTCCAGGAGAGAGACCGGGAAAATCACCTCTTTGGCGGCTCACAGACCACCAAAGGACGGGCTAATGACCCCAGCGTGTCTCCCTAACATGTTCACTTTGATTATTTCAGACCTCCAGGAGAGAGACCGGGAAAATCACCTCTCTTTGGCGGCTCACAGACCACCAAAGGACGGACTAATGACCTCCAGCATGTGTCCCAATCATGTGTACTTCCATAACCTTGCCCACCGTGAGTGCCCGGGGACCCGCACTTAAGCACTCCCCCTCGGACTAAACCAAGACATTCACACCCTCCAGAACTTCGTGCCCCTGGTGACCCTAAAAGGGGTGGATTTTGTGGTGCTTTAATGTCCGCCCATCAGCATCCATATCCGACCTTCTTCACAGCAACACCACCCCCCCTCTGTGGAGGGTTTTCACATGGCCCTGGTAAAACTTAAAGGGGTGGATTATGTGGTGATTTACCGTCCGCCCATCAGCATCCATATCCGACCTTCTTCACAGCAACACCACCCCCCCTCTGTGGAGGGTTTTCACATGGCCCTGGTAAAACTTAAAGGGGTGGATTATGTGGTGATTTACCGTCCGCCCATCAGCATCCATATCCGACCTTCTTCACAGCAACACCACCCCCCCTCTGTGGAGGGTTTTCACATGGCCCTGGTAAAACTTAAAGGGGTGGATTATGTGGTGATTTACCGTCCGCCCATCAGCATCCATATCCGACCTTCTTCACAGCAACACCACCCCCCCTCTGTGGAGGGTTTTCACATGGCCCTGGTAAAACTTAAAGGGGTGGATTATGTGGTGATTTACCGTCCGCCCATCAGCATCCATATCCGACCTTCTTCACAGCAACACCACCCCCCCTCTGTGGAGGGTTTTCACATGCCCCTGGTAACCCTAATGCAGCAGGCACCTTTTTTTTTATTTATTTTTCACAAAAACAGCTTACACAGTATGCATGACAAAAACAGCTTACACAGTATGCATGACAAAAACAGCTTACACAGTATGCATGACAAAAACAGTATACACGGTACAAATACTCCCAATGTTTAGCGGGGGTCCGGGGACCAATTCAGGGGTCTAATTCGTACGGTGCACAAGGGAAAACAGGTTGAGTCAACCGGTCCAATTCCAGACTTCATTGGCCTCTTTCCCTCCCGCTTCCGCATCCGCTCCCGCTCCAATGACCCTTCAGGTTGATCATGCTCTGAAGAAGAGGTATGGTTGGGGTATTGTATGCTGCTCTCAGCCCCGGAGCCCTCTCCGGAGGTATCCTCATCTGATGGCTGTAGACATCCTTCTGATTCTGATGCAGCTGCTGCAGCAACCGATGACGCCCTGAACATTGAGCGGATTTTAAATGCCTCCTTTATTCCAGGTGCATTCGCGTAGAACCGGTCAGCCGTGGTTATGTCGTGACACATAAACCTGGCGAGAATCGACCGGCTTGATGGATCTTGGTGATGCTTGATATTGTCAGCCAGGGCAGTGCGCAGGATTGTGAAGGTGACGGCTGTTTCTAGCCCAGCATCAGCCCATGCACTCTTCAAGTGAGCATTCAGGTTCCTGGAGGCACACTTCCCTGTTGTGGAAAGGAAGAATTCATTCTGAGGACCCAGCAATGCTTCTTTTATCCCCATCCACTGCATGACCCAGCTAAACTCATTTACTGTAAGCGCCAGCTGTGCTTCGCCAAATGTCTTGGCTGTCTTGTGGTCCTGCACATGGATGATGTAGCCATCAGCAGTTCCCCTTTTGTCCGCCTCTAATACCTCGATGTTGGTCATGTTTGCGTACACGCCCGGACGGTGGCCATAGAGGAGGCTCCAATGGAGGGTTAGATAGCCATATAGCAGGTTTTGGGTGCTTGAGGTCGGCGTGATGGTCATCAGGTCGAGGAGCTGGGGGATGCGCTTCTCTGCGGCCGCCATGGCGGCGAAAAGTTCAGCCTGGCTCGGCAGATGATCCAGTTTATTCCTTTTCACCTTAAACTGGTGCACAGTGACTGCCTTCTTCATGTTTTTCATGTTGGCTCTCAACTCTCTGATTATGTGGGAAATATCAGACATGGTGAGCCTGCACCCCCGGGGCTTTGATTCAGACATGTACCTCATGAAATGATTCACATTCTTCAGGAAGAACTCCGATGTGGTGACTGCCTGGCACCACTTCGAAATATAATTGATCCAGCCACGGATCTTATTTAAGTCTTTCAGGAACAGCCAGTCTGACAGCCGCTTCACACCATGGGACGAGAATGTGAGGAAGTGTTTTATCCTGCTGACCTTCGACAGAGCATTTTCTTTATGTTTTACTGTCGGAGCTACACCCTCACAATGCTCCCTGTATGTCTGAAGGTACGCCTCCATGCTTTTAGGCAACTTGATTTCACGCATGGTATTACCCCGTCCCTTACCAGTGGACCAGAGATTTGGGGGGGAGGGCGAGTTCTTAGACAGCTTAGCTTTCAGCTTATTGTAGACAGACGCACGGGTCTTCTGACATACAGGGGCCCTACTACCGGAGGCTGCTGGGGACTGCATCACAGGGTGGTCAGGGGTCTTCACACACGGGGCTGCACCGGAGGCTGCTGGGGACTGCATCACAGGGTGGTCAGGGGTCTTCACACACGGGTCTGCACCGGAGGCTGCTGGGGACTCCATCACAGGGTGGTCAGGGGTCTTCACACCCGGGTCTCCACCGGAGGCTGCTGTGTTCGTGTCGGAGGTACTTGTGATTGGAAGGCCCTTAAATCGTATACATTCTTCATCTTCCTCAGGCACAGCAGCGGTGGCCTTCTGCTTCCTGGGTTTTAGCTCCTTTTTCAGCCTGGAGCGCAGGGTCTTCACCTCATCATTTAGGGCATCCTTCTGAGCCCGCAATGCCACATTTTCCAGCACCACCTGCCTGCAGTCATCATTGTCACACTCAATATGTGGGGACAAGGGTGGAGGGTGCTCGGGGTATTCCTCCTCATTGTCTATATCCAATGATGTAGCCATTCCAATGATGGGGTTAGTCTCACGGAGGTCATGGAGCAACTGCAGGGCCACACTATGCTTCAGCCTTGCCATGACCTGATGTGCCACACATCGGGATAACTCAGGGTGGTCATGAGTTACATGACGGTCCAGTCTCTTCCCAGCATACGAACACCCTGTGATGGGACAGGGTTTGGTGCGAACATTTATCCTGCCACTCGCCATTTTCAGAATGATGCCTCTCTCTTCCAAGTTACGCACTGCATGTTTGTGCTTAAGGTGCTTGTTCAATGCCAGATAGAGGAGTCTGCACACCGGGCATTCGGACGACATCCTCACTAGAACAGACACAATGAATTTGATCAAAATGATGTTCTATTTATATGCGTTAGTGTTACCGGTGATTGCGACACTGGGTCCGATGCTTCAATACATGGTGCACGGACCAAGGGAGGTATTGGGTTACCACCGGGTCGGATGGTCCCACCTCCGCAGGGCTGGTGATGGCAACATGTGGTATGATGCATCAATTCATGGTGCCCCAACCGTGGGAGGGTTTGGGGTGCCCCGGAAAAGCAAAGAAAGGGTCCGACAATAGACTCTTGTGAGGCGGCCAGAGAGTCTGTCATCTCTCGGTCCTATCCTCCAGGCAACATAAGTTCAAGACCGCCAGAGCACCGGCACGAGGCCGGGACGGCGGAGGCCCTCCGATGGCGGGTCACGTTTGCCATTCGATCAGTGAGGTGAGAGGAGAAGAACGCAGCAAAAATGGTCAAGATCCGTTCATGTACGGAGGGGGGGGGGCACCCGGGACCGGGCAGTGCCCCCGGTAAGTGGAACCGGGTGAAACGGGCCAAAACTGAAAAAATATAAAAAATATAAAAATAATGAAAATTTATGAAAAAATAAAATAAAATTAAAAAAAAATAAAAATTAAAAAAAATGTATAAAAGAACCAGGCAAAATGGGGGAAAATGTAAAAAAAGTGTCCGAAAAAAGTGCCTCATGAGCCCGCCAGAGTCCCCTGTCAACTCCCCTGTCATTCCTCCAGAGTCACATTTGACATAGAAAACTTTTTTTGAGAACCAGGCAAGAGTGGTGAAAATGTAAAAAATGTATCCGAAAATAGTGTCTCATAACGCGGGTAGAGTCCCCTGTCGACTCCCCTGTCATTCCTCCAGAGTCACATTTGACATAGAAAACTTTTTTTGAGAACCAGGCAAGAGTGGTGAAAATGTAAAAAATGTATCCGAAAATAGTGTCTCATAACGCGGGTAGAGTCCCCTGTCGACTCCCCTGTCATTCCTCCAGAGTCACATTTGACATAGAAAATCTTTTTTGACAACCAGGCAAGAGTGGTGAAAATGTAAAAAATGTATCCGAAAATAGTGTCTCATAACGCGGGTAGAGTCCCCTGTCGACTCCCCTGTCATTCCTCCAGAGTCACATTTGACATAGAAAACTTTTTTTGAGAACCAGGCAAGAGTGGTGAAAATGTAAAAAATGTATCCGAAAATAGTGTCTCATAACGCGGGTAGAGTCCCCTGTCGACTCCCCTGTCATTCCTCCAGAGTCACATTTGACATAGAAAACTTTTTTTGAGAACCAGGCAAGAGTGGTGAAAATGTAAAAAATGTATCCGAAAATAGTGTCTCATAACGCGGGTAGAGTCCCCTGTCGACTCCCCTGTCATTCCTCCAGAGTCACATTTGACATAGAAAATCTTTTTTGACAACCAGGCAAAAGGGTTGAAAATGTAAAAATGTATCCGAAAATAGTGTCTCATGAGGCGGATAGAGTCCCCTGTCAACTCCCGTTACATTCACCCAGAGGCAGGTTTTTCAGAGAAAACCTTTTTTGAGAACCAGGCAAGAGTGGTGAAAATGTTAAAATGTATCCGAAAATAGTGTCTCATGAGGCGGATAGAGTCCCCTGTCAACTCCCGTTACATTCAACCAGAGGCAGGTTTTTCAGAGAAAATCTTTTTTGACAACCAGGCAAAAGGGTTGAAAATGTAAAAATGTATCCGAAAATAGTGTCTCATGAGGCGGATAGAGTCCCCTGTCAACTCCCGTTACATTCACCCAGAGGCAGATTTGTCCGAGTCAACTTTTGTGAGAACCAGGCTGGGGGGTCTTGAGGCACAAAATATGGCTGACCGGTAGTGCTTGGTGAGCGGACACTTCACCTCCGCGTTTGCACACAGCCGTTTTTTTTCAGAGTATGACCAAAAACCGGGTTTCTGATTTCGTGCAGACAGTAGTCTGATATTTATGAATGAATTTTTTGGACAGAGTAGGGGAAATGAAAGCCCGGACCCTTTTCCACTTCTCCGTTGCAACGTACATCGGAGAAGGGGAAAAAGCGCCGAAGGGTTGAGCTTTTCATTTCCCCTTTCTCCGTGGGCACTCAGTCATTTTTTCAGACTTTTTTCAAAACTTCATTTTTGATTATTTTAACATATAATTAACCATTTTCTTCACTTTTTTCTTCTTTCCACGGGTGGGGGACCATGGCAGGCAGCCTATGAACACCGAAATTCGGCCTGGAACCTCCAGGATATTTGGGCTAAGCTCCATAAACTGACAGAATCACCCAGAAATGTCACTTTCCTACCCCAGAAATATATCATACAAATACATTTAATTAGTATGGGACTTCCAGGGAACATAACAGCTATTAAAAAGCCAGGAAAATAGCTTGGATCCTGGGTAAACCATGTGTACAGGGTGTGGGAATTACAGGTCACATAAAAGCTATTAAAAAGCCAGGGAAATAGCTTGGATCCTGGGTAAAATGTGTGTACAGTGTGCGTGGGACTGCCAGGACGCAAAACAGCTATTAAGAAGCCAGGGAAATAGCTTGGATCCTGGGTAAAATGTGTGTACAGTGTGTGGGACTGCCAGGGCGCAAAACAGCTATTACAAAGCCAGGGAAATAGCTTGGATCCTGGGTAAAATGTGTGTACAGTGTGTGGGACTGCCAGGGCGCAAAACAGCTATTAAGAAGCCAGGGAAATAGCTTGGATCCTGGGTAAAATGTGTGTACAGTGTGTGGGACTGCCAGGGCGCAAAACAGCTATTACAAAGCCAGGGAAATAGCTTGGATCCTGGGTAAAATGTGTGTACAGTGTGTGGGACTGCCAGGGCGCAAAACAGCTATTAAGGGAGGAAAGCTTGGATCCTGGGTAAAATGTGTGTACAGTGTGTGGGACTGCCAGGGCGCAAAACAGCTATTACAAAGCCAGGGAAATAGCTTGGATCCTGGGTAAAATGTGTGTACAGTGTGCGTGGGACTGCCAGGGCGCAAAACAGCTATTAAAAGCCAGGGAAAGAGCTTGGATCCTGGGTAAAATGTGTGTACAGTGTGTGGGACTGCCAGGGCGCAAAACAGCTATTAAAAGCCAGGGAAATAGCTTGGATCCTGGGTAAAATGTGTGTACAGTGTGTGGGACTGCCAGGGCGCAAAACAGCTATTACAAAGCCAGGGAAATAGCTTGGATCCTGGGTAAAATGTGTGTACAGTGTGCGTGGGACTGCCAGGGCGCAAAACAGCTATTAAAAAGCGGGAAATAGCTTGGATCCTGGGTAAAATGTGTGTACAGTGTGTGGGACTGCCAGGGCGCAAAACAGCTATTACAAAGCCAGGGAAATAGCTTGGATCCTGGGTAAAATGTGTGTACAGTGTGCGTGGGACTGCCAGGGCGCAAAACAGCTATTACAAAGCCAGGGAAATAGCTTGGATCCTGGGTAAAATGTGTGTACAGTGTGCGTGGGACTGCCAGGGCGCAAAACAGCTATTAAAAGCGGGGAGAAGAGCTTGGATCCTGGGTAAAATGTGTGTACAGTGTGTGGGACTGCCAGGGCGCAAAACAGCTATTACAAAGCCAGGGAAATAGCTTGGATCCTGGGTAAAATGTGTGTACAGTGTGCGTGGGACTGCCAGGGCGCAAAACAGCTATTAAAAGCCAGGGAAATAGCTTGGATCCTGGGTGCAATTGAAGCAGAGTGCACCCAGAGAGGAGCGCGCGCAGCTGCATTTTCGACCCCGGAATAAGTGTTCTAACTTCGGGGTAAAGATGGTTGAAATACACCCCTGGATGGATGTTATGTGTGGTCAATATTATGCCACAACCAGGGCGTATAAAAGCCACGGAAATAGCTTGGATCCTGGTACAATTGAAGCAGAGTGCACCCAGAGAGCCGGCGCTCGCAGCTGTATTTTCGACCCGGGAATAAGTGTTCTAACTTCGGGGTAAAGATGGTTGAAATACACCCCTGGATGGATGTTATGTGTGGTCAATATTATGCCACAACCAGGGTGTATAAAAGCCAGGGAAATAGCTTGGATCCTGGGTACAATTGAAGCAGAGTGCACCCAGAGATCCGGCGGGCGATGCTGCATTTTCGACCCGGGAATAAGTGTTCTAACTTCGGGGTAAAGATGGTTGAAATACACCCCTGGATGGATGTTATGTGTGGTCAATATTATGCCACAACCAGGGCGTATAAAAGCCACGGAAATAGCTCGGATCCTGGGTACAATTGAAGCAGAGTGCACCCAGAGAGCCGGCGCGCGCAGCTGCCTTTTCGACCCGGGAATGAGTGTTCTAACTTCGGGGTAAAGATGGTTGAAATACACCCTGGATGGATGTTATGTGTGGTCAATATTATGCCACAACCAGGTGTATAAAAGCCAGGGAAATAGCTTGGATCCTGGGTACAATTGAAGCAGAGTGCACCCAGAGATCCGGCGGGCGATGCTGCATTTTCGACCCGGGAATAAGTGTTCTAACTTCGGGGTAAAGATGGTTGAAATACACCCCTGGATGGATGTTATGTGTGGTCAATATTATGCCACAACCAGGGCGTATAAAAGCCACGGAAATAGCTCGGATCCTGGGTACAATTGAAGCAGAGTGCACCCAGAGAGCCGGCGCGCGCAGCTGCCTTTTCGACCCGGGAATGAGTGTTCTAACTTCGGGGTAAAGTTGGTTGAAATACACCCCTGGATGAATGCGCAGTGTGGTCAATATTATGCCACAACCAGGGTGTATCAAGCAACGGAAATA
>JAAKFY010001007.1:10000-13862 GCA_011823955.1 Dissostichus mawsoni
TCTCCTGGAGGTGTGAAATGAACAGAGTGCACATGTTAGGGAGACACGCTGGGGGTCATTAGCCCGTCCTTTGGTGGTCTGTGAGCCGCCAAAGAGAGGTGATTTTCCCGGTCTCTCTCCTGGAGGTGTGAAATGAACAGAGTGCACATGTTAGGGAGACACGCTGGGGGTCATTAGCCCGTCCTTTGGTGGTCTGTGAGCCGCCAAAGAGAGGTGATTTTCCCGGTCTCTCTCCTGGAGGTGTGAAATGAACAGAGTGCACATGTTAGGGAGACACGCCGGGGGTCATTAGCACGTCCTGTGGTGGTCTGTGAGCCGCCAAAGAGAGGTGATTTTCCCGGTCTCTCTCCTGGAGGTGTGAAATGAACAGAGTGCACATGTTAGGGAGACACGCCGGGGGTCATTAGCCCGTCCTGTGGTGGTGTGTCCGCCAAAGACAGGTGATTTTCCGGTCTCTCTCCTGGAGGTGTGAAATGAACAGAGTGCACATGTTAGGGAGACACGCTGGGGGTCATTAGCCCGTCCTTTGGTGGTCTGTGAGCCGCCAAAGAGAGGTGATTTTCCCGGTCTCTCTCCTGGAGGTGTGAAATGAACAGAGTGCACATGTTAGGGAGACACGCTGGGGGTCATTAGCCCGTCCTTTGGTGGTCTGTGAGCCGCCAAAGAGAGGTGATTTTCCCGGTCTCTCTCCTGGAGGTGTGAAATGAACAGAGTGCACATGTTAGGGAGACACGCCGGGGGTCATTAGCCCGTCCTGTGGTGGTCTGTGAGCCGCCAAAGAGAGGTGATTTTCCCGGTCTCTCTCCTGGAGGTGTGAAATGAACAGAGTGCACATGTTAGGGAGACACGCCGGGGGTCATTAGCCCGTCCTGTGGTGGTTGTGAGCCGCCAAAGACAGGTGATTTTACCGGTCTCTCTCCTGGAGGTGTGAAATGAACAGAGTGCACATGTTAGGGAGACACGCCGGGGGTCATTAGCCCGTCCTGTGGTGGTCTGTGAGAGAGTGATTTTCCCGTCTCTCTCCTGGAGGTGTGAAATGAACAGAGTGCACATGTTAGGGAGACACGCCGGGGGTCATTAGCCCGTCCTGTGGTGGTGTGTGAGCCGCCAAAGACAGGTGATTTTACCGGTCTCTCTCCTGGAGGTGTGAAATGAACAGAGTGCACATGTTAGGGAGACACGCTGGGGGTCATTAGCCCGTCCTTTGGTGGTCTGTGAGCCGCCAAAGAGAGGTGATTTTCCCGGTCTCTCTCCTGGAGGTGTGAAATGAACAGAGTGCACATGTTAGGGAGACACGCCGGGGGTCATTAGCCCGTCCTGTGGTGGTCTGTGAGCCGCCAAAGAGAGGTGATTTTCCCGGTCTCTCTCCTGGAGGTGTGAAATGAACAGAGTGCACATGTTAGGGAGACACGCCGGGGGTCATTAGCCCGTCCTTTGGTGGTCTGTGAGCCGCCAAAGAGAGGTGATTTTCCGGTCTCTCTCCTGGAGGTGTGAAATGAACAGAGTGCACATGTTAGGGAGACACGCCGGGGGTCATTAGCCCGTCCTTGGTGGTCTGTGAGCCGCCAAAGAGAGGTGATTTTCCCGGTCTCTCTCCTGGAGGTGTGAAATGAACAGAGTGCACATGTTAGGGAGACACGCCGGGGGTCATTAGCCCGTCCTGTGGTGGTCTGTGAGCCGCCAAAGAGGTGATTTTCCGGTCTCTCTCCTGGAGGTGTGAAATGAACAGAGTGCACATGTTAGGGAGACACGCTGGGGGTCATTAGCCCGTCCTTTGGTGGTCTGTGAGCCGCCAGAGAGGTGATTTTCCCGGTCTCTCTCCTGGAGGTGTGAAATGAACAAAGTGCACATATTAGGGATACGTGCTGGAGGTCATTAGTCCTTCCTTTGGTGGTCTGTGAGCCGCCAAAGAGAGGTGATTTTCCCGGTCTCTCTCCTGGAGGTGTGAAATGAACAGAGTGCACATGTTAGGGAGACACGCTGGGGGTCATTAGCCCGTCCTTTGGTGGTCTGTGAGCCGCCAAAGAGAGGTGATTTTCCCGGTCTCTCTCCTGGAGGTGAGAAATGAACAGAGTGCACATATTAGGGATACATGCTGGAGGTCATTAGTCCTTCCTTTGGTGGTCTGTGAGCCGCCAAATAGAGGTGAGTTTCCCGGTCTCTCTCCTGGAGGTCTGAAATAATCTAAGTGAACATGTTAGGGAGACACGCTGGGGGTCATTAGCCCGTCCTGTGGTGGTGTGTGAGCCGCCAAAGAGAGGTGATTTTCCCGGTCTCTGTCCTGGGTTTAAAAAAAAGCTTACAGCACCGGGTATTCCCAGGCGGTCTCCCATCCAAGTACTGACCCGGCCCGACCCTGCTTAGCTTCCGAGATCGGACGAGATCGGGCGTGATCAGGGTGGTATGGCCGTAAGCAAAGGCTTTGGAGGTATATTGGCTTCTCATAGCTGGTTCAGAGAGAGGGGCTGGAGGTCTCAGGGCCGAGTTTGGGTGCCGAAAGGCGGACTGCCCACCTCCATGTCGATGCCCAGCAGCTGGGGGTGCTGCAGGGGGGGGGGCCTGCTGCAGGGGGGGCCTGCTGAAGGTTCCGGGCCGAGCTGTGAGCCTGTCTCCCACCCTCCGCAGCACCTGGGAGCTCTCTGTGGTGCTGGAGAGGCATTGTCAGAGTTTTAGCAGAGTTTTAGCAGACTTTGAGCACTCTTTTCCCCGCAGAAACTAGTTTAAATCACCGTTGTCACTACTGTGGGGTATTGGGAATGTGCCTGTGTCTCGTGCGGAGCCTCCCCGCACCTTGAATCCATCCATTTGCCTGTATTTATGGCATGTTTTACGGTTAATGCACTGTGCTCGAGCAGGCTGAAGCGCCCTCCTGTGGGGACACATGGGAACTGCACTTAAATCACTCTGTGTGCCTTTTAACCGGTTTAAAATGGTTTTTCTTTCACTTTGTAAAATACACCCTGCCCGAGAAATGGTTTTTAATCATTATTACCGTTGTCAGGGGGCTGCGTGAACACTTTCCCCACCTTTAAAACACTTTATCCCCACCTTTCAAACCATTTTCCCCGGTCGAAAATGCAGCTGCGCGCGCCTCCTCTCTGGGTGCACTCTGCTTCAATTGTACCCAGGATCCAAGCTATTTCCCTGGCTTTTATACACCCTGGTTGTGGCATAATATTGACCACACATAACAGCCATCCAGGGGTGTATTTCAACCATCTTTACCCCGAAGTTAGAACACTTATTCCCGGGTCGAAAATGCAGCATCGCCCGCCGGCTCTCTGGGTGCCCTCTGCTTCAATTTTACCCAGGATCCAAGCTCTTCTCCCCCGCTTTTTAACAGCTGTTTTGCGCCCTGGCAGTCCCACGCACACTGTACACACAGTTTACCCAGGATCCAAGCTATTTCCCTGGCTTTGTAATAGCTGTTTTGCGCCCTGGCAGTCCCACGCACACTGTACACACATGGCTACCCAGGATCCAAGCTATTTCCCTGGCTTGTATATGGCAGTGACGCACCCTGGTTGTGGCATAATATTGACCACACATAACATCCATCCAGGGGTGTATTTCAACCAACTTTACCCGGCCTTTTGAACACTTATTCCCGGGTCGAAAAGGCAGCTGCGCGCGCCGGCTCTCTGGGTGCACTCTGCTTCAATTTTACCCAGGATCCAAGCTATTTCCGTTGCTTGTACACACCCTGGTTGTGGCATAATATTGACCACACATAACATCCATCCAGGGGTGTATTTCAACCAACTTTACCCGGCCTTTGAACACTTATTCCCGGGTCGAAAATGCAGCATCGCCCGCCGGCTCTCTGGGTGCACTCTGCTTCAATTGTACCCAGGATCCAAGC
>JAAKFY010001008.1:7500-13844 GCA_011823955.1 Dissostichus mawsoni
ATCTTCTCGCGAGCACATAAGAATTCTGAGTGACAGGATACTCTGGCGGTCATCCGGGACTCATAGAACCGTAGTTACAGACGTAACCATCGTTCTATTTCGTCCCTACTGACCGCCAGAGGCGGTGCTTTAGCACTGGATGACTTATACCAGGGGTCGGCAACAGGCGGACTGCGGTCCGGATCCGGACCCAGACGCCGACCTATACGGACCCAGACCTATAATCAATACATTAATAGGGGATTTCAATTTTGAAGGGGCGATTCAATTTTAACCGCTGCCGACAGGGGGCGAAAGAGAGGATGAGCGATACAGGGAGAGAAACACAGAAGAAGAGACGGGAGAGCGGCAGATAGAAGCGGAGAGGAAAGTGAGTGAAGAGACGAGTGAGCGATACAGGGAGAGAAACACAGAAGAAGAGACGAGAGAGCGGCAGATAGAAGCGGAGAGGAAAGTGAGTGAAGAGAATAATTAGCGATACAGGGAGAGAAGCGGAGAGGAGAGTGAACAGGCGTGTTAGCGGCAGACAGGGAGAGACAAATAATGACACATGGCGCTCTCCAAGAAGAGGAAAGAGGACAGTGAGAACAGAGCTTTTAACCCTGAGTGGACTCATTCATGTTCCTCCTGCCCACTGGGAGCACAGAGCCAGTGTGTCTCATTTGTTCAGAGACCGTGGCGCTCATTAAAAGTGCCAAAACGCCACTATGAGACAAAACACAAAGTCTTTGACCAAACATTCCCTCTCAAGTCAGAACTGAGGTCACAAAAAATAAGCAGTCTCAGAGCCCGATATGATCAGTCCACCAGGATCTAAATGAAAACTAAATATGGTTCCAGGGCAGGCTAACCGAGGCTAACCAATGAGCACCTGCATGTGTGTGAGAATGGCCCTGACACCATTTCAGCCCAGATCTAACTCCTGGCAGGACAAGCTCCAGCTCAACTCTCACACTGAACAAACAAAGTGAGTGAGGGACTGCATATAAGAGGGACAGAAAGAGACACTTTAAAACTGTTCAATTGTTATGATGTGTAAAGACTGACATGTTCTATAATCGGCTGAAACTGTTAAGTCATGATGTGAAACGGTTAACAAAGAAAAAGGGAAACTCAGCTGCTGCTACACTTTATTTTATTTATCTAAAATTAAGCACTTTTAAGATGCACATATTTTCAAAAGCTATTTTATTTATTTTCTCCTATTTTATTTTTAAATGCAGCCGAGAGAACATTACACAGATCCACAGTATTTACTGTATATCTGTATAGTTCAATGTTAATTGACAATAAATATTGTTGTTAATGAATCTTTCTTTATTTGATTGGCAGTCAGTTGATGTGACATGCAGACGTTGATGAAGCTGCAGCTGCTTCAATATATATCACACTAATTCATAAAGCAACTTAGACATTTTATGTTCCGGACCTTTGCATGGGGACATTTTCCCTAACTGGACCTCGTTGAATTTTAGTTGAATACCCCTGACTTATACCAACCATGTCATGAAGAATCCAAGCCCTTGCTCACTACTGGAAGCAGCGGAGCTCGGCAAAAGGACCACGCCCAAAGGATGGGGAGTGGCGACATTAACCCGATAAAACCTGGAGAATGTGCCAGAAGATGCCCACGATGCCGCGGCGCAGATGGTGTCCAGGGGCACCCCTCTCAGGGCAGCCCAAGATGTTGAGAGGCTATTGAAGTGACCTTCAATAGCACTTTTAAATTTGATAAGCAGGTCAGCACCGTAGTCAAGACCTGCTTTTTCAAAATACGACTATTGGCCAAAACCAAGTCGTATTGATCTTTTAAAGACCTAGAAAGGGTCCTTAACGCCTTTGTTACCTCGAGACTGGATTACTGCAACGCTTTGCATGTGGGTATGGACCAGGCCTCAATTAGACGCCTGCAGCTAGTGCAGAACGCAGCTGCACGTCTTCTGACTGGCCACAAAAAGCGTGACCACATCACCCCAGTTCTGGCCTCACTGCACTGGCTTCCAGTTCGGTTCAGAATTGATTTTAAACTCCTTTTTGATTTTTGCTTTTATATTTGTTGTAAAGTGTTTTTATTGTAAAGTGTTTTTTTTAATTAAATAAAACTTGATTTGATTTGAGAGGCATCTCAGCCCTGATGGCAGGGGGAGGCCACTGGCCCCATAGGCATGTGAGATGGTATCGACAACCCAGTGGGGCAACCTCTTTTAGTGCCGCCATGGCAAACGAAGATCTGCTCCGACTGCCGTATACAGGCAGTAGCATCGATATACGCCCTTAGGGCACCCACAGGGCACAGCAACTCTGACGTGCCGTTCTCCTGAATGTCAAAGCGTGCCAGCTGGACAGGCTGATTGAAGTGGGTTTGTGGAAGCACCTTGGCAGGAACACCTCATTTGCCCAAAGGGCAACACCTGAGAGTCCCACCTCAGGCATGCATCGCTCACGGAGAGGGCATGCAAACTCCCCAACTCGCTTCCCTGAGGTTATGGCAAGCAGAAATGTTGCCTTCGTGGACACCACTTAAGCCCCACCTGGGCCAGGGGCTCGAAGGGAGGAGATGATAGGGCATCCAGCAGCAGGGCAGGTCCCGAGCCGGAGCCCTCGGGGTGTTAGGGGGACGCTGCCGTAAAGCCCCTCTCAGGAAGAGGGACACCGACCTGTGGCACCCCACCGTGGCGCCGTCGACCCGAACATGTCGGGCAGAAATAGCAGCCACTAAACTCTCAAAGTGGAGTGAGAACGTCCACTATCTAGAAGGGACTGCAGTCTGGGCAACAGTGCATGTTGTCCGAAGGAACAAGCACATGCTTTCCCCCAGTTGGGGTAAAAGTGCGTGAGTGCAAGCTGCACAGCCCGAAGCTCTAGCACGTTGACATGGCGTGCACCCTCCTGGGCAGACCACTGACCCTGAACAGTCCTGCCCTGCCACACTGCACCCCACCCTGAGAGACATGCATCTGCAGTGACAGTCTCCCGGCGGGATGGGATGGCGCCCATGGGCACGCCCATCAAAAGATAGGCCCTGTCCCTCCAGCGGGACAGAGAGTGGAGGCACCGCTGAGACACCCTGACTCTTCTGTGCCTGTGCCACTTGGCGTCCAAGTGAGGCTGTTCAGCCCATTTGCATGGGGGCAGACAGCAGGCCTAAGGGCACAACGGCTGAGGCAGCCGTCAGTCCGCCCAAGAGCCGGAGGAACTGAATGTAAGGCACCATCTTGCCCAGCCTGAAGATGGGAAGAAGGTGGAAAATGTCGTCCACACGACGAGGTGACAGGTAGGCCTCATGGCGCCGATCTAGGACCATCCCCAGGTAAGTGACCTGTTGGGAAGGGTCCAGGCAACTCTTCCCGGTTTTACTGTTAGACCCAACCGGGCTACGTGAGATAAAAGGCGAAACCAGCCAATCGTCTAAATACGGCAGGACCTTCACGCCCTGCGCCTGCAGGGGTGCGAGAGCTGCCGCCACGACCCTGGTGAACACCCTTGGAGAGAGGGAGAGACCAAAGGGAAGCACCCGGAACTGATAGTGTCGGCCCTGAAAGGCAAACCTCAAGAACTTCCGGTGGTGAGATGCAACCGGCACGTGGAAGTAGGCATCCCTCAAGTCCACGGTTGCGAACCACTCCCCCTGTGCATGTGCTGTGGTCAGCATATGGAATGGCAGCACCTTCAGGAATCTGTTGATTCCTCTGAGGTCCAAGATCAGACGAAATCCGCCGACTTTCTTGCTCACGAGAAAGTACGCCGAGTAGAACCCCCCGGGCTGAGCAGAGGGTCTACTGGCTCGATTGCGCCCTTGGCCAAGAGGACGGACAACTCTTGGGCCAGAGCTAAGGCCTTCGCCGGATCGCTGACAACTGTCATTTTGACCCGGCCGAAGGCTAGGGGCCGGAACTGCAGTTCGTACCCCTGGGTTAAGGTGGAACCACCCAAGGGTCGGAAGTACAGGCAGCCCAGTGACTGGGAAAAGCAGCCGACGACCTTGGGGGGCGCCGGTAAGGCTCTGAGGCACGAGGCTGCCTAGAAGGCCGGCGACCGGGGGCACGAAAGCCACCGGGAGGCGGTGAGTGGGCCGCTGGGACCCGCAGACCACCACTGTAAGCTGGTGGCTGAGTGCGGCTGCTAGAGGGGCCCTGGGCCTCCTGGGAGTGGGCACAGGCCTATGAAGACCCGAGAGCTGCTGCCTCCGCTAGCTTGGGCAGCACGCTCCAGTGCCTCCAGGGCAGCTGCCACACAGCTCCCCTGGCTCGACTGGCACACTACGGAGGACATGTCTCCGACAGTGGTGACTGAGCAAGCCAAACCTGGCGACGAGTCTGCACCAATAAGGACATAACTCGTCCCAATTCCCTACATTAGGGCAAAGGCTTGCAGTGATGCATCACTGAGGCCCAGCAAAGAAGGCTCGGCCGGAGCCTGCTGCGAGAGGTAGAGACAGCCAGCATCAGATGGGAGAGGGAGTTCCCGTTACGACCCATGCGTGCCGCTGTGTCGTAGGCCACAGAGCAGTTCGTCTTGACCCTGCACTGAGGCCGAGGGCACCTGGCATCAGGCCTTGGAGCCTCATCAGGAGCCAGAATCGGGGAGGCGATGGCAGGCTCAATGGATGGCAAGCGACCCAGCCCACCCTCGCCGGATCCTGCATGGCAGCAGAGTGGGAGAGGGCCCTGGTGTCTCTCCAGCATGCATGGAGCTCCCTCAGGTACTCCTCTGAAGGAGGAACAGTGAGAGTGACAGGGGCAGGGTTATGCCTGAAGAAGGCGCTAGCCTGAGCCGAGTCGGCCTGCGGAACCTGAAGCTGCAAGCGTGCCAGGGCCGCACGAATAATGGCCGCCATGGAGGCGTCCTCCGTGCCTTGCAGAGAGCTCTGAGCAGAGGAGTGGGAAGCCTCCTCGGGAGTGAGCGGGGCCCCGTCCTCCACCCCTTCATTGAAGAGGTTTAGCCGAAGCCGCTAGCGACATGGCATCCTCAAGCAGAGGTGGCAACCGAAGGAGGGCCAGGCGGCAAGCTAGTAGCCCCCACACCGGCCCCTGGCTGAAGGGCCAAGAGGAGCGACTTCGTCTGCTCCATGACGGCAGCTAATGGCCACACATGCAGAGCACACAGCACACACAGTGAAGATTGTTCTCTGCATCTAACCCATCCTAGTGCTAGGAGTCTAGTGCTAGGAGTCTAGTGCTAGGAGTCTAGTACTAGGAGTCTAGTGCTAGGAGTCTAGTGCTAGGAGTCTAGTGCTAGGAGTCTAGTGCTAGGAGTCTAGTGCTAGGAGTCTAGTGCTAGGAGTCTAGTACCAGGAGCAGTAAACACGATATCGTTAGGCTGAGCCACGCTACTGCTAACTAAATAAAACGAGAAACGCAGCTAAATCAGTCCCACAGCTGCACGCGGCCAGCTGCATGCAGAGAAATCCCTCAGATCAAACGTTCAAACTGAACGCTGTAGGCTACAAGAATGTAGCCACGGTACTCTCGCGCAGCGAGAAGATGAAAAGAACAGATCCTCTGAAGACACCGGCAGATATAGCCGGTGTCACGTGGGGTCACAGGTGACTTTGTTGTTATTGGTACTCGAGCTGCGCATGCGCGCGATGGACATATCCAGATCTAAAGCGCCGCCTCTGGTCAGTAGGGACGAAATAGAACTGGTTATCAAGGTGGCCTTTGTTATAAAACGAAATCCTGTCTCTAACCCCCCCCACCAGGAGCTGGCCTTCGACCCCTACGAGTCTACGCTCAGGACGTCCTGCGCTCAGGCTTCCACGATCACTTCCTGAGTCAGGTCTCAAAACCAGGAGCCGCCTCCACCTGCAGGTAAGCCCCACCCCCTGTGACATCACACACCTGCAGATGATGAAGATGAGGATGAACTAACACTGTCTCTGTCTGCAGTCGATCTGCGAAGGGTTTAAAGAAGCCGTTCAGTACGTCCTACCCAGACTGTCTGACCCCCGTCTACCATGCTGCACCTGTTCGAGATCCTCAAGGTGAGTCCTGCACCTGATCCAGATCCTCAAGGTGAGTCCTGCACTGACCAGATCCTCAAGGTGAGTCCTGCACCTGATCCAGATCCTCAAGGTGAGTCCTGCACCTGATCCAGATCCTCAAGGTGAGTCCTGCACCGATCCAGATCCTCAAGGTGAGTCCTGCACCTGATCCAGATCCTCAAGGTGAGTCCTGCACCTGATCCAGATCCTCAAGGTGAGTCCTGCACCTGATCCAGATCCTCAAGGTGAGTCCTGCACCTGATCCAGATCCTCAAGGTGAGTCCTGCACCTGATCCAGATCCTCAAGGTGAGTCCTGCACCTGATCCAGATCCTCAAGGTGAGTCCGCACCTGATCCAGAT
>JAAKFY010001009.1:0-5000 GCA_011823955.1 Dissostichus mawsoni
GACTGGTGTGACTGTATGTGACTGTGTGTGTGACTGTGTGTGACTGTATGTGTGACTGTATGTGTGACTGTGTGTGACTGTGTGTGTGACTGTATGTGTGACTGTGTGTGTGACTGTGTGTGACTGTGTGTGACTGTGTGTGACTGTGTGTGTGACTTGTGGACTGTATGTGTGACTGTGTGTGGACTGTGTGACTGTGTGACTGTGTGTGACTGTGTGTGACTGTGTGTGACTGTATGTGTGACTGTGTGTGACTGTGTTGTGACTGTGTGTGACTGTATGTGTGACTGTGTGTGACTGTATGTGTGACTGTATGTGTGACTGTATGTGACTGTGTGTGTGACTGTGTGTGTGACTGTGTGTGACTGTGTGTGTGACTGTGTGACTGTGTGTGTGACTGGTGTGTGACTGTGTGTGACTGTATGTGTGACTGTGTGTGACTGTGTGTGACTGTGTGACTGTATGTGACTGTGTGTGACTGTATGGTGACTGTATGTGTGACTGTATGTGTGACTGTGTGTGTGACTGTGTGTGTGACTGTGTGTGTGACTGTATGGTGACTGTATGTGACTGTGTGTGACTGTGTGTGACTGTGTGTGTGACTGTATGTGACTGTGTGTGTGACTGTTGTGTTGTGACTGTGTGTGTGACTGTATGTGACTGTATGTGTGACTGTGTGTGACTGTATGTGTGACTGTATGTGTGATGTGTGTGACTGTATGTGTGACTGTGTGTGTGACTGTGTGTGACTGTGTGTTTGACTGTATGTGTGACTGTGTGTGTGACTGTATGTGTGACTGTGTGTGAGACTGTGTGTGTGACTGTGTGTGACTGTGTGTGACTGTATGTGTGACTGTGTGTGTGACTGTGGTGTGACTGTGTGTGTGACTGTGTGGTGTGACTGTATGTGTGACTGTGTGTGTGACTGTATGTGTGACTGTGTGTGAGACTGTGTGTGTGACTGTGTGTGACTGTGTGTGTGGACTGTATGTGTGACTGTATGTGACTGTATGTGTGACTGTGTGTGTGAGACTGTGTGTGACTGTGTGTGACTGTGTGTGACTGTATGTGACTGTGTGTGGTGACTGTGAGTGACTGTGTGTGACTGTGAGTGACTGTGTGTGACTGTGTGTGACTGTATGTGACTGTGTGTGTGACTGTGAGTGACTGTGTGTGACTGTCTGTGACTGTGTGTGACTGTGTGTGACTGTGTGTGTGACTGTGTGTGTGACTGTGTGGACTGTGAGTGACTGTGTGTGACTGTGTGTGACTGTATGTGACTGTGTGTGTGACTGTGTGACTGTATGTGACTGTGTGGACTGTGTGTGGGACTGTGTGTGTGACTGTGTGTGACTGTATGTGACTGTGTGTGACTGTGTGTGTGACTGTGTGTGTGACTGTGTGTGACTGTGTGTGACTGTGTGACTGTGTGTGTGACTGTGTGTGTGACTGTGTGTGACTGTATGTGACTGTGTGTGTGACTGTGTGTGTGACTGTGTGTGACTGTATGTGACTGTGTGACTGTGTGTGGACTGTGTGTGACTGTGTGTGTGACTGTTTGTGTGACTGTGTGTGTGACTGTGTGTGACTGTATGTGTGACTGTGTGTGGACTGTGTGTGTGACTGTGTGTGTGACTGTGTGTGTGACTGTGTGTGACTGTATGTGTGACTGTGTGTGACTGTGTGTGTGACTGTATGTGTGACTGTGTGTGACTGTGTGTGTGACTGTGTGTGTGACTGTGTGTGACTGTGTGTGTGGACTGTGTGTGTGACTGTGTGTGACTGTGTGGACTGTATGTGTGACTGTGTGTGACTGTGTGTGTGACTGTGTGTGAGACTGTATGTGACTGTGTGTGACTGTGTGTGTGACTGTGTGTGACTGTGTGTGTGACTGTATGTGTGACTGTGTGTGTGGACTGTGTGTGACTGTGTGTGTGAGTGTGTGTGACTGTGTGTGTGAGTGTGTGTGTGACTGTGTGACTGTGTGTGACTGTGTGTGTGACTGTGTGTGTGACTGTGTGTGACTGTGTGTGACTGTGTGTGTGACTGTATGTGTGACTGTATGTGACTGTGTGTGACTGTAGTGACTGTATGTGTGACTGTGTGTGACTGTGTGTGTGACTGTGTGTGACTGTGTGTGACTGTGTGTGTGACTGTGTGTGACTGTATGTGTGACTGTGTGTGACTGTGTGTGTGACTGTGTGTGACTGTGTGTGTGACTGTATGTGTGACTGTATGTGTGACTGTGTGTGACTGTATGTGACTGTGTGTGACTGTATGTGACTGTATGTGTGACTGTGTGTGACTGTGTGTGGACTGTGTGTGACTGTATGTGTGACTGTGTGTGTGACTGTGTGTGACTGTATGTGACTGTGTGTGACTGTGTGTGACTGTGTGTGTGACTGTATGTGACTGTATGTGTGACTGTATGTGTGACTGTGTGTGAGTGTGTGTGACTGTGTGTGACGTATGGTGGACTGTATGTGTGACTGTGTGTGACTGTATGTGACTGTGTGTGACTGTATGTGACTGTATGTGTGACTGTATGTGGACTGTGTGGAGTGTGTGTGACTGTATGTGACTGTATGTGTGACTGTGTGTGTGACTGTGTGTGACTGTATGTGTGACTGTATGTGTGACTGTGTGTGAGTGTATGTGACTGTATGTGTGACTGTATGTGTGACTGTATGTGTGACTGTATGTGTGACTGTATGTGTGACTGTATGTGTGACTGTGTGTGAGTGTATGTGACTGTATGGGACTGTATGTGTGACTGTGTGTGTGACTGTATGTGTGACTGTATGTGTGACTGTATGTGTGACTGTATGTGACTGTGTGTGACTGTATGTGACTGTATGTGTGACTGTATGTGTGACTGTGTGTGACTGTATGTGACTGTGTGTGACTGTGTGTGACTGTATGTGTGACTGTGTGTGTGACTGTGTGTGTGACTGTGTGTGACTGTATGTGTGACTGTATGTGTGACTGTGTGTGACTGTGTGTGACTGTGTGTGACTGTGTGTGTGACTGTGTGTGTGGACTGTGTGTGACTGTATGTGTGACTGTATGTGTGACTGTATGTGACTGTGTGTGTGACTGTGTGTGACTGTGTGTGTGACTGTGTGTGACTGTGTGTGTGACTGTATGTGTGACTGTGTGTGTGACTGTGTGTGTGACTGGTGTGGACTGTGTGTGACTGTGTGTGGACTGTGTGTGTGACTGTGTGTGTGACTGTGTGTGTGACGTGTGTGACTGTGTGTGTGACTGTGTGACTGTGTGTGTGACTGTGTGGACTGTGTGACTGTGTGTGTGTGACTGTATGTGACTGTGTGTGACTGTGTGTGTGACTGTGTGTGTGACTGTGTGTGACTGTGTGTGTGACTGTATGTGACTGTGTGTGTGACTGTATGTGACTGTGTGGACTGTGTGTGTGACTGATGTGACTGTATGTGACTGTGTGTGACTGTGTGTGACTGTGTGTGTGACTGTGTGTGTGACTGTGTGTGTGACTGTGTGTGACTGTGTGTGTGACTGTATGTGACTGTGTGTGTGACTGTATGTGACTGTGTGTGACTGTGTGTGTGACTGTGTGTGACTGTGTGTGTGACTGTGTGTGTGACTGTGTGTGACTGTGTGTGTGACTGTGTGACTGTGTGTGTGACTGTGTGTGACTGTGTGTGACTGTGGGTGTGACTGTATGTGACTGTGTGTGACTGTGTGTGACTGTGTGTGTGACTGTGTGTGACTGTGTGTGTGACTGTATGTGACTGTGTGTGTGACTGTATGTGACTGTGTGTGACTGTGTGTGTGACTGTGTGTGACTGTGTGTGTGACTGTGTGTGTGACTGTATGTGTGACTGTGTGTGTGACTGTATGTGACTGTGTGTGACTGTATGTGACTGTGTGTGACTGTATGTGACTGTGTGTGTGACTGTGTGTGTGACTGTGTGTGACTGTGTGTGACTGTGTGTGTGACTGTGTGTGACTGTGTGTGACTGTATGTGACTGTGTGTGACTGTGTGTGTGACTGTGTGTGACTGTGTGTGTGACTGTGTGTGTGACTGTATGTGTGACTGTGTGTGTGACTGTATGTGACTGTGTGTGACTGTGTGTGTGACTGTGTGGGTGACTGTGTGTGTGACTGTGTGTGTGACTGTATGTGACTGTGTGTGACTGTGTGTGTGACTGTATGTGACTGTGTGTGACTGTATGTGACTGTGTGTGACTGTATGTGACTGTGTGTGTGACTGTGTGTGTGACTGTGTGTGTGACTGTGTGTGACTGTGTGTGTGACTGTATGTGACTGTGTGTGTGACTGTGTGTGACTGTATGTGTGACTGTGTGTGACTGTGTGTGTGACTGTGTGTGACTGTGTGTGTGACTGTGTGACTGTATGTGTGACTGTATGTGTGACTGTGTGTGACTGTGTGTGTGACTGTATGTGACTGTGTGTGTGACTGTTTGTGACTGTGTGTGTGACTGTATGTGTGACTGTGTGTGTGACTGTGTGACTGTGTGTGTGACTGTGTGTGACTGTGTGTGTGACTGTATGTGTGACGTGTGGTGACTGTGTGTGACTGTATGTGTGACTGTATGTGTGACTGTATGTGTGACTGTGTGTGTGACTGTGTGTGTGACTGTGTGTGTGACTGTGTGTGTGACTGTGTGTGTGACTGTGTGTGACTGTGTGTGTGACTGTGTGTGTGACTGTGTGTGACTGTATGTGTGACTGTGTGTGTGACTGTATGTGTGACTGTATGTTGTGACTGTGTGTGACTGTGTGTGTGACTGTGTGTGTGACTGTATGTGACTGTGTGTGACTGTGTGTGTGACTGTGTGTGTGACTGTGTGTGTGACTGTGTGTGACTGTATGTGTGACTGTGTGTGTGACTGTATGTGTGACTGTGTGTGTGACTGTGTGTGTGACTGTGTGTGACTGTGTGTGTGACTGTGTGTGACTTGTGTGTGACTGTGTGTGTGACTGTGTGTGGACTGTGTGT
>JAAKFY010001009.1:10000-13812 GCA_011823955.1 Dissostichus mawsoni
TGCCACGGCGACAGGCTGACTCACCTGTAGGCCTCGATGAAGTGTTCGTACTCCGACAGAGGATCGATCTGATCCACCGACGCCGAAATCTCCTGATGAACTTTCACTATCTCCTCCGTCAGAAGACTGCTGATCTCACAGTACTCCTGCAGAATACTCTTACTGAGGTACAAGTACACAGAGGACACACATCAGTACTCCTGCAGAATACTCTTACTGAGGTACAACTACACAGAGGACACACATCAGTACTCCTGCAGAATACTCTTACTGAGGTAAACTACACAGAGGACACACATCAGTACTCCTGCAGAATACTTACTGAGGTACAACTACACAGAGGACACACATCAGTACTCCTGCAGAATACTCTTACTGAGGTACAAGTACACAGAGGACACACATCAGTACTCCTGCAGAATACTCTTACTGAGGTACAAGTACACAGAGTACACACATCAGTACTCCTGCAGAATACTCTTACTGAGGTACAACTACACAGAGGACACACATCAGTACTCCTGCAGAATACTCTTACTGAGGTACAAGTACACAGAGTACACACATCAGTACTCCTGCAGAATACTCTTACTGAGGTACAAGTACACAGAGTACACACATCAGTACTCCTGCAGAATACTCTTACTGAGGTACAACTACACAGAGGACACACATCAGTACTCCTGCAGAATACTCTTACTGAGGTACAAGTACACAGAGTACACACATCAGTACTCCTGCAGAATACTCTTACTGAGGTACAAGTACACAGAGTACACACATCAGTACTCCTGCAGAATACTCTTACTGAGGTACAAGTACACAGAGTACAGACGTCCGTTAACCTGAGTAGCATGAGTTAGCCTGTCAGTTAGCCTGTCAGTTAGCCTGAGTAGCATGAGTTAGCCTGTCAGTTAGCCTGTCAGTTAGCCTGAGTAGCATGAGTTAGCCTGTCAGTTAGCCTGAGTAGCATGAGTTAGCCTGTCAGTTAGCCTGAGTAGCATGAGTTAGCCTGTCAGTTAGCCTGAGTAGCATGAGTTAGCCTGTCAGTTAGCCTGAGTAGCATGAGTTAGCCTGTCAGTTAGCCTGAGTAGCATGAGTTAGCCTGTCAGTTAGCCTGAGTAGCATGAGTTAGCCTGTCAGTTAGCCTGGCGCATTTCCACTACAGCACGGAGCACGGTTGAAGCGTACCGCACCAAATCCGGCCCGTTTTTGGTTGCGTTTCCATTAGGGGTAGTTCCGGCTAGCAGGTACTTTTTCACATTTTTCTGCTCTCCAAAATCGAGGTTCTTCCCGGGCCAACAACCAGGCTGAGTCGGGCTGAGTATGCTAAACTAGAGAGAGAGAATCGCTGCAACTACAACAAGATGAACATATTTGACCGTGATTTAATTGTAATACACCGGTTAGTAAAAACCATGAATTAATGCTTTGACAAGTCTGCAGACAGACGGCAGGCGAAACACCTTTTAAAATGCGTGTTTTCTGAATGGAGATCGGCTAAGCTAACGTTGTATGTATATATATATATATATATATATATATATATATATATATATATATATATATACACACAGTATATGCTCCGACCGTCCACACTCACAACAACGGCCTACAGACATAAATAAAGCAGCGACTGTATTCTCCATGACACAGACAGGCTGTGGTTTGTACTTGTTTAACTTCTGTCTAGTTTCTGAACAGATATGAGGAGCTCTGAGGGCTAACAGCTAACGGCTGATGTTGGTTTTGTGTTTCACATTGAAGATGACGTCACGGCTCCGCCTACACTGCGTTACTATAGTTACTGGCCCAGTTCCTAAATTGTAATGGAAACGCAGCATAAAGTGAGCCTGGCCTACCAAGGCCTGACGAGGCCTAGCCATACCGTACACTAAGCCGACGAGGCCCTGCAGTTGAAATGCGCCATAAGTCTGCCTGAGTTAGCCTCAGTTAGCCTGTGTTAGCCTCAGTTAGCCTGTGTTAGCTTCAGATAGCCTCAGTTAGCCTCAGCTGGCCTCAGCTAGCCTGTGTTAGCCTCAGTTAGCCTGTGTTAGCCTGTGTTAGCCTCAGTTAGCCTGAGTTAGCCTGAGTTAGCCTGTGTTAGCCTGTGTTAGCCTGTGTTAGCCTGTGTTAGCCTCAGTTAGCCTCAGTTAGCCTGTGTTAGCCTGAGTTAGCCTCAGTTAGCCTGTCTGTTAGCCTCAGTTAGCCTCAGTTAGCCTCAGCTGGCCTCAGCTAGCCTCAGCTAGCTTCAGATAGCCTCAGTTAGCCTGTCAGTTAGCCTGTGTTAGCCTCAGTTAGCCTCAGCTGGCCTCAGCTAGCCTGTGTTAGCTTCAGATAGCCTCAGTTAGCCTGTCAGTTAGCCTCAGTTAGCCTGTGTTAGCCTCA
Source organism: Dissostichus mawsoni (assembly GCA_011823955.1). Taxonomy (NCBI): domain Eukaryota; kingdom Metazoa; phylum Chordata; class Actinopteri; order Perciformes; family Nototheniidae; genus Dissostichus; species Dissostichus mawsoni. Next base: position 12,389 of record JAAKFY010001009.1, read on the forward strand.
GTTAGCCTCAGCTGGCCTCAGCTAGCCTGTGTTAGCCTGTGTTAGCCTCAGTTAGCCTGTGTTAGCCTGTGTTAGCCTGTCAGTTAGCCTGACAGTTAGCCTGTCAGTTAGCCTGTCAGTTAGCCTGTCAGTTAGCCTGTCAGTTAGCCTCAGTCATGTGACTCACAGAGCTCTGGTCATGTCCTCCTGCATCCTCTGCAGAGCATCCAGCAGAGCAGGAGCAGCGCGGCGCTGATGCTCTTCCTGCTGGGAGCGAGCGCCGCACACCGCTAACACGTAAACATTATGGAGGTTATGGAGCTTCGCCGTTGCTTTGTCGTAACGCTCCCTCGCTCTCTCTGCCTCGCGGCCTGTGATTGGACCACAGAGAACATGTAGAACATGTGAACAGAGAACATGTAGAACATGTAGCAGAGAACAGAGAACATGTCAGAACATGTAGAACATGCATCAGAGAGAGAGAGCTCACCCTTAGAGAGCGCCTCTCTGTATTTCTCTCTGGCGATGTTAGCGTCGCGGCTCAGCTGGCGGTACGAAGCCTTCAGTTTCTCCAGGTCGCTGCGGGTCACCTGCAACAACAACAACAACAACAACAGGTTAGTCTGTAGGTTCCTCAGTGAGGCTGTAGTTATCTGTGTAGTTCTCTCTGTAGTTCTCTATAGTTCTCCTCTCTCTCTCTCTCTCTCTCTCTCTCTCTCTCTCTCTCTCTCTCTCTCTCTCTCTCTCTCTCTCTCTCTCTCTCTCTCTCTCTCTCTCTCTCTCTCTCTCTCTCTATAGTTCTCTCTCTCTCTCTCTCTCTCTCTCTCGTTCTCTGTGTAGTTCTCTCTCTCTCTCTCTCTCTCTCTCTCTCTCGTTCTCTGTGTAGTTCTCTCTCTCCTCTCTCTCTCTCTCTCTCTCTCTCTGTGTAGTTCTCTCTGTAGTTCTCTGTAGTCCTCTCTGTAGTTCTCTGTAGTTCTCTCTGTAGTTCTCTGTAGTTCTCTCTGTAGTTCTCTATAGTTCTCTGTAGTTCTCTCTGTAGTTCTCTATAGTTCTCTCTATAGTTCTCTCTGTAGTTCTCTCTGTAGTTCTCTCTGTAGTTCTCTGTAGTTCTCTCTGTAGTTCACTATAGTTCTCTATAGTTCTCTGTAGTTCTCTATAGTTCTCTCTGTAGTTCACTATAGTTCTCTGTAGTTCTCTATAGTTCTCTATAGTTCTCTCTGTAGTTCTCTCTATAGTTCTCTCTGTAGTTCTCTGTAGTTCTCTCTGTAGTTCTCTGTAGTTCTCTCTGTAGTTCTCTGTAGTTCTCTCTGTAGTTCTCTATAGTTCTCTCTGTAGTTCTCTGTAGTCTCTCTGTAGTTCTCTCTCTCTGTAGTTCTCTATAGTTCTCTCTGTAGTTCTCTGTAGTTCTCTCTGTAGTTCTCTATAGTTCTCTCTGTAGTTCTCTC
>JAAKFY010001010.1:0-12500 GCA_011823955.1 Dissostichus mawsoni
AGAGTAGTTAGTTAGAGTGTAGAGTAGTTTAGTTAGAGATAGAGTAGTTTAGTTAGAGTGTTAGAGTAGTTTAGTTAGAGTGTAGAGTAGCTTAGTTAGAGTATAGAGTAGTTAGTTAGAGTATAGAGTAGTTTAGTTAGAGTGTAGAGTAGTTTAGTTAGAGTATAGGTAGTTTAGTTAGCGTGTAGAGTAGTTTAGTTAGAGTTATAGAGTAGTTTAGTTAGAGTGTAGAGTAGTTTAGTTAGAGTATAGAGTAGTTTAGTTAGAGTGTAGAGTAGTTTAGTTAGAGTATAGAGTAGTTAGTTAGAGTGTAGAGTAGTTTAGTTAGAGTGTAGAGTAGTTAGTTAGAGTATAGAGTAGTTAGTTAGAGTATAGAGTAGTTTAGTTAGAGTGTAGAGTAGTTTAGTTAGAGTATAGAGTAGTTTAGTTAGAGTGTAGAGTAGTTTAGTTAGAGTATAGAGTAGTTTAGTTAGAGTGTAGAGTAGTTTAGTTAGAGTATAGAGTAGTTAGTTAGAGTATAGAGTAGTTTAGTTAGAGTATAGAGTAGTTTAGTTAGAGTGTAGAGTAGTTTAGTTAGAGTATAGAGTAGTTTAGTTAGAGTATAGAGTAGTTAGTTAGAGTGTAGAGTAGCTTAGTTAGAGTGTAGAGTAGTTAGTTAGAGTATAGAGTAGTTTAGTTAGAGTATAGAGTAGTTAGTTAGAGTGTAGAGTAGTTTAGTTAGAGTATAGAGTAGTTTAGTTAGAGTATAGAGTAGTTAGTTAGAGTGTAGAGTAGTTAGTTAGAGTATAGAGTAGTTTAGTTAGAGTATAGAGTAGTTAGTTAGAGGTAGAGTAGTTTAGTTAGAGTGTAGAGTAGTTTAGTTAGAGTATAGAGTAGTTTAGTTAGAGTATAGAGTAGTTTAGTTAGAGTATAGAGTAGCTTAGTTAGAGTGAGAGTAGTTTAGTTAGAGTGTAGAGTAGCTTAGTTAGAGTATAGAGTAGTTTAGTTAGAGTATAGAGTAGTTTAGTTAGAGTGTAGAGTAGTTTAGTTAGAGTGTAGAGTAGTTTAGTTAGAGTGTAGAGTAGCTTAGTTAGAGTATAGAGTAGTTAGTTAGAGTATAGAGTAGTTTAGTTAGAGTATAGAGTAGCTTAGTTAGAGTGTAGAGTAGTTAGTTAGAGTATAGAGTAGCTTAGTTAGAGTGTAGAGTAGTTTAGTTAGAGTATAGAGTAGTTTAGTTAGAGTGTAGAGTAGCTTAGTTAGAGTGTAGAGTAGCTTAGTTAGAGTGTAGAGTAGTTTAGTTAGAGTATAGAGTAGCTTAGTTAGAGTGTAGAGTAGTTTAGTTAGAGTATAGAGTAGCTTAGTTAGAGTATAGAGTATTAGTTAGAGTGTAGAGTAGTTAGTTAGAGTATAGAGTAGCTTAGTTAGAGTGTAGAGTAGTTTAGTTAGAGTATAGAGTAGTTAGTTAGAGTGTAGAGTAGCTTAGTTAGAGTGTAGAGTAGTTTAGTTAGAGTGTAGAGTAGTTTAGTTAGAGAGTAGAGTAGCTTAGTTAGAGTATAGAGTAGCTTAGTTAGAGTAGAGTAGTTTAGTTAGAGTGTAGAGTAGCTTAGTTAGAGTGTAGAGTAGTTTAGTTAGAGTGTAGAGTAGTTTAGTTAGAGTGTAGAGTAGCTTAGTTAGAGAGTAGAGTAGCTTAGTTAGAGTGTAGAGTAGTTTAGTTAGAGTATAGAGTAGCTTAGTTAGAGTGTAGAGTAGCTTAGTTAGAGAGTAGAGTAGCTTAGTTAGTAGTATAGAGTAGCTTAGTTAGAGTGTAGAGTAGTTTAGTTAGAGTGTAGAGTAGCTTAGTTAGAGTGTAGAGTAGTTTAGTTAGAGTGTAGAGTAGTTTAGTTAGAGTGTAGAGTAGCTTAGTTAGAGAGTAGAGTAGCTTAGTTAGAGTGTAGAGTAGTTTAGTTAGAGTATAGAGTAGCTTAGTTAGAGTGTAGAGTAGCTTAGTTAGAGAGTAGAGTAGCTTAGTTAGAGTGTAGAGTAGCTTAGTTAGAGTGTAGAGTAGTTTAGTTAGAGTGTAGAGTAGTTTAGTTAGAGTGTAGAGTAGTTTAGTTAGAGTATAGAGTAGCTTAGTTAGAGTGTAGAGTAGTTTAGTTAGAGTATAGAGTAGTTTAGTTAGAGTGTAGAGTAGCTTAGTTAGAGTATAGAGTAGTTTAGTTAGAGTATAGAGTAGTTTAGTTAGAGTATAGAGTAGTTTAGTTAGAGTGTAGAGTAGTTTAGTTAGAGTATAGAGTAGCTTAGTTAGAGTGTAGAGTAGTTTAGTTAGAGTATAGAGTAGCTTAGTTAGAGTGTAGAGTAGTTTAGTTAGAGTATAGAGTAGTTTAGTTAGAGTGTAGAGTAGCTTAGTTAGAGTGTAGAGTAGTTTAGTTAGAGTATAGAGTAGCTTAGTTAGAGTGTAGAGTAGTTTAGTTAGAGTATAGAGTAGTTTAGTTAGAGTGTAGAGTAGTTTAGTTAGAGTATAGAGTAGTTTAGTTAGAGTATAGAGTAGTTTAGTTAGAGTATAGAGTAGTTTAGTTAGAGTGTAGAGTAGTTTAGTTAGAGTATAGAGTAGTTTAGTTAGAGTGTAGAGTAGTTTAGTTAGAGAGTAGAGTAGCTTAGTTAGAGTGTAGAGTAGTTAGTTAGAGTATAGAGTAGCTTAGTTAGAGTGTAGAGTAGTTTAGTTAGAGAGTAGAGTAGCTTAGTTAGAGAGTAGAGTAGCTTAGTTAGAGTGTAGAGTAGTTTAGTTAGAGTGTAGAGTAGCTTAGTTAGAGTGTAGAGTAGCTTAGTTAGAGAGTAGAGTAGTTTAGTTAGAGTGTAGAGTAGCTTAGTTAGAGTGTAGAGTAGTTTAGTTAGAGTGTAGAGTATTAGTTAGAGTGTAGAGTAGCTTAGTTAGAGAGTAGAGTAGTTTAGTTAGAGTGTAGAGTAGCTTAGTTAGAGTGTAGAGTAGCTTAGTTAGAGAGTAGAGTAGTTTAGTTAGAGTGTAGAGTAGCTTAGTTAGAGTGTAGAGTAGTTTAGTTAGAGTGTAGAGTAGCTTAGTTAGAGTGTAGAGTAGTTTAGTTAGAGTATAGAGTAGTTTAGTTAGAGTATAGAGTAGTTTAGTTAGAGTATAGAGTAGTTTAGTTAGAGTGTAGAGTAGCTTAGTTAGAGTGTAGAGTAGTTTAGTTAGAGTATAGAGTAGTTTAGTTAGAGTATAGAGTAGTTTAGTTAGAGTATAGAGTAGCTTAGTTAGAGTGTAGAGTAGTTTAGTTAGAGTATAGAGTAGTTTAGTTAGAGTGTAGAGTAGCTTAGTTAGAGTGTAGAGTAGTTTAGTTAGAGTATAGAGTAGTTTAGTTAGAGTATAGAGTAGTTTAGTTAGAGTATAGAGTAGTTTAGTTAGAGTGTAGAGTAGCTTAGTAGAGTGTAGAGTAGTTTAGTTAGAGTATAGAGTAGTTTAGTTAGAGTATAGAGTAGTTTAGTTAGAGAGTAGAGTAGCTAGTTAGAGAGTAGAGTAGTTTAGTTAGAGAGTAGAGTAGCTTAGTTAGAGTATAGAGTAGTTTAGTTAGAGTGTAGAGTAGCTTAGTTAGAGAGTAGAGTAGTTTAGTTAGGAGTAGAGTAGCTTAGTTAGAGATAGAGTAGTTTAGTTAGAGTGTAGAGTAGCTTAGTTAGAGTGTAGAGTAGTTTAGTTAGAGTATAGAGTAGCTTAGTTAGAGTGTAGAGTAGTTTAGTTAGAGTATAGAGTAGTTTAGTTAGAGTGTAGAGTAGCTTAGTTAGAGTGTAGAGTAGTTTAGTTAGAGAGTAGAGTAGTTAGTTAGAGTATAGAGTAGTTTAGTTAGAGTATAGAGTAGTTTAGTTAGAGTATAGAGTAGTTTAGTTAGAGTGTAGAGTAGTTTAGTTAGAGTGTAGAGAGTAGTTTAGTTAGAGAGTAGAGTAGTTTAGTTAGAGTATAGAGTAGTTTAGTTAGAGTATAGAGTAGTTTAGTTAGAGTGTAGAGTAGCTTAGTTAGAGAGTAGAGTAGTTTAGTTAGAGAGTAGAGTAGTTTAGTTAGAGTATAGAGTAGTTTAGTTAGAGTATAGAGTAGTTTAGTTAGAGTGTAGAGTAGCTTAGTTAGAGAGTAGAGTAGTTTAGTTAGAGAGTAGAGTAGTTTAGTTAGAGTATAGAGTAGTTAGTTAGAGTATAGAGTAGTTTAGTTAGAGTGTAGAGTAGCTTAGTTAGAGTGTAGAGTAGTTTAGTTAGAGAGTAGAGTAGTTTAGTTAGAGTATAGAGTAGTTTAGTTAGAGTATAGAGTAGTTTAGTTAGAGTATAGAGTAGTTTAGTTAGAGTATAGAGTAGTTTAGTTAGAGTGTAGAGTAGTTAGTTAGAGTATAGAGTAGTTTAGTTAGAGTATAGAGTAGTTTAGTTAGAGTGTAGAGTAGTTTAGTTAGAGTGTAGAGTAGTTTAGTTAGAGTATAGAGTAGCTTAGTTAGAGTGTAGAGTAGTTTAGTTAGAGTATAGAGTAGTTTAGTTAGAGTGTAGAGTAGTTTAGTTAGAGTGTAGAGTAGCTTAGTTAGAGTGTAGAGTAGTTTAGTTAGAGTATAGAGTAGTTTAGTTAGAGTATAGAGTAGTTTAGTTAGAGTATAGAGTAGTTTAGTTAGAGTGTAGAGTAGTTTAGTTAGAGATAGAGTAGTTTAGTTAGAGTATAGAGTAGTTTAGTTAGAGTGTAGAGTAGTTTAGTTAGAGTGTAGAGTAGTTTAGTTAGAGTGTAGAGTAGTTTAGTTAGAGTGTAGAGTAGTTTAGTTAGAGTATAGAGTAGTTTAGTTAGAGTATAGAGTAGTTTAGTTAGAGTATAGAGTAGTTTAGTTAGAGTGTAGAGTAGTTAGTTAGAGTATAGAGTAGTTTAGTTAGAGTATAGAGTAGTTTAGTTAGAGTGTAGAGTAGTTTAGTTAGAGTGTAGAGTAGTTTAGTTAGAGTGTAGAGTAGTTTAGTTAGAGTGTAGAGTAGTTTAGTTAGAGTGTAGAGTAGTTTAGTTAGAGTATAGAGTAGTTTAGTTAGAGTATAGAGTAGTTTAGTTAGAGTGTAGAGTAGTTTAGTTAGAGTGTAGAGTAGCTTAGTTAGAGTATAGAGTAGTTTAGTTAGAGTATAGAGTAGCTTAGTTAGAGTGTAGAGTAGTTAGTAGTTAGGTATAGAGTAGTTTAGTTAGAGTGTAGAGTAGCTTAGTTAGAGTGTAGAGTAGTTTAGTTAGAGTATAGAGTAGTTTAGTTAGAGTATAGAGTAGTTTAGTTAGAGTATAGAGTAGTTTAGTTAGAGTGTAGAGTAGTTTAGTTAGAGTATAGAGTAGTTTAGTTAGAGTATAGAGTAGTTTAGTTAGAGTGTAGAGTAGTTTAGTTAGAGTATAGAGTAGTTTAGTTAGAGTATAGAGTAGTTTAGTTAGAGTGTAGAGTAGTTTAGTTAGAGTATAGAGTAGTTTAGTTAGAGTATAGAGTAGTTTAGTTAGAGTGTAGAGTAGTTTAGTTAGAGTATAGAGTAGTTTAGTTAGAGTGTAGAGTAGCTTAGTTAGTAGAGTTAGAGTAGTTTAGTTAGAGTATAGAGTAGCTTAGTTAGAGAGTAGAGTAGCTTAGTTAGAGAGTAGAGTAGCTTAGTTAGAGTGTAGAGTAGCTTAGTTAGAGAGTAGAGTAGCTTAGTTAGAGAGTAGAGTAGCTTAGTTAGAGTATAGAGTAGCTTAGTTAGAGAGTAGAGTAGTTTAGTTAGAGAGTAGAGTAGCTTAGTTAGAGAGTAGAGTAGCTTAGTTAGAGTATAGAGTAGCTTAGTTAGAGAGTAGAGTAGCTTAGTTAGAGAGTAGAGTAGCTTAGTTAGAGTGTAGAGTAGCTTAGTTAGAGAGTAGAGTAGCTTAGTTAGAGAGTAGAGTAGCTTAGTTAGAGTATAGAGTAGCTTAGTTAGAGAGTAGAGTAGTTTAGTTAGAGAGTAGAGTAGCTTAGTTAGAGAGTAGAGTAGCTTAGTTAGAGTATAGAGTAGCTTAGTTAGAGAGTAGAGTAGCTTAGTTAGAGAGTAGAGTAGCTTAGTTAGAGTGTAGAGTAGCTTAGTTAGAGAGTAGAGTAGCTTAGTTAGAGAGTAGAGTAGCTTAGTTAGAGTGTTTTCTCCAGAGTGCCGTGGTTCATTGTTTATTAATGTCTTTCAGCGGCATTTACCGACCGCTGCAGCGCTGCTCTTCCACTGGAGTGTATTCTCCCGTTAGCTCCGGGTTAGCTCACACGGCAGCGGCCGCTGTAAAGTATTCACTGTCTGACTGTCACACAAGCAGCTGATACATATCCCCCCCCCCCCCTTCAGTGAATGTGTGTCAGTCCGAATTGACGCTGTTTGGCATCACAGCGCTGTTATGAAAGTTCCTCTGGTATAAAATGGGTGAAGTTGGCATAGCAACCGAAGCTAAACTGACTATCTTGACTACTTGTTGCTATCCTATTGTGGCATAAGCCGTTTTCTACAGGCACATTTTACCGGCGTATTTTTCATTATGATTCTACTTGTGATAGTCGGACATGACGACCTGTGCAGCCCATGTATTGATTCCATCCCATAGCTGCTATAATACAAAACAACACGTCTGCCTCTCTCCACAAGGATCAATAACAGCGAACGGGTGGTCAAAGTAAGGCACAAATGAACAGAATCACACGAAGCCTGGTTAGTGCTGCCTGACTTTAGAAAGTGTGTTTTTTTATAAGTGTGTGGTTGCGTTCTAGTCACTTTGCTCAGAGCTACGGCTTGTTACAACTTTTATTTGCCGTACTCGCCTTTAGCTGTTAGCTCCGGTTAATCTCGCCCCCCTCCGATGTAAGCGTGACGTATGCGGTTCTTGCTTCTAGACCGACCATTTTTTGGTGCTTGAAACGAACCGGGTTCCGGAGCTTAGAGGCGGCTCCGCTGCGGTGTGAACAGGAAGAACCGGTGCTTTTCAGGCTCCAGCTCCGAACCGGCCCTGGAACCTTGTTGGTGTGAAAGGGGCATAAAAGACCATTCATTTGGGCTTTGGAGAGATGTCGTCAGTAGTAGAATAGAAATGATCCTTTTACTCAAACGCCTGTAAAATCAGATTATTCCCAGAGCTGTTTGATATTTGATATTTAATATTTGATATTATACTTCAAGGCCACTTTACAGGTATGAGTTCACCTGTAGCTGCAGTTCATTAAAACAGTTAGTTTAAATATAGATTGTGAAGAAATTATGTTTGGTAAAATTATTATATTACACACAAACTGTCTACATCTAGAGTTTACAATGATTACTTTATATATTGTATATGTCTTTTATTAAATACTACACTTATTCTACACTTATTATTATAATGTATTCATTATGTATTATTTGTTTATTTTATTTTAATTACATTTGTTTTTTATTTTGGTATTCTCATGTATTTCTATTCCCGTCCTGCAGGTGGAGCTGTTTCTCCACTCACAGCTTGCAGAGGGATTGCATCAGAGGGTGATGAAACATGTTGAAACACACACACACGCACGCACGCACGCACACACACACACACACATACACTCACACGCACGCACGCACATATACACACACACGCACGCACACACACACACTCACACACATACACACACGCACGCATGCACATATACACACACACGCACACACACAAACACACACACACACACACACATACACTCTCACACACATGCACGCACGCACATATACACACACACATACACTCACACACACATGCACGCACGCACATATACACACACACACATACACACACACACACACATACACACACACACACACACACAGCTGAGACAGATCAGGTTTATTCCGATCCATTTTTTATTTTATATATTTAAAAATTCTTCACAAACATAAAAACATTCTTATTTTTTATCTGCTTTTAATGTCTTTTTAAACACTAATTCACGGCAGAGACACTGTGGCTGATAGTGTCTCATCACAGGGCAACAACAACATGACAACAACAACAACATGACAACAACAACAACATGACAACAACAACATGACAACACACAAAACACGACAACACACAAAACATGACAACAACAACATGAAACACACAAAACATGACAACACACAAAACATGACAACAACAACATGACAACAACAACATGACAACAACAACATGACAACACACAAAACATGACAATACACAAAACACGACACACACAAAACATGACAACACACAAAACACGACAACACACAAAACACGACAACAACAACACACAAAACACGACAACAACAACATGACAACACACAAAATACGACAACAACAACATGACAACACACAAAACACGACAACACACGACAACACAAAAAACACGACAACAACAACAACATGACAACAACAACATGACAACACACAAAACACGACAACACACAAAACACGACAACACACAAAACACGACAACAACAACACACAAAACACGACAACAAACAACACGACAACACACAAAACACGACAACACACAAAACACGACAACACACAAAACATGACAACAACAACACGACAACACACAAAACACGACAACACACAAAACATGACAACAACAACAACACGACAACACACAAAACACGACAATACACAAAACACGACAACACACAAAACATGACAACAACAACACGACAACAACAACATGACAACACACAAAACACGACAACAACAAAACACAAAACACGACAACAACACGACAACACACAAAACACGACAACACACAAAACACGACAACACACAAAACACGACAACAACAACATGACAACACACAAAACATGACAACAACAACACGACAACACACAAAACACGACAACACACAAAACATGACAACACACAAAACATGACAACAACAACACGACAACACACAAAACACGACAACACACAAAACATGACAACACACAAAACACGACAACACACAAAACACGACAACACACAAAACACGACAACACACAAAACATGACAACAACAACACGACAACACACAAAACACGACAACACACAAAACACGACAACGCACAAAACATGACAACAACAACATGACAACAACAACATGACAACACACAAAACACGACAACACACAAAACACGACAACAACAACACACAAAACACGACAACAACAACACGACAACACACAAAACACGACAACACACAAAACACGACAACACACAAAACATGACAACAACAACACGACAACACACAAAACACGACAACACACAAAACACGACAACACACAAAACACGACAACAACAACATGACAACACACAAAACATGACAACAACAACACGACAACACACAAAACACGACAACACACAAAACACGACAACACACAAAACATGACAACACACAAAACACGACAACACACAAAACATGACAACAACAACACGACAACACACAAAACACGACAACACACAAAACTCATTGTCACTCATCCTGTTACTGGACACGCTGTGGTTCCTTCTCTCCGTGGTACCTTCTCTCCGTGGTTCCTTCTCTCCGTGGTACCTTCTCTCCGTGGTTCCTTCTCTCCGTGGTTCCTTCTCTCCGTGGTACCTTCTCTCCGTGGTTCCTTCTCTCCGTGGTTCCTTCTCTCTGTGGTTCCTTCTCCCTTCTCTCTGTGGTTCCTTCTCTCTGTGGTACCTTCTCTCCGTGGTTCCTTCTCTCCGTGGTTCCTTCTCTCCGTGGTTCCTTCTCTCTGTGGTTCCTTCTCCCTTCTCTCTGTGGTTCCTTCTCTCTGTGGTTCCTTCTCTCCGTGGTTCCTTCTCTCTGTGGTTCCTTCTCTCTGTGGTTCCTTCTCTCTGTGGTTCCTTCTCCCTTCTCTCTGTGGTTCCTTCTCTCCGTGGTTCCTTCTCTCTGTGGTTCCTTCTCTCCGTGGTTCCTTCTCTCCGTGGTTCCTTCTCTCCGTGGTTCCTTCTCTCCGTGGTTCCTTCTCTCTGTGGTTCCTTCTCCCTTCTCTCTGTGGTTCCTTCTCTCTGTGGTTCCTTCTCCCTTCTCTCTGTGGTTCCTTCTCTCCGTGGTTCTTCTCTCTGTGGTTCCTTCTCTCGTGGTTCCTTCTCTCCGTGGTTCCTTCTCTCCGTGGTTCCTTCTCTCCGTGGTTCCTTCTCTCTGTGGTTCCTTCTCTCTGTGGTTCCTTCTCCCTTCTCTCTGTGGTTCCTTCTCTCTGTGGTTCCTTCTCCCTTCTCTCTGTGGTTCCTTCTCTCTGTGGTTCCTTCTCTCCGTGGTTCCTTCTCTCTGTGGTTCCTTCTCAGATTGTGTTACTGGACACTCGTAGAAACATGCACAGAAAAGAAAGAACATATGCAGGAGGATAATCAGAATCCTTTGAATGTGCCTTTGTTCCAGCAGCAAAGAGCCACAGACACACACACACACACACACACACACACACACACACACACACACACACACACACACACACACACACACACACACACACACACACACACACACACACACACACTGAACACACCACAGTGTTATCTATCTGGTGCTAAAGATGTGACCCTGAACACACCACAGTGTTATCTATCTAGTGCTAAAGATGTGACCCTGAACACACCACAGTGTTATCTATCTGGTGCTAAAGATGTGACCCTGAACACACCACAGTGTTATCTATCTAGTGCTAAAGATGTGACCCTGAACACACCACAGTGTTATCAGTAGGCAGAGCTCCAGGTGTGTCAGCTGCAGGTCACAGGCTACAGCTTTACGGTGCATTCGAGGACACTGAACGCCTCTTCTCCTCATGTTTGTCCCCAGGGTTTGATCTGACATCAGCAGAGCGTCAGATGCCGGACGCTGAACGTGTCCTTGAACGCCCCGCAGAGGGGGTTAAAAAGATGATGTTGATCAGATCTACCGATAGTTAACGAGATCTGATCAAGATAATAAACTAGAGTTCACTTAAGGAGCTCTAAATGGTGATTGGTCCTGTGCACCGTCACCCATGGTTACAGACTCCTCCCAGTGCGGCTCAGTGGGGGAGTCTCAGTGACCCAGTGACATCACAGTGACATCACAGTGACAGGAAGTGTCAAACATTAGCTTCACCTGGACGACCCTCACCAACAGTAGGTACAGTAACAGGGGGGGTCAGAGGTCACCCCCCCCCCCCCCCAGACTGATTTCACAACAGCTGACCCTCGTTTCTAGGAACACAGATAATGGGGGGGGGGGTTAAGCAACTCTGCAGAGCTGAGGGGAGGACAGTGATGGACACACACACACACACACACACACACACACACACACACACACACACACTCACAGCACACACACACACACACACACACACACACTCACAGCACACACACACACACACACACAGCACACACACACCACACACACACACACACACCACACACACACACACTCACAGCACACACACACAACACACCACACAACACACACACACACACACACACACACACACACACACACACACCACACAGCGGAGGAAAGGACCACGACAGGAGGGGTAAACATTAAAGGAAGGGTCCACTCATTAGATAATTAATCAAAACTTCAGTATTTAGTGAAACATTATGTTTAAACCATACCCTGAAGAAATCAGCGATATTCCCCGGTAAATAATGATTTTATAGCTCTTTTTTATCAAAACCTGTATATTCCGTCAGGCAGCTGCCATTTTGGCCATTTTCAGTAGTCACATGATCCAAAAAACTAGGTCGTGACGTCATCTATGCGTTCACTTTGTAAACACAGGAACAGCTCGTTCGACGAAAACATGGCGGAGTATTTGAGTTCGGACTCGTCAGCCGAGGAAGAAGTTTTGAGCAATGTGGAGAGATTGGGGGGGAATTCAGCCATATAGGTTCGAGCCAAGTGGCCAGAACCGTCAGGAATAGTGACGATGAGGATGAACAGCACGGTGATCTTGCTGGAGACGATCCCTTTACTCGTGCAATTGATTTCGGGGGGCGAGTAGGGAGACCTGTACATGAATGGTGTACTTGCAGTCGGTGTGTAGCCATGGACAATCCTCTGATGAACATATGTTGTCATGAGCTTGAAGAGCTTGAAGATAAACTGGTCACAGACGACTTGGATTGCATATGTTTACACAGGGAATTCGGCACTGTGGTGTTAGAAGAAGCTGTATTGAGAACAGCACTGGTTGCCATGAAGGATGTGAAACGCACCTCTTTGGTTGAACCAATAAATTAAAGGTGGGTAAATTTGACGGGTACAGCCCTTTCTTCTTAGCATTATATACTTTACAATTAAAATTAACATATGCACAATATTTTTAAATTGTAGTGCCGATTGTCAAGCATGTCAAAAATAAAATGCCAAAAGAAAAGGCCTGATGATGATGATGATGATGATGATAAATCAATCGTGAATATTAAATAAGAAAAGCGTTCATTTCAGGCCAAACATCTTATTTGTTTAATTCATCATTAAAAAGTAATAATTTCATACATATTTCCTTAGATATACCGATATTTCACAGTGTAAATAATATACATATATTGCTACCACAGATTAATTATTATTTTTAATTA
>JAAKFY010000084.1:0-13423 GCA_011823955.1 Dissostichus mawsoni
TGGCTTGAATAGGGCAGTGATGCACCCTGGAGGTGTGTGGCAGAATATTTACCACACTGCACTTCCATCCAGGGGTATATTTCAAACAACTTTACCCCGCCTTTAGAACACTTATTCCCGGGTCGAAAAGGCAGCTGCGCCGGCCTGTCTCTGGGTGCACTATGCCTCTATTCACAACACTAGTTGGCCCACCTTTAAAACACTTTCCCCCCCCACCTTTCAAACACTTTCCCTGGGTCGAGAAAGCCAGCGGCGCCTGCCTCCCACCCTCCGCAGCACCCGGGAGCTCGCTGTGGTGCTGGAGAGGCATTTTCAGGCTTCTCTCTGCTCTGTTCACCCTGCAAATGCATTTTAATGGATACTTTTAGATGGACATGGTTATATTGTATCCTTACTATGGATCTCTGAAACAATCAGACTCGTACCACACCGTTATCAGAGTTTTATCAGACTTTGAGCACTCTTTTCCCCCGCAGAAACCAGTTTAAATCACCGTTGTCACTACTGTGGGGGATTGGGAATGTACCTGTGTCTCGTGCGGAGCCTCCCCGCACCTTAAATCCATCCATTTGCCTGTATTTATGGCATGTTTTACGGTTAATGCACTGTGCTCGAGCAGGCTGAAGCGCCCTCCTGTGGGGACACATGGGAACTGCACTTAAATCACTCTGTGTGCCTTTTAACCGGTTTAAAATGGTTTTTCTTTCACTTTGTAAAATACACCCTGCCCTAGAAATGGTTTTTAATCATTATTACCGTTGTCAGGGGGCTGCGTGAACACTTTCCCCACCTTTAAAACACTTTATCCCCACCTTTCAAACCATTTTCCCCGGTCGAAAACGCAGCTGCGCGCGCCGGCTCTCTGGGTGCACTCTGCTTCAATTGTACCCAGGATCCAAGCTATTTCCCTGGCTTTTATACACCCTGGTTGTGGCATAATATTGACCACACATAACATCCATCCAGGGGTGTATTTCAACCATCTTTACCCCGAAGTTAGAACACTTATTCCCGGGTCGAAAATGCAGCATCGCCCGCCGGCTCTCTGGGTGCACTCTGCTTCAATTGTACCCAGGATCCAAGCTCTTCTCCCCCGCTTTTTAACAGCTGTTTTGCGCCCTGGCAGTCCCACACACTGTACACACATTTTACCCAGGATCCAAGCTATTTCCCTGGCTTCTTAATAGCTGTTTTGCGCCCTGGCAGTCCCACGCACACTGTACACACATTTTACCCAGGATCCAAGCTATTTCCCTGGCTTTTTAATAGCTGTTTTGCGCCCTGGCAGTCCCACGCACACTGTACACACATGGCTACCCAGGATCCAAGCTATTTCCCTGGCTTTTTAATAGCTGTTTTGCGCCCTGGCAGTCCCACGCACACTGTACACACATGGCTACCCAGGATCCAAGCTATTTCCCTGGCTTTTTAATAGCTGTTTTGCGCCCTGGCAGTCCCACGCACACTGTACACACATGGCTACCCAGGATCCAAGCTATTTCCCTGGCTTTTTAATAGCTGTTTTGCGCCCTGGCAGTCCCACGCACACTGTACACACAGTTTACCCAGGATCCAAGCTATTTCCCTGGCTTGTATATGGCAGTGACGCACCCTGGTTGTGGCAGAATATTTACCACACATCACAGCCATCCAGGGGTGTATTTCAACCAACTTTACCCGGCCTTTGAACACTTATTCCCGGGTCGAAAATGCAGCATCGCCCGCCGGCTCTCTGGGTGCACTCTGCTTCAATTGTACCCAGGATCCAAGCTATTTCCGTGGCTTGTATACACCCTGGTTGTGGCAGAATATTTACCACACATCACAGCCATCCAGGGGTGTATTTCAACCAACTTTACCCGGCCTTTGAACACTTATTCCCGGGTCGAAAATGCAGCATCGCCCGCCGGCTCTCTGGGTGCACTCTGCTTCAATTGTACCCAGGATCCAAGCTATTTCCGTGGCTTGTATACACCCTGGTTGTGGCATAATATTACCACCATCACATCCATCCAGGGGTGTATTTCAACCAACTTTACCCGGCCTTTGAACACTTATTCCCGGGTCGAGAAAGCCAGCGGCGCCTGCCTCCCACCCTCCGCAGCACCCGGGAGCTCGCTGTGGTGCTGGAGAGGCATTTTCAGGCTTCTCTCTGCTCTGTTCACCCTGCAAATGAATTTTAATGGATACTTTTAGATGGCCATGGTTATATTGTATCCTTACTATGGGTCTCTGAAGCAATCAGACTTGTACCACGCCGTTATCAGAGTTTTAGCAGAGTTTTAGCAGACTTTGAGCACTCTTTCCCCCGCAGAAACTAGTTTAAATCACCGTTGTCACTACTGTGGGGGATTGGGAATGTGCCTGTGTCTCGTGCGGAGCCTCCCCGCACCTTAAATCCATCCATTTGCCTTTATTTATGGCATGTTTTACGGTTAATGCACTGTGCTCAAGCAGGCTGAAGCGCCCTCCTGTGGGGACACATGGGAACTGCACTTAAATCACTCTGTGTGCCTTTTAACCGGTTTAAAATGGTTTTTCTTTCACTTTTAAAAATACACCCTGCCCTAGAAATGGTTTTTAATCATTATTACCGTCATCAGGGGGCTGCGTGAACACTTTCCCCACCTTTAAAACACTTTATCCCCACCTTTCAAACCATTTTCCCCGGTCGAAAATGCAGCTGCGCGCGCCGGCTCTCTGGGTGCACTCTGCTTCAATTGTACCCAGGATCCAAGCTATTTCCCTGGCTTTTTAATAGCTGTTTTGCGCCCTGGCAGTCCCACGCACACTGTACACACAGTTTACCCAGGATCCAAGCTATTTCCCTGGCTTTTTAATAGCTGTTTTGCGCCCTGGCAGTCCCACACACTGTACACACATTTTACCCAGGATCCAAGCTATTTACCTGGCTTTGTAATAGCTGTTTTGCGCCCTGGCAGTCCCACGCACACTGTACACACAGTTTACCCAGGATCCAAGCTATTTCCCTGGCTTTTTAATAGCTGTTTTGCGCCCTGGCAGTCCCACGCACACTGTACACACACATGTTTACCCAGGATCCAAGCTATTTCCCTGGCTTGTATATGGCAGTGACGCACCCTGGTTGTGGCAGAATATTTACCACACATCACATCACATCCAGGGGTGTATTTCAACCAACTTTACCCGGCCTTTTGAACACTTATTCCCGGGTCGAAAAGGCAGCTGCGCGCGCCGGCTCTCTGGGTGCACTCTGCTTCAATTTTACCCAGGATCCAAGCTATTTCCGTTGCTTGTATACACCCTGGTTGTGGCATAATATTGACCACACATCACATCCATCCAGGGGTGTATTTCAACCAACTTTACCCGGCCTTTTGAACACTTATTCCCGGGTCGAAAAGGCAGCTGCGCGCGTCTCCTCTCTGGGTGCACTCTGCTTCAATTTTACCCAGGATCCAAGCTATTTCCGTTGCTTGTACACACCCTGGTTGTGGCAGAATATTTACCACACATCACAGCCATCCAGGGGTGTATTTCAACCAACTTTACCCGGCCTTTGAACACTTATTCCCGGGTCGAAAATGCAGCATCGCCCGCCGGCTCTCTGGGTGCACTCTGCTTCAATTGTACCCAGGATCCAAGCTCTTCTCCCCCGCTTTTTAACAGCTGTTTTGCGCCCTGGCAGTCCCACACACTGTACACACATTTTACCCAGGATCCAAGCTATTTCCCTGGCTTTTTAATAGCTGTTTTGCGCCCTGGCAGTCCCACACACTGTACACACAGTTTACCCAGGATCCAAGATATTTCCCTGGCTTTTTAATAGCTGTTTTGCGCCCTGGCAGTCCCACGCACACTGTACACACAGTTTACCCAGGATCCAAGCTATTTCCCTGGCTTTTTAATAGCTGTTTTGCGCCATGGCAGTCCCACACACTGTACACACATGGCTACCCAGGATCCAAGCTATTTCCCTGGCTTTTTAATGGCTGTTTTGCGCCCTGGCAGTCCCACACACTGTACACACATTTTACCCAGGATCCAAGCTATTTCCCTGGCTTGTATATGGCAGTGACGCACCCTGGTTGTGGCATAATATTGACCACACATCACATCCATCCAGGGGTGTATTTCAACCAACTTTACCCCGCCTTTAGAACACTTATTCCTGGGTTGAAAAGGCTGCTGCGTGGTCCTGCTCTCAGGCTGCTGACCCCAGCGTGTCTCCCTAACATGTGCACTGGTTCATTTCACACCTCCAGGAGAGAGACCGGTAAAAAACCTCTCTTTGGCGGCTCACACACCAACAGGACGGACTAATGACCTCCAGCATGTATCCCTAATATGTGCACTTTGTTCATTTCACACCTCCAGGAGAGAGACCGGGAAAATCACCTCTCTTTGGCGGCTCACAGACCACCAAGGACGGACTAATGACCCCAGCGTGTCCCTAACATGTGCACTCTGTTCATTTCACACCTCCAGGAGAGAGACCGGTAAAATAACCTCTCTTTGGCGGCTCACACCACCACAGGACGGACTAATGACCTCCAGCATGTATCCCTAATATGTGCACTTTGTTCATTTCACACCTCCAGGAGAGAGACCGGGAAAATCACCTCTCTTTGGCGGCTCACAGACCACCAAAGGACGGACTAATGACCCCCAGTGTCTCCCTAACATGTGCACTCTGTTCATTTCACACCTCCAGGAGAGACCGGGAAAATCACCTCTCTTTGGCGGCTCACAACCACCACAGGACGGACTAATGACCTCCAGCATGTATCCCTAATATGTGCACTTTGTTCATTTCACACCTCCAGGAGAGAGACCGGGAAAATCACCTCTCTTTGGCGGCTCACAGACCACCAAAGGACGGACTAATGACCCCCAGCGTGTCTCCCTAACATGTGCACTCTGTTCATTTCACACCTCCAGGAGAGAGACCGGTAAAATAACCTCTCTTTGGCGGCTCACACACCACCACAGGACGGACTAATGACCTCCAGCATGTATCCCTAATATGTGCACTTTGTTCATTTCACACCTCCAGGAGAGAGACCGGGAAAATCACCTCTCTTTGGCGGCTCACAGACCACCAAAGGACGGACTAATGACCCCCAGTGTCTCCCTAACATGTGCACTCTGTTCATTTCACACCTCCAGGAGAGACACCGGGAAAATCACCTCTCTTTGGCGGCTCACAACCACCACAGGACGGACTAATGACCTCCAGCATGTATCCCTAATATGTGCACTTTGTTCATTTCACACCTCCAGGAGAGAGACCGGGAAAATCACCTCTTTGGCGGCTCACAGACCATCAAAGGACGGACTAATGACCCCCAGCGTGTCTCCCTAACATGTGCACTCTGTTCATTTCACACCTCCAGGAGAGACACCGGGAAAATCACCTCTCTTTGGCGGCTCACACACCACCACAGGACGGACTAATGACCTCCAGCATGTATCCCTAATATGTGCACTTTGTTCATTTCACACCTCCAGGAGAGAGACCGGGAAAATCACCTGTCTTTGGCGGCTCACAGACCACCAAAGGACGGGCTAATGACCCCCAGCGTGTCTCCCTAACATGTTCACTTTGATTATTTCAGACCTCCAGGAGAGAGACCGGGAAAATCACCTCTCTTTGGCGGCTCACAGACCACCAAAGGACGGACTAATGACCTCCAGCATGTGTCCCAATCATGTGTACTTCCATAACCTTGCCCACCGTGAGTGCCCGGGGACCCGCACTTAAGCACTCCCCCTCGGACTAAACCAAGACATTCACACCCTCCAGAACTTCGTGCCCCTGGTGACCCTAAAAGGGGGTGGATTTTGTGGTGCTTTAATGTCCGCCCATCAGCATCCATATCCGACCTTCTTCACAGCAACACCACCCCCCCTCTGTGGAGGGTTTTCACATGGCCCTGGTAAAACTTAAAGGGGTGGATTATGTGGTGATTTACCGTCCGCCCATCAGCATCCATATCCGACCTTCTTCACAGCAACACCACCCCCCTCTGTGGAGGGTTTTCACATGGCCCTGGTAAAACTTAAAGGGGTGGATTATGTGGTGATTTACCGTCCGCCCATCAGCATCCATATCCGACCTTCTTCACAGCAACACCACCCCCCCTCTGTGGAGGGTTTTCACATGGCCCTGGTAAAACTTAAAGGGGTGGATTATGTGGTGATTTACCGTCCGCCCATCAGCATCCATATCCGACCTTCTTCACAGCAACACCACCCCCCCTCTGTGGAGGGTTTTCACATGGCCCTGGTAAAACTTAAAGGGGTGGATTATGTGGTGATTTACCGTCCGCCCATCAGCATCCATATCCGACCTTCTTCACAGCAACACCACCCCCCCTCTGTGGAGGGTTTTCACATGGCCCTGGTAAAACTTAAAGGGGTGGATTATGTGGTGATTTACCGTCCGCCCATCAGCATCCATATCCGACCTTCTTCACAGCAACACCACCCCCCCTCTGTGGAGGGTTTTCACATGCCCCTGGTAACCCTAATGCAGCAGGCACCTTTTTTTTATTTATTTTTCACAAAAACAGCTTACACAGTATGCATGACAAAAACAGCTTACACAGTATGCATGACAAAAACAGCTTACACAGTATGCATGACAAAAACAGTATACACGGTACAAATACTCCCAATGTTTAGCGGGGGTCCGGGGACCAATTCAGGGGTCTAATTCGTACGGTGCACAAGGGAAAACAGGTTGAGTCAACCGGTCCAATTCCAGACTTCATTGGCCTCTTTCCCTCCCGCTTCCGCATCCGCTCCCGCTCCAATGACCCTTCAGGTTGATCATGCTCTGAAGAAGAGGTATGGTTGGGGTATTGTATGCTGCTCTCAGCCCCGGAGCCCTCTCCGGAGGTATCCTCATCTGATGGCTGTAGACATCCTTCTGATTCTGATGCAGCTGCTGCAGCAACCGATGACGCCCTGAACATTGAGCGGATTTTAAATGCCTCCTTTATTCCAGGTGCATTCGCGTAGAACCGGTCAGCCGTGGTTATGTCGTGACACATAAACCTGGCGAGAATCGACCGGCTTGATGGATCTTGGTGATGCTTGATATTGTCAGCCAGGGCAGTGCGCAGGATTGTGAAGGTGACGGCTGTTTCTAGCCCAGCATCAGCCCATGCACTCTTCAAGTGAGCATTCAGGTTCCTGGAGGCACACTTCCCTGTTGTGGAAAGGAAGAATTCATTCTGAGGACCCAGCAATGCTTCTTTTATCCCCATCCACTGCATGACCCAGCTAAACTCATTTACTGTAAGCGCCAGCTGTGCTTCGCCAAATGTCTTGGCTGTCTTGTGGTCCTGCACATGGATGATGTAGCCATCAGCAGTTCCCCTTTTGTCCGCCTCTAATACCTCGATGTTGGTCATGTTTGCGTACACGCCCGGACGGTGGCCATAGAGGAGGCTCCAATGGAGGGTTAGATAGCCATATAGCAGGTTTTGGGTGCTTGAGGTCGGCGTGATGGTCATCAGGTCGAGGAGCTGGGGGATGCGCTTCTCTGCGGCCGCCATGGCGGCGAAAAGTTCAGCCTGGCTCGGCAGATGATCCAGTTTATTCCTTTTCACCTTAAACTGGTGCACAGTGACTGCCTTCTTCATGTTTTTCATGTTGGCTCTCAACTCTCTGATTATGTGGGAAATATCAGACATGGTGAGCCTGCACCCCCGGGGCTTTGATTCAGACATGTACCTCATGAAATGATTCACATTCTTCAGGAAGAACTCCGATGTGGTGACTGCCTGGCACCACTTCGAAATATAATTGATCCAGCCACGGATCTTATTTAAGTCTTTCAGGAACAGCCAGTCTGACAGCCGCTTCACACCATGGGACGAGAATGTGAGGAAGTGTTTTATCCTGCTGACCTTCGACAGAGCATTTTCTTTATGTTTTACTGTCGGAGCTACACCCTCACAATGCTCCCTGTATGTCTGAAGGTACGCCTCCATGCTTTTAGGCAACTTGATTTCACGCATGGTATTACCCCGTCCCTTACCAGTGGACCAGAGATTTGGGGGGGAGGGCGAGTTCTTAGACAGCTTAGCTTTCAGCTTATTGTAGACAGACGCACGGGTCTTCTGACATACAGGGGCCCTACTACCGGAGGCTGCTGGGGACTGCATCACAGGGTGGTCAGGGGTCTTCACACACGGGGCTGCACCGGAGGCTGCTGGGGACTGCATCACAGGGTGGTCAGGGGTCTTCACACACGGGTCTGCACCGGAGGCTGCTGGGGACTCCATCACAGGGTGGTCAGGGGTCTTCACACCCGGGTCTCCACCGGAGGCTGCTGTGTTCGTGTCGGAGGTACTTGTGATTGGAAGGCCCTTAAATCGTATACATTCTTCATCTTCCTCAGGCACAGCAGCGGTGGCCTTCTGCTTCCTGGGTTTTAGCTCCTTTTTCAGCCTGGAGCGCAGGGTCTTCACCTCATCATTTAGGGCATCCTTCTGAGCCCGCAATGCCACATTTTCCAGCACCACCTGCCTGCAGTCATCATTGTCACACTCAATATGTGGGGACAAGGGTGGAGGGTGCTCGGGGTATTCCTCCTCATTGTCTATATCCAATGATGTAGCCATTCCAATGATGGGGTTAGTCTCACGGAGGTCATGGAGCAACTGCAGGGCCACACTATGCTTCAGCCTTGCCATGACCTGATGTGCCACACATCGGGATAACTCAGGGTGGTCATGAGTTACATGACGGTCCAGTCTCTTCCCAGCATACGAACACCCTGTGATGGGACAGGGTTTGGTGCGAACATTTATCCTGCCACTCGCCATTTTCAGAATGATGCCTCTCTCTTCCAAGTTACGCACTGCATGTTTGTGCTTAAGGTGCTTGTTCAATGCCAGATAGAGGAGTCTGCACACCGGGCATTCGGACGACATCCTCACTAGAACAGACACAATGAATTTGATCAAAATGATGTTCTATTTATATGCGTTAGTGTTACCGGTGATTGCGACACTGGGTCCGATGCTTCAATACATGGTGCACGGACCAAGGGAGGTATTGGGTTACCACCGGGTCGGATGGTCCCACCTCCGCAGGGCTGGTGATGGCAACATGTGGTATGATGCATCAATTCATGGTGCCCCAACCGTGGGAGGGTTTGGGGTGCCCCGGAAAAGCAAAGAAAGGGTCCGACAATAGACTCTTGTGAGGCGGCCAGAGAGTCTGTCATCTCTCGGTCCTATCCTCCAGGCAACATAAGTTCAAGACCGCCAGAGCACCGGCACGAGGCCGGGACGGCGGAGGCCCTCCGATGGCGGGTCACGTTTGCCATTCGATCAGTGAGGTGAGAGGAGAAGAACGCAGCAAAAATGGTCAAGATCCGTTCATGTACGGAGGGGGGGGGGGCACCCGGGACCGGGCAGTGCCCCCGGTAAGTGGAACCGGGTGAAACGGGCCAAAACTGAAAAAATATAAAAAATATAAAAATAATGAAAATTTATGAAAAAATAAAATAAAATTAAAAAAAAATAAAAATTAAAAAAAATGTATAAAAGAACCAGGCAAAATGGGGGAAAATGTAAAAAAAGTGTCCGAAAAAAGTGCCTCATGAGCCCGCCAGAGTCCCCTGTCAACTCCCCTGTCATTCCTCCAGAGTCACATTTGACATAGAAAACTTTTTTTGAGAACCAGGCAAGAGTGGTGAAAATGTAAAAAATGTATCCGAAAATAGTGTCTCATAACGCGGGTAGAGTCCCCTGTCGACTCCCCTGTCATTCCTCCAGAGTCACATTTGACATAGAAAACTTTTTTTGAGAACCAGGCAAGAGTGGTGAAAATGTAAAAAATGTATCCGAAAATAGTGTCTCATAACGCGGGTAGAGTCCCCTGTCGACTCCCCTGTCATTCCTCCAGAGTCACATTTGACATAGAAAATTTTTTGACAACCAGGCAAGAGTGGTGAAAATGTAAAAAATGTATCCGAAAATAGTGTCTCATAACGCGGGTAGAGTCCCCTGTCGACTCCCCTGTCATTCCTCCAGAGTCACATTTGACATAGAAAACTTTTTTTGAGAACCAGGCAAGAGTGGTGAAAATGTAAAAAATGTATCCGAAAATAGTGTCTCATAACGCGGGTAGAGTCCCCTGTCGACTCCCCTGTCATTCCTCCAGAGTCACATTTGACATAGAAAACTTTTTTGACAACCAGGCAAGAGTGGTGAAAATGTAAAAAATGTATCCGAAAATAGTGTCTCATAACGCGGGTAGAGTCCCCTGTCGACTCCCCTGTCATTCCTCCAGAGTCACATTTGACATAGAAAACTTTTTTTGAGAACCAGGCAAGAGTGGTGAAAATGTAAAAAATGTATCCGAAAATAGTGTCTCATAACGCGGGTAGAGTCCCCTGTCGACTCCCCTGTCATTCCTCCAGAGTCACATTTGACATAGAAAACTTTTTTTGAGAACCAGGCAAGAGTGGTGAAAATGTAAAAAATGTATCCGAAAATAGTGTCTCATAACGCGGGTAGAGTCCCCTGTCGACTCCCCTGTCATTCCTCCAGAGTCACATTTGACATAGAAAACTTTTTTTGAGAACCAGGCAAGAGTGGTGAAAATGTAAAAAATGTATCCGAAAATAGTGTCTCATAACGCGGGTAGAGTCCCCTGTCGACTCCCCTGTCATTCCTCCAGAGTCACATTTGACATAGAAAATCTTTTTTGACAACCAGGCAAAAGGGTTGAAAATGTAAAAATGTATCCGAAAATAGTGTCTCATGAGGCGGATAGAGTCCCCTGTCAACTCCCGTTACATTCACCCAGAGGCAGGTTTTTCAGAGAAAACCTTTTTTGAGAACCAGGCAAGAGTGGTGAAAATGTTAAAATGTATCCGAAAATAGTGTCTCATGAGGCGGATAGAGTCCCCTGTCAACTCCCGTTACATTCAACCAGAGGCAGGTTTTTCAGAGAAAATCTTTTTTGACAACCAGGCAAAAGGGTTGAAAATGTAAAAATGTATCCGAAAATAGTGTCTCATGAGGCGGATAGAGTCCCCTGTCAACTCCCGTTACATTCACCCAGAGGCAGATTTGTCCGAGTCAACTTTTGTGAGAACCAGGCTGGGGGGTCTTGAGGCACAAAATATGGCTGACCGGTAGTGCTTGGTGAGCGGACACTTCACCTCCGCGTTTGCACACAGCCGTTTTTTTTCAGAGTATGACCAAAAACCGGGTTTCTGATTTCGTGCAGACAGTAGTCTGATATTTATGAATGAATTTTTTGGACAGAGTAGGGGAAATGAAAGCCCGGACCCTTTTCCACTTCTCCGTTGCAACGTACATCGGAGAAGGGGAAAAAGCGCCGAAGGGTTGAGCTTTTCATTTCCCCTTTCTCCGTGGGCACTCAGTCATTTTTTCAGACTTTTTTCAAAACTTCATTTTTGATTATTTTAACATATAATTAACCATTTTCTTCACTTTTTTCTTCTTTCCACGGGTGGGGGACCATGGCAGGCAGCCTATGAACACCGAAATTCGGCCTGGAACCTCCAGGATATTTGGGCTAAGCTCCATAAACTGACAGAATCACCCAGAAATGTCACTTTCCTACCCCAGAAATATATCATACAAATACATTTAATTAGTATGGGACTTCCAGGGAACATAACAGCTATTAAAAAGCCAGGAAAATAGCTTGGATCCTGGGTAAACCATGTGTACAGGGTGTGGGAATTACAGGTCACATAAAAGCTATTAAAAAGCCAGGGAAATAGCTTGGATCCTGGGTAAAATGTGTGTACAGTGTGTGGGACTGCCAGGACGCAAAACAGCTATTAAGAAGCCAGGGAAATAGCTTGGATCCTGGGTAAAATGTGTGTACAGTGTGCGTGGGACTGCCAGGGCGCAAAACAGCTATTACAAAGCCAGGGAAATAGCTTGGATCCTGGGTAAAATGTGTGTACAGTGTGTGGGACTGCCAGGGCGCAAAACAGCTATTAAGAAGCCAGAGAAATAGCTTGGATCCTGGGTAAAATGTGTGTACAGTGTGTGGGACTGCCAGGGCGCAAAACAGCTATTACAAAGCCAGGGAAATAGCTTGGATCCTGGGTAAAATGTGTGTACAGTGTGTGGGACTGCCAGGGCGCAAAGCAGCTATTAAGAAGCCAGGGAAATAGCTTGGATCCTGGGTAAAATGTGTGTACAGTGTGTGGGACTGCCAGGGCGCAAAACAGCTATTACAAAGCCAGGGAAATAGCTTGGATCCTGGGTAAAATGTGTGTACAGTGTGCGTGGGACTGCCAGGGCGCAAAACAGCTATTAAAAAGCGGGGGAGAAGAGCTTGGATCCTGGGTAAAATGTGTGTACAGTGTGTGGGACTGCCAGGGCGCAAAACAGCTATTACAAAGCCAGGGAAATAGCTTGGATCCTGGGTAAAATGTGTGTACAGTGTGCGTGGGACTGCCAGGGCGCAAAACAGCTATTACAAAGCCAGGGAAATAGCTTGGATCCTGGGTAAAATGTGTGTACAGTGTGCGTGGGACTGCCAGGGCGCAAAACAGCTATTAAAAAGCCAGGGAAATAGCTTGGATCCTGGGTAGTGTGTGTACAGTGTGTGGGACTGCCAGGGCGCAAAACAGCTATTAAAAAGCCAGGGAAATAGCTTGGATCCTGGGTAAAATGTGTGTACAGTGTGCGTGGGACTGCCAGGGCGCAAAACAGCTATTAAAAAGCGGGGGAGAAGAGCTTGGATCCTGGGTAAAATGTGTGTACAGTGTGTGGGACTGCCAGGGCGCAAAACAGCTATTACAAAGCCAGGGAAATAGCTTGGATCCTGGGTAAAATGTGTGTACAGTGTGCGTGGGACTGCCAGGGCGCAAAACAGCTATTACAAAGCCAGGGAAATAGCTTGGATCCTGGGTAAAATGTGTGTACAGTGTGTGGGACTGCCAGGGCGCAAAACAGCTATTACAAAGCCAGGGAAATAGCTTGGATCCTGGGTAAAATGTGTGTACAGTGTGCGTGGGACTGCCAGGGCGCAAAACAGCTATTAAAAAGCGGGGGAGAAGAGCTTGGATCCTGGGTAAAATGTGTGTACAGTGTGTGGGACTGCCAGGGCGCAAAACAGCTATTACAAAGCCAGGGAAATAGCTTGGATCCTGGGTAAAATGTGTGTACAGTGTGCGTGGGACTGCCAGGGCGCAAAACAGCTATTAAAAAGCCAGGGAAATAGCTTGGATCCTGGGTGCAATTGAAGCAGAGTGCACCAGAGGAGGCGCGCGCAGCTGCATTTTCGACCCCGGAATAAGTGTTCTAACTTCGGGGTAAAGATGGTTGAAATACACCCCTGATGGATGTTATGGTGGTCAATATTATGCCACAACAGGGCGTATAAAAGCCACGGAAATAGCTTGGATCCTGGTACAATTGAAGCA
>JAAKFY010000084.1:14423-19423 GCA_011823955.1 Dissostichus mawsoni
ACAGCATTATGAGTCCTGAGAGGGAATGAGACAAGCATTATGAGTCCTGATAGGGAATGAGACAGCATTATGAGTCCTGATACCTGATAGGGAATGAGACAGCATTATTAGTCCTGATAGGGAATGAGACAGCATTATGAGTCCTGAGAGGGAATGACAGCATTATGAGTCCTGATAGGGAATGAGACAGCATTATGAGTCCTGATAGGGAATGAGACAGCATTATGAGTCCTGAGAGGGAATGAGACAGCATTATTAGTCCTGATAGGGAATGAGACAGCATTATGAGTCCTGATAGGAATGAGACAGCATTATGAGTCCTGATCTGATAGGGAATGAGACAGCATTATAGTCCTGATAGGGAATGAGACAGCATTATGAGTCCTGATAGGGAATGAGACAGCATTATGAGTCCTGAGAGGGAATGAGACAGCATTATTAGTCCTGATAGGGAATGAGACAGCATTATGAGTCCTGAGAGGGAATGAGACAGCATTATTAGTCCTGATAGGGAATGAGACAGCATTATGAGTCCTGATAGGGAATGAGACAGCATTATGAGTCCTGATACCTGATAGGGAATGAGACAGCATTATTAGTCCTGATAGGGAATGAGACAGCATTATGAGTCCTGATAGGGAATGAGACAGCATTATGAGTCCTGAAGGGAAGAGACAGCATTATGAGTCCTGAGAGGGAATGAGACAGCATTATGAGTCCTGATACCTGATAGGGAATGAGACAGCATTATGAGTCCTGATAGGGAATGAGACAGCATTATTAGTCCTGATAGGGAATGAGACAGCATTATTAGTCCTGATAGGGAATGAGACAGCATTATGAGTCCTGATAGGGAATGAGACAGCATTATGAGTCCTGATACCTGATAGGGAATGAGACAGCATTATTAGTCCTGATAGGGAATGAGACAGCATTATGAGTCCTGATAGGGAATGAGACAGCATTATGAGTCCTGAGAGGGAATGAGACAGCATTATGAGTCCTGAGAGGGAATGAGACAGCATTATGAGTCCTGATACCTGATAGGGAATGAGACAGCATTATGAGTCCTGAGAGGGAATGAGTCAGCCTGATGTGTCTCTACAGGTCCTTCCTGCTCAGCATGCTCCCCACGGTGCTCATCATCGGCTTCCTGCTGTTCATGCTGCGTCGGGGCCCCGCGGGGGGGGGGGGGCCTGGGCGGGGGATGGGGGGGCTGTTCAGCGTCAGCGAGACGACAGCCAAGATCCTGAAGGACGAAATCGACGTGAAGTTCAAAGACGTGGCGGGCTGCGAGGAGGCGAAGCTGGAGATCATGGAGTTCGTCAACTTCCTGAAGAACCCCAAGCAGTACGAGGACCTGGGGGCCAAGATCCCCAAAGTGAGATATATTATAATTATTAGTATTTATTATTTTACTTTATTCGCCTGAAGCTTGGCCTATCTCAAAATGCTGATCATATGTTCTGGTTCTCTCTGTATCTGAGATCTCTCATGATGCTAATGCTAACAGGAAGAACTGAGACATCAGAGTTTGAACCGGAAAGGGGGCGGCTTCAGTAGGTAATGATTGACAGCTGTGTTCTGTGTGCAGGGGGCGATCCTCACCGGCCCCCCAGGCACGGGGAAGACTCTCCTCGCTAAAGCTACAGCGGGGGAGGCAGACGTTCCCTTCATCACTGTCAACGGGTCAGAGTTCCTGGAGATGTTCGTGGGGGTCGGACCCGCCAGGGTGAGACAGACAGACAGACAGACACACACACACACACACACACACACACACACCACACACACACACACACACACACACACACACACTGACAGACACACACACACACACACACAACACACACACACACACACACACACACACAACACATTCACTCACACTGGGCCCAGCCAGGGTGAGACACACACACACTTAAACACACACACAGTCACACACACTTAAACACTGAGTGTGTGTGTGCAGGTGCGGGACCTGTTCGTGATGGCCAGGAAGAACGCGCCCTGCATCCTCTTCATCGACGAGATCGACGCTGTCGGGCGGAAACGAGGAAGAGGAAGCTTTGGAGGACAGAGTGAGCAGGAAAACACTCTCAACCAGCTGCTGGTGGAGATGGATGGTGAGACGCCCTGATGCATCATGGGAAACACCTGGGGGAGGTCTCACTCCTCTCTGGAGGTCTCACTCCTCTCTGTATCTCAGGAGGTCTCACTCCTCTCCGTATCACTCCTCTCAGGAGGTCTCACTCCTCTAATGAGGTCTCCCACTCCTCTCTGTATCTCACTCATCTCTGTATCTAATTCCTCTCTGGAGGTCTCACTCCTCTCTGTATCTCACTCCTCTCTGTATCTCAGGAGGTCTCACTCCTCTCCGTATCACTCCTCTCAGGAGGTCTCACTCCTCTCTGGAGGTCTCACTCCTCTCTGTATCTCACTCCTCTCTGTATCTCACTCCTCTCTGTATCTCACTCATCTCTGGAGGTCTCACTCCTCTCTGTATCTCACTCCTCTCTGTATATCACTCCTCTCTGTATCTCACTCCTCTCTGTATATCACTCATCTCTGTATCTCACTCATCTCTGGAGGTCTCACTCCTCTCTGTATCTCACTCCTCTCTGTATCTCACTCATCTCTGTATCTCACTCATCTCTGGAGGGTCTCACTCCTCTCTGTATCTCACTCCTCTGTATCTCACTCATCTCTGGAGGTCTCACTGTCTCTTGAGGTCTAACTCCTCTCGGAGGTCTCACTCCTCTCTGGAGGTCTCACTCCTCTCTGTATCTCACTCCTCTCTGTATCTCACTCATCTCTGGAGGTCTCACTCCTCTCTGGAGGTCTCACTCCTCTCTGGAGGTCTCATTCCTCTCTGTATCTCACTCATCTCTGTATCTCACTCCTCTCTGGAGGTCTCACTCCTCTCTGTATCTCACTCCTCTGTATCTCACTCATCTCTGGAGGTCTCACTCCTCTCTGTATCTCACTCCTCTCTGGAGGTCTCACTCCTCTCTGTATCTCACTCCTCTTTGTATCTCATTCTCCTCTGTATCTCACTCCTCTCTGTATCTCATTCCTCTCTGTATCTCACTCCTCTCTGGAGGTCTCACTCCTCTCTGTATCTCACTCCTCTGGAGGTCGCACTCCTCTCTATCTCATTCCTCTCTGTATCTCACTCCTCTCTGGAGGTCTCACTCCTCTCTGGAGGTCTCACTCCTCTCTGTATCTCAGTCCTCTGGAGGTCTCACTCCTCTCTGTATCTCACTCCTCTCTGGAGGTCTCACCCTCTCTATCTCACTCCTCTCTGGAGGTCTCACTCCTCTCTGGAGATCTCACTCCTCTCTGTATCTCACTCCTCTCTGGAGATCTCTCTCCTCTCTGGAGATCTCACTCCTCTCTGGAGATCTCTCTCCTCTCTGTATCTCACTCATCTCTGGAGGTCTCACTCCTCTCTGGAGGTCTCACTCTTCTCTGGAGATCTCACTCCTCTCTGTATCTCACTCCTCTCTGGAGGTCTCACTCTCTCTGTATCTCACTCCTCTCATCCTCTCTGTATCTCACTCCTCTCACTCCTCTCTGTATCTCACTCCTCTCTGGAGGTCTCACTCCTCTCTGTATCTCACTCCTCTCACTCCTCTCTGTATCTCACTCCTCTCACTCCTCTCTGTATCTCACTCCTCTCTGTTGGTCTCACTCCTCTCTGGAGCTCTCACTCCTCTCTGTATCTCACTCCTCTCTGTATCTCACTCCTCTCTGTATCTCACTCCTCTCACCTCTCTGTATCTCACTCCTCTCACTCCTCTCTGTATCTCAGGGTTCAACAGCTCCACTAACGTGGTGGTTCTGGCCGGTACGAACAGGCCGGACATCCTGGACCCGGCGCTGATGAGGCCGGGCCGCTTCGACCGGCAGATCTACATTGGTGAGGAGGGGGAGGGGGAGGAGGAGGAGGGGGGGGGGAGGGAGAGGAGGTGGAGGAGGAGGGGAGGAGGAGGGAGGGAGAGGAGGAGGAGGAGGGAGAGGGGGAGGAGGGAGAGAGGGGGAGGAGGAGGAGGGAGAGGGAGGAGGAAGAGCAGGGAGGGGGGGGGGGAGGAGGAGGAGGGAGAGAGGAGGAGGGGGAGGAGGAGGAGGAGGAGAGGGGAGGAGAGAGAGGAGGAGAAGAGAGGAGGAGGAGGAGGGAGGAGGAAGAGCAGGAGGAGGAGGGAGGGGGAGGAGAGTGGTTAGAAACATAGTTATACAAGGGTGTGGTTATTTTATCTGTTTAACTCCAACAACAATAAAAGTGTGTGTGTGTGTGTGTGTGTGTGTGTGTGTGTGTGTGTGTGTGTGTGTGTGTGTGTGTGTGTGTGTGTGTGTTGTGTGTGGTGTGGGTGTGTGTGGTGTGTGGTGTGTGTGTGTGTGTGGGTGTGTGTGTTGTGTGTGTGTGTGTGTGTGTGTGTGTGTGGTGTGTGTGTGTGTGTGTGTGTGTGGTGTTGTGTGTGGTGTGTGTGTGTGTGTGTGTGGTGTGTGTGTGTGTGTGTGTGGTGTGTGTTGTGTGTGTGTGTGTGTGTGTGTTGTGTGTGTGTGGGGCAGGTCATCCCGACATTAAAGGCAGGGCGTCGATCTTTAAGGTCCACCTGCGTCCCCTGAAGCTGCACCTGGACTGGACCGAGAGGCGCTGGCTTAGAAAGATGGCCGCCCTCACACCTGGCTTCTCAGGTAAGCCTTCATTAAACACCTGGTGTGTGTTGAGGTGTTTCCATCCTCTCACTGGAGCTCAGATCTGAAGTTACCTACTGTAACTCCAGCTTCTATGAGTATAGGCTTCGCCCTCTAAGGCTATCACTATTGGGTTAAGGGCGAAGCAACATGTAGTCTGCGCCCCACTGGGTCCCCCGGTACCAGAAGCACAGACACACCTGCTCAGATAATAACCCATGCCCATCACAGTCCCTGGAATATAGCGTAACATGAATATTCTCCCTGAGGGGACGAAGGCTGGGAACAATACAACCCCGCCG
>JAAKFY010000084.1:26923-56923 GCA_011823955.1 Dissostichus mawsoni
TCGTCCCTCACACACCATGAAACAGGCACAGGCTGCACATCGTCCCTCACACACACCATGAAACAGGCACAGGCTGCACATCGTCCCTCACACACACCATGAAACAGGTACAGGCTGCACATCGTCCCTCACACACACCATGAAACAGGTACAGGCTGCACATCGTCCCTCACACACACCATGAAACAGGTACAGGCTGCACATCGTCCCTCACACACCATG
Source organism: Dissostichus mawsoni (assembly GCA_011823955.1). Taxonomy (NCBI): domain Eukaryota; kingdom Metazoa; phylum Chordata; class Actinopteri; order Perciformes; family Nototheniidae; genus Dissostichus; species Dissostichus mawsoni. The sequence goes on from JAAKFY010000084.1 coordinate 27,146, forward strand.
AAACAGGTACAGGCTGCACATCGTCCCTCACACACACCATGAAACAGGCACAGGCTGCACATCGTCCCTCACACACCATGAAACAGGTACAGGCTGCACATCGTCCCTCACACACACCATGAAACAGGCACAGGCTGCACATCGTCCCTCACACACCATGAAACAGGTACAGGCTGCACATCGTCCCTCACACACACCATGAAACAGGCACAGGCTGCACATCGTCCCTCACACACCATGAAACAGGCACAGGCTGCACATCGTCCCTCACACACACCATGAAACAGGCACAGGCTGCACATCGTCCCTCACACACACCATGAAACAGGTACAGGCTGCACATCGTCCCTCACACACACCATGAAACAGGTACAGGCTGCACATCGTCCCTCACACACACCATGAAACAGGTACAGGCTGCACATCGTCCCTCACACACACCATGAAACAGGCACAGGCTGCACATCGTCCCTCACACACCATGAAACAGGTACATGCTGCACATCGTCCCTCACACACCATGAAACAGGTACATGCTGCACATCGTCCCTCACACACACCATGAAACAGGCACAGGCTGCACATCGTCCCTCACACACACCATGAAACAGCACAGGCTGCACATCGTCCCTCACACACACCATGAAACAGGTACAGGCTGCACATCGTCCCTCACACACACCATGAAACAGGACAGGCTGCACATCGTCCCTCACACACCATGAAACAGGTACAGGCTGCACATCGTCCCTCACACACCATGAAACAGGTACAGGCTGCACATCGTCCCTCACACCCATGAAACAGGCACAGGCTGCACATCGTCCCTCACACACACCATGAAACAGGTACAGGCTGCACATCGTCCCTCACACACCATGAAACAGGTACAGGCTGCACATCGTCCCTCACACACACCATGAAACAGGTACAGGCTGCACATCGTCCCTCACACACACCATGAAACAGGTACAGGCTGCACATCGTCCCTCACACACACCATGAAACAGGCACAGGCTGCACATCGTCCCTCACACACCATGAAACAGGCACAGGCTGCACATCGTCCCTCACACCAACATGAAACAGGCACAGGCTGCACATCGTCCCTCACACACACCATGAAACAGGTACAGGCTGCACATCGTCCCTCACACACACCATGAACAGGTACAGGCTGCACATCGTCCCTCACACACACCATGAAACAGGCACAGGCTGCACATCGTCCCTCACACACACCATGAAACAGGTACAGGCTGCACATCGTCCCTCACACACACCATGAACAGGCACAGGCTGCACATCGTCCCTCACACGCACCATGAAACAGGCACAGGCTGCACATCGTCCCCTCACACGCACCATGAAACAGGTACAGGCTGCACATCGTCCCTCACACACACCATGAAACAGGCACAGGCTGCACATCGTCCCTCACACACACCATGAAACAGGTACAGGCTGCACATCGTCCCTCTCACACACCATGAAACAGGTACAGGCTGCACATCGTCCCTCACACACACCATGAAACAGGCACAGGCTGCACATCGTCCTCTCACACACCATGAAACAGGTACAGGCTGCACATCGTCCCTCACACACACCATGAAACAGGTACAGGCTGCACATCGTCCCTCTACACACCATGAAACAGGTACAGGCACAGGCTGCACATCGTCCCTCACACACCATGAAACAGGTACAGGCTGCACATCGTCCCTCACACACCATGAAACAGGTACAGGCTGCACATCGTCCCTCACACACACCATGAAACAGGTACAGGCTGCACATCGTCCCTCACACACACCATGAAACAGGTACAGGCTGCACATCGTCCCTCACAACACCATGAAACAGGTACAGGCTGCACATCGTCCCTCACACACACCATGAAACAGGCACAGGCTGCACATCGTCCCTCACACACACCATGAAACAGGTACAGGCTGCACATCGTCCCTCACACACACCATGAAACAGGCACAGGCTGCACATCGTCCCTCACACACCATGAAACAGGTACAGGCTGCACATCGTCCCTCACACACACCATGAAACAGGTACTCGCTGCACATCGTCCCTCACACACACCATGAAACAGGCACAGGCTGCACATCGTCCCTCACACACACCATGAAACAGGCACAGGCTGCACATCGTCCCTCACACATACCATGAAACAGGCACAGGCTGCACATCGTCCCTCACACACCATGAAACAGGTACAGGCTGCACATCGTCCCTCACCACACACACACACACACACACACACACACACACACACACACACACACACACACACACACACACACACACACACACACACACACACACATATATACAGTGTGTATGTGTTTGTATTTATCTGTAGTCTGCCTCAGCATCTCAGTGTAACCCCCCCCTCCACCAGGTGGCGCTGAGGCTCCTGCTGGAGGAGGGGGTCTGTTAGTTGTATATAGTGTGTATATATATATATATATATAAACAGTGTGTGTACATATATGTGTAGTTTGCCTCAGTATAACTCCCCCCCCTCCACCAGGTGGCGCTGATGCTGCTGGAGAAGGAGGTTATAGATAAGAGCGACATGGTGGAGCTGCTGGGAAACGGCCGTTCTCCGAGAGTCGACGTACGAGGAGTTTGTGGAGGGACGGGGGGGGAGGAGGAGGACACCCGCTGCCCCCAGGCCTGAAGGACTGGAACCGGGAGAGGGGGGGCGAGGAGGAGAGCCCCGAGGACCAGGTGGCCCGCAAGATCTCAGGGGGGATGCCCTTCTGAGGACAGGAAGTGGAGGAGAGCAGCTTCCTGTCTGAGTCTCACACACAGAGGGATGCCCTTCTGAAGACAGGGAGACAGACAGAGACAGGAAGACACAGAGAGACTCAGACAGGAAGCTGCTGTGCTCCACTTCCTGTCAGAGAGACTCATGTGAATATGTGAAACGCTGAGTGAGAGACATGAATAAAGCTGAGAACCACAGACTCTGAGGAACCTGTTCATACTGGATCTCATTTCAAACCAACCAATCACAGTCCTTCATTCAGCTGCCTATATTCAGGCCCTACTCTGCTTCCCTGTAGTTCTATTGGTTTTTATCTTCCGTAGTGACATCACTATGGAACACTTGAGCTCCTATTGGCTAGCGCTCCAACACATTGTATGGGATAGGCTAATAAGGGGCGGGACATCTCTCAGTGGTTGACCAATCACAACAGAGCTGCAGTTCACTGTGTGTCTCTGTATGGTGATACAGAGACACACAGTGATGTTAACGTGTAATAAATGAATACCGTGTGTATATGTGTGATCAATAATCAGTGATTAAAAACTTTATTTAAAACAATGGCTCTCTTAATTACAGCTGATCCTTTAACTATTTCATTCATTGTTAAATATGTTTGATGTATTCATCTAATCGATATTCTCCTGTATCACGTTTTAACTATTAACTAATGCAGGAGTAACCAGCAAGCATTTACAGCTACTGACGGCTAGCTGTTAGCATTATAATACCTTTATACATAACTATATATAATATAATTTATAGCTAATGACGGCTAGCTGTTAGCATTATAATACCATCCATCCATCTTCTCCCGCTTATCCGTGGTCGGGTCGCGGGGGTAGCAGTTCCAGCAGAGAGCCCCAAACTTTCTTTTCCCTGGCCACATCAACCAGCTCTGACTGGGGGATCCCAAGGCGCTCCCAGGCCAGCGAAGAGATATAATCCCTCCACCTGGTCCTAGGTCTACCCCTTGGTCTCTCCCAGCTGGACGTGCCTGGAACACCTCCCTAGGGAGGCGCCCAGGTGGCATCCTTACTAGGTGCCCGAACCACCTCAACTGGCTCCTTTCGACGCGAAGGAGGAGCGGTTCAACTCCGAGTCCCTCCCGGATGACTGAACTTCTCACCTTATCCCTAAGGGAGACGCCAGCCACCCTGCGGAGAAAACCCATCTCGGCCGCTTGTATCCGCGATCTCGTTCTTTCGGTCATGACCCATCCTTCATGACCATAGGTGAGGGTAGGAACGAAAATGGCCCGGTAGACAGAGAGCTTTGCCTTCTGGCTCAGCTCTCTTTTCGTCACAACGGTGCGGTAAAGCGACTGCAGTACCGCTCCCGCTGCTCCGATTCTCCGGCCCATCTCACGCTCCATTGTTCCCTCACTCGAGAACAAGACCCCGAGATACTTGAACTCCTTCACTTGGGGTAAGGACTCATTCCCTACTTGGAGTGGACAGTCCATCGGTTTCCTGCTGAGAACCATGGCCTCAGATTTGGAGGTGCTGATCCTCATCCCAGCCGCTTCACACTCGGTTGCGAACCGATCCAGTGAGTGCTGCAGGTCGCAGACCGATGAAGCCATTAGAACCACATCATCTGCAAAAAGCAGTGGTGCAATCCTTAGTCCACCGAACTGCAGACCCCCCCCCCCACGACTACGCCTCGAAATCCTATCCATGTATATTACAAACAGGATCGGTGACAAAGCGCAGCCCTGGCGGAGGCCAACCCTCACCGGAAATGGGTCCGACTTACTGCCGAGGACCCGGACACAGCTCTCGCTTTGGGAGTACAGAGATTGGATGGCCCTGAGTAGAGACCCCCTCACCCCATACTCCTGCAGCACCTCCCACAGTAACTCCCTGGGAACTCGGTCATACGCCTTCTCCAAGTCTACAAAACACATGTAGACCGGATAAGCATACTCCCAGGCCCCCTCCAGGATCCTTGCGAGAGTAAAAAGCTGATCCGTCGTTCCACGACCAGGACGGAATCCGCATTGTTCCTCCTCAATCTGAGGTTCGACAATCGGCCTGACCCTCCTTTCAAGTACCTTAGAGTAAACTTTCCCGGGGAGGCTGAGTAGTGTGATGCCTCTGTAATTGGCACACACCCTCTGATCCCCCTTTTTGAAAAGGGGAACCACCACCCCGGTCTGCCACTCCTTCGGTACTGTTTCCGACTTCCACGCAACATTGATGAGACGTGTCAACCATGACAGTCCCTCAACACCCAGAGCCTTCAGCATTTCTGGGCGGATCTCATCCACCCCCGGGGCTTTGCCACTGTGGAGTCGTTTGACGACCTCAGTGACCTCCCCCCGGGAGATTGGTGTTGATCCCCCGTCATACTCCAGCTCTGCCTCTAACATAGAGGGCGGAGTTGTCGGGTTCAGGAGTTCCTCAAAGTGTTCCTTCCAACGCCCTAACACTCCATCAGTTGAGGTCAACAACGTCCCATCCTTACTGTACACAGCTTGGATGGTTCCCTGCTTCCCCCTCCTGAGGTGTCGGACAGTTTTCCAGAACAACTTTGGTGCCGCCCGAAAGTCCTTTTCCATGGCTTCTCCGAACTTCTCCCACACCCGCTGCTTTGCCTCGGCCACGGCTGAGGCTGCTGCCCTTCGGGCCCGTCGGTACCTTGCAACTGCCTCGGGAGTCCCCCGGGATAACAAATCCCTGAAGGCCTCCTTCTTCAGTCGGACGGCTTCCCTGACCACCGGTGTCCACCAGGAGGTTCGAGGGTTACCGCCCCTTGAGGCACCTAAGACCTTGAGACCACAGCTCCCCGCCGCGGCTTCGGCAATAGAGGCTTTGAACACCGCCCACTCTGGTTCAATGTCCCCAACCTCCACAGGAATGCCCGAAAAGCTCCGCCGGAGGTGTGCGTTGAAGGCCTCCTGAACTTGGGCCTCCTCCAGACGTTCCCAGTTCACCCGAACTACACGTTTGGGCTTACCAGGTCTGTCCAGAGGCTTCCCCCGCCACTCGACCCAACTCACCACCAGATGGTGATCAGTTGACAACTCCGCCCCTCTCTTTACCCGAGTGTCCAAAACATACGGCCTCAGGTCCGATGATACGATAACGAAATCGATCATGGACCTTCTGCTAGGGTGCTCTGGTACCACGTACACTTATGAGCATCCTTATGTTCGAACATGGTGTTTGTTATGGCCAATCCATGACTAGCACAGAAGTCCAGTTAACAAACCACCACTCCGGTTCAGATCAGGGGGCCGTTCCTCCCAATCACGCCCCTCCAAGTGTCTCCATCATTGCCCACATGTGCGTTGAAGTCTCCCAGCAAGATTAAGAGTCCCCTTCAGGAGCCCCATACAGGACTCTTTCCAGGGTCTCCAAGAAGGCCGTATACTCTGAAACTGCTGTTTGGTGCATAAGCACACACAACAGTCAGAGTTTTCCCCCCATAACCCGCAGGCGAAGGGAGGCGACCCTCTAGTCCACTGGGGTAAACTCCAACAACGAAGCACCCAACCGGGGGCTTGTGAGTATCCCCACACCCGCCCGGCGCCTCACACCTTGAGCAACTCCGGAGAAGAATAGAGTCCAACCCCTATCCAGAAGTAAGGTTCCAGAGCCGACGCTGTGCGTAGAGGTGAGCCCAACCAGATCCAACTGGTAACGTCCACCTCCCGCACAAGCTCCGGCTCCTTCCCCCCAGAGAGGTGACGTTCACGTCCCCAAAGCCAGCTTCTGTCGCCCGGGTCTGGTCCGTCGAGACCCTCTGCTTTCACTGCCACCCTTCTGGCAGTGCACCCGACCCCATCGCTGTTCCCGTAGGTGGTGGGCCCGCGGGACGGAGAAGCCCGCGGGACGGAGAAGCGGAGGTGTTGCCCATGTTGCCTTTTCGGGCTGTGCCGGCGGGCTCCATGGCAAGCGGTCCACCAGAGCTCGCCGACGAGTCCCCCTTCTGGGCCTGGCTCCAGAAGGGGACCCCCGGGCTTCCTCGGGCCGGGTATCCTCACTTCTAAGTTCGTCTTTCATGAGGTCTTTGAACCAATCTTAGTCTGGCCCCTTGCCTGAGACCAATTGCCATGGGAGACCCTACCAGGAACACAAGGTTCCAGACAACACAGCCCCCAGGTTCCTCAGGGCACACAAACCTCTCCACCACGGTAAGGTGCTGGTTCTTCAGAGAGGTTTATATAGGCATTATAATACCTTTGTACATAACTATATAATATAATTTATAGCTACTGACGGCTAGCTGTTAGCATTATAATACGTTTATATATAACTATATAATATAATTTATAGCTAATGACGGCTAGCTGTTAGCATTTATATACCTTTGTACAACTATATAATATAATTTATAGCTAATGACGGCTAGCTGTTAGCATTATAATACGTTTATATATAACTATATAATATAATTTATAGCTAATGACGGCTAGCTGTTAGCATTATAATACCTTTGTACATAACTATATAATATAATTTATAGCTACTGACGGCTAGCTGTTAGCATTATAATCCGTTTATTATATAACTATATATAGAGGGGACACATGTTGATGTAGAAGGGACACGTGTCCCCTCTCTGTGTGAAGTAATGTACCTGTGTTCACAGTTTTAGCTATAGTGTTATAGCAGAGAAGTTTAATCCAGCATATTTTCTATGTTCATTTAAAGATTCCAGAAATGAATGTGTATGCCTTAAACCTGTTTAGATGAATGTGTGTGTGCTCATTGCAGTGCCTGTAGGCTGTATGATTGTTGCTACTGTTAGGCTGCTGGGGTAGTAGGGGACGTAACTTCTCATTATTGTTTGATTGTTGTACAACGAAATAATAATTGATCAACTATACCTGATAGGTGCATCATATAGTGAAACATCTGTTATGGGAATTATGAGATCAAATGTATTAACATTAGGATTCTTGATATAACGCACACATGTTATCATGTAGCCTACCACACAATGTCACATGTTTTTCTCTCTGAAAGCTATACTTGTATATGTTTAAACATCATCATCCCATGACATCTTTAGGAGTAGTTAACTAACAAAGGTTGACTGTTCTTATAGCCTAAAGCCTTCTCTGGACTTCCTCTAAACTCGAAGACAGCTGACCTAATTAGAAGGACCATTGTCTCTCACTCTGTTAGTCATGTGAATCAATAAGGTGTTATCTTTTATCTGCTGTTCTGTTTAGTGTGTGAGTTTTTGAATATATGGTGCAAGGGGGTCTCAGCTGACCTAATCAAATGTTATCTTGAGAGACTGTTTCACTCAGAACAGGACGTGCTCTTAGTTCATACTTGCACACACACACTGTAAAGAGAGAGGACGGACCAGATGAAATCAACACCAGCTGACTCACTGCTTGGGGGTCGTCCAGGATGTATAAACACTGTAACATTTGAATACTGGAGCACTCTCTTCTGACTGACTGTCCGGATAACTTGTATCCCACGGGGTAGAATGGAGTCCAGAGTACTCTGTGAGAATTGGACTGTCTGTCTTGCTAATAAACTAGTTGATGTCTTAGTTATATGGCCCATTAGCAAATAGCCTTATTATTTGATTGGGTGTTAATTCCTTGCGTCCTAGTAAATCTGATTATTAATAACAGAAATAACCCTTGTTGTGTTACATTGAAATTAACAACCTAACATGTATGGGAGTTGGAGATGGTTGCCTCACATCAACATGTGTCCCCTCTGTGTAAAGAGACTCGCTCTTTACACAGAGGGGACACATGTCTCTTCTACATCAACATGTGTCCCCTCTGTGTAAAGAGAGAGTCTCTTTACACAGAGGGGACACATGTCTCTTCTACATCAACATGTGTAAGTTGCTTTATGAATGGTGTGATATGGAAGCAGCTGCAGCTTCATCAACGTCTGCATGTCCTCAACAGCTGACTGCCAATCAAATAAAGAAAGATTCAAAAACAACAATATTTAATTCACTTAACATTGAACTACAGACACACAGTAAATGCTGTGGATCTGTGTGACGTTCCTCTCGGGCTGCATTTAAAAATAAAATAGAGAAAATAAATCAAATAGCTTTTGAAAATGTGAGCATCTTCAAAGTGCTTAGTTTTAGATAAATAAAATAAAGTGTAGCAGCAGCTGGAGTTTCCCTTTTTCTTTGTTAACCGTTTCACATCATGACCTGACAGCTTCAGACGATCACAGAACACATCAGTCTTTACACATCATGACCTGACAGCTTCAGACGATCACAGAACACATCAGTCTTTACACATCATGACCTGACAGCTTCAGACGATCACAGAACACATCAGTCTTTACACATCATGACCTGACAGCTTCAGACGATCACAGAACACATCAGTCTTTACACATCATGACCTGACAGCTTCAGACGATCACAGAACATATCAGTCTTTACACATCATGACCTGACAGCTTCAGACGATCACAGAACACATCAGTCTTTACACATCATGACCTGACAGCTTCAGACGATCACAGAACACATCAGTCTTTACACATCATGACCTGACAGCTTCAGACGATCACAGAACATATCAGTCTTTACACATCATGACCTGACAGCTTCAGACGATCACAGAACACATCAGTCTTTACACATCATGACCTGACAGCTTCAGACGATCACAGAACACATCGTCTTTACACATCATGACCTGACAGCTTCAGACGATCACAGAACACATCAGTCTTTACACATCATGACCTGACAGCTTCAGACGATCACAGAACACATCAGTCTTTACACATCATGACCTGACAGCTTCAGACGATTACAGAACACATCAGTCTTTACACATCATGAGCTGACAGCTTCAGACGATCACAGAACACATCAGTCTTTACACATCATGACCTGACAGCTTCAGACGATCACAGAACACATCAGTCTTTACACATCATGAGCTGACAGCTTCAGACGATCACAGAACACATCAGTCTTTACACATCATGACCTGACAGCTTCAGACGATCACAGAACACATCAGTCTTTACACATCATGACCTGACAGCTTCAGACGATCACAGAACACATCAGTCTTTACACATCATGACCTGACAGCTTCAGACGATCACAGAACACATCAGTCTTTACACATCATGAGCTGACAGCTTCAGACGATCACAGAACACATCAGTCTTTACACATCATGACCTGACAGCTTCAGACGATCACAGAACACATCAGTCTTTCACATCATGACCTGACAGCTTCAGACGATCACAGAACACATCAGTCTTTACACATCATGACCTGACAGCTTCAGACGATCACAGAACATATCAGTCTTTACACATCATGACCTGACAGCTTCAGACGATCACAGAACATATCAGTCTTTACACATCATGACCTGACAGCTTCAGACGATCACAGAACACATCAGTCTTTACACATCATGACCTGACAGCTTCAGACGATCACAGAACACATCAGTCTTTACACATCATGACCTAACAGCTTCAGACGATCACAGAACACATCAGTCTTTACACATCATGACCTGACAGCTTCAGACGATACAGAACATATCAGTCTTTACACATCATGACCTGACAGCTTCAGACGATACAGAACATATCAGTCTTTACACATCATGACCTGACAGCTTCAGACGATCACAGAACACATCAGTCTTTACACATCATGACCTGACAGCTTCAGACGATCACAGAACACATCAGTCTTTACACATCATGACCTGACAGCTTCAGACGATCATAGAACACATCAGTCTTTACACATCATGACCTGACAGCTTCAGACGATCACAGAACACATCAGTCTTTACACATCATGACCTGACAGCTTCAGACGATCATAGAACACATCAGTCTTTACACATCATGACCTGACAGCTTCAGACGATCACAGAACACATCAGTCTTTACACATCATGACCTAACAGCTTCAGACGATCACAGAACACATCAGTCTTTACACATCATGACCTGACAGCTTCAGACGATCACAGAACACATCAGTCTTTACACATCATGACCTGACAGCTTCAGACGATCACAGAACACATCAGTCTTTACACATCATAGCAATTGAACAGTTTTAAAGTGTCTCTTTCTTTCCCTCTTATATTGCAGTCCCTCACTCACTTTGTTTGTTCAATGCAAGAATTGAGCTGGAGCTTGTCCTGCCAGGAGTTTAGATCTGGGCTGAAATGGTGTCAGGCCATTCTCATACAGCAGGGGTGCCCAACCAGTCGATCGCGGGGAGATTCCCAGTCGATCGCGAGATGTGTCTAAAAATAGAACAACAATATTCTGTTTTATCGTTAATGTCCTATAACATAATCTTCCTGTTCCAGAATAATGCACTTGAACGCATCAAAGCTTTGTGATTGGCGTGACCCCTTGTGTCGGGGCGTGGCTGGTGGGCAGTGGGCACTAGTTTGCTGACGTTGTCCATGGCAACAGGAGTGACAGTCCGCACACACAAGACCACAATTATGGCAGAAGCAAAAAAGCCCAAAATATATCATTTTCACTCCGAGTGGGAGGATGATTATTTTGGTATCTATTCCAATTCAAAGTCCATCTGTCTCTCGTCTTCAATGCGAGCGTGGCTTTATCGAAGAAGGGTCATTTAGGAGCGGCATTTCAAAACAGTGCACAAACGCTACGAGACGGGATTCCCTCCTGATTCTGCGCTACGCTCCCAAAAGGTGAGGGACCTGAAAGGACAGCTAAACGCACAGCAGTCCATTTCCACCAGGCCCAACAACCAGAGCAAGGCTGCTCCCATAGCATCTTATCGTGTCACGTTCTTGCCAAACACATGAAGTCTTTCAAAGACGGCGAAGTTGTGAAAGAAGCGTTCCTGGAGGCTGCCGACGCGCTTTTTGGGGACAGTAAAAATAACTAGCATTTCAACAGGTTTTTGATATAATAAAAACTCTAGTTAGATACCGTTATTAATCAGCTGTACGTTTAGTTTGTTTGAACTTATTCATTATAATTATTGTACACAATGGTATAAAATGCAAACATTAAGATCTGTTCTGTTTAAATTGATTATAGTCTATTATCAATTCAGGTTAAGAAACTAGTGTTGCCTGCATCCTATTTTAAAGGCATTTCTTTTTATACTCTACTAAAATGATTCTATTAATGTTGTCTTTTTTATTGCACTTTGGCAGCAGATTCCTGTGAGCGTCAGGTCTGAGTTATTAGGAAGCCTAATTTATACTTTTGTAGCAACACTATTTTATATAATGGCAAAGAAAGGGTTCAGTGTCTTTTCTCCCTGTGTGGCAGCACTGTTCAATGTTTCTTGAAAACATGACCCACTGTAGTGTGACGTGTGAATAAACTCCAACTCTGTATCAACAACACTGTTGTGTAGCTTCAGTTAAATACTTGTATGTGTGTAGATTAGAAAGAGGTTAGATAAAGGATCTGCAGTATTTCATGAAGTATTAATCGTACAAAGGTCAGTTGTATACACGTAGCAGTGTGTATTGACCTGGTAGTGGGCTGTCAGTAATGCCTCTCTATTTGGACCGGTAGATCTCGGCAGACTGGCAACTTTAAAAGTAGCTCTCGGTTCAAAAAAGGTTGGGCACCCCTGTCATACACACATGCAGGTGCTCATTGGTTAGCCTCGGTTAGCCTGCCCTGGAACGATATTTAGTTTTAATTTTGATCCTGCTAATTTTTTGTGACCTCAGTTCTGACTTGAGAGGGAATGTTTGGTCAAACACTTTGTGTTTTGTCTCATAGTGGCGTTTTGGCACTTTTAATGAGCTAATCCAGGATTCATAGAACCGTAGTTACATACGTAACTATCGTTCTATTTCATCCTTACTGACAGCCAGAGGCGGTGCCTAGCACTGGATGACTTATACCAACAGAGTCAGGAGGAAGTCTGAATACCTACCCTATAGGGATGGCCTAGGTGGACTCTGCAGGAGGACCACACCCAGCGGGTGAGGGGCGGCAACATTCACCCTGTAGTATCTGGCGAATGTGCTCGGGGATGCCCATGTGGCCGCGGCACATATGTCCTCCAGGGGCACACCTCTCAAGGTCGCCCATGACGTGAAGACACTCCTGGTAGAGTGGCACTTTACTCTGGGTGGCAAGGGACGGTCATTCGCCCTGTATGCCTGGGCAATGACGTCCACGATCCAGTGGGACAAGCGCTGTTTTGAGAGCGCACCGCCCCTTCTAGGACCACCGTAACACAGAGAGCTGTTCAGACTGACGTATGCCTGCGGTAGTCTGGACATAAGCTCTAAGGGCCCGCACCGGGCATAGGAGTCTTGACCTGTCTTCCCCCTCTCCTGATGGGGGGTCAAACCGTGCCAGCTGGATAGGCCGATTGAGATGAGAGCGTGCCAGCACCTTAGGGAGGAAGGCTGTGTTCGGCCATAAGGTGACACCTGAGCCATCTGAGTTCCACCTCAGACACGAGCTGTTCACGGACAAGGCCTGAAGCTCGCTTACACGCTTTGCTGAGGTGATGGCAAGAAGGAAAGCAGTCTTAGCTGAGAGCCACCTCAGTTCTGCCTGTAACAAGGGTTCAAAGGGAGGCGAGCATAGGGCATCCAGCACCAAGGGCAGGTCCCATGTAGGAGCCCTTGGGAAGTTCGGGGGCGAAGCCTCAGAGCTCCCCTTAAGAAGAGGGATACCAGCCTGTGGCTCCCCACTGTGTTGTTGTCAACCCTTGCGTGTTGAGCTGATATAGCAGCCACATACACCCTGACGGTAGCGGGACTGGCCGTCGTCCAGGAGGGACTGCAGGAACTCAAGGGTAGTAGGCACCGAGCAATGTACTGGGTCCTCATTTAGCCCTTGGCACCAGTCAGAAAACAGTTTCCACCTGTTTCCGTACTGCCTACGAGTAGATGGTGCCCTAGCATTGAGAATAGTCCTCCTGACAGGCTCTATGCGTCGCTCAGCAGCGGGTCGGGCCCTCCAGTGGCCAGACCCACAGCTGGAGGCGGCAGGGGTCGGGGTGCCACATCTGACCCTCCAGCTGAGACAAGAGGTCCTTCCTGTTGGGGAGACGCCAAGGCGTCCCGCAACAGAGTCTGTGCAGCAGGGAGAACCAAGTCCTGGCTGGCCAGAAGGGGGCCACCAGAAGAAGCCTGTGGCCCTGATGAAGCACTCTGAGGAGTGTTGGTAGGATCAGAGGAAGGGGTGGATAGGCATAGAGAAGACACCCTGGCCATGAATGAGCCAGGGCGTCCTGACCCAAAGGGCTGGTCTTCTCCGTCAAGGAGAACCATAGGGGGCAGTGGGTCGACATCTTCGAGGCAAAGAGATCTACCTCTGCCCTGCCGAAGAGACCCCAGATGCTGGTCACCACCTCTGGATGAAGCCGCCACTCCCCCGGTGGAGGCTTGTGACGGGAGAGGAAGTCGGCGACTTGGTTCTGCTCTCCGGGCAGATACATTGACCGTAGGTTGGCCAGGCAAGGAGCTGCCCAGGTCAGGAGAGCCTGGGACACCTCTAGCAAGCGTGCAGATTTGGTGCCCCCCTGGTGGTTTACGTGATACACCGTTGTAGTGTTGTCCGAGAGGACAAGCACATGCCTCCCCCTCAGGTATGGCAGGAAGTGCCTGAGTGCTAGGTGCACAGCTCGCAGCTCTAGCACGTTGATGTGTTCTGTGCAGTCCTGAGCAGGCTGTCCTGTTTTGCCACACCGCACCCCATCTCGAGAGGCTGGCATCCATCGTAACGGTCTCTCTGCGGAAAGGGACGGAGCCCATGGCCACGCCCCTCGACATATACGACCTCTCCCTCCATGGGGATAGAGTGGAGAGGCACTGTTGTGACACCCTGATTTTTCTGTGCCTGTGCAACTTGGGGTCTAAGTGGAGGCCGTTCAGCCATCTCTGCAGGGGGCGCAGTGACAACAAGCCCAAGGGAACGACAGCTGAGGCAGCTGTCAGCTTGCCCAAGAGGCGGAGAAACAGGATATATGCCAGAGACCTGCCCCTTTTGAAGAGGGGAAGAAGCTGGAGGATGTCGTCCAGGCGCTGAGCAGATGGACAGGCCCGCATAGTGACTGTGTCCAGAGCCACCCCAATGAAGGTTAGGCTCTGAGAGGGGTTCAGACAACTCTTCTCCATGTTCACCTTGAGGCCTAGCCGGGCGACATGAGAGAGAAGGAGAGCCGTGTCCTGGGTCGACTGCAACCGGGATGGTGCACAGATTAACCAGTCGTCTAAGTATGGCAGAATCTTCATACCCTGAGACTGCAGGGGCGAGAGGGCTGCCGCGACACACCTGGTGAACACCCTTGGGGAGAGGGAGAGTCCAAATGGGAGCACCCTGAACTGGAAATGACGGCCTCTGAAGGCAAAGCGAAGAAACTGCCTGTGATGAGGCACAATAGGCACATGAAAATAAGCGTCCTTCAAGTCGACGGACGTGAACCATTCCCCCCTGGCAACGGTACGAAGAACGTCCGCTGTGCTCAGCATATGGAAAGGTAAAATCTTTAGGAACTTGTTGAGTCCCCTCAGATCGAGGATTGGGCGAAGTCCACCGCCTTTCTTCCTTACCAGGAAGTAGGTCGAGTAGAAGCCCCCGGGCTGTGAGATGGGGTCCACAGGCTCGATTGCACCCTTGGCAAGGAGGACTGACAGCTCCTGGTTTAGGGCGATCTCTTTTGCCGGGTCGCTTATGGTGGTCATTTTGACCCGGCTGAAGGCTGGGGCCGGCGTCGGAACTGAAGCTTGTACCCTTGGGTTAAGGTGGAAACCACCCAGGGGTCTGAAGCTTGAGCTACCCAGTAGTTGAGCTGCTGCTGGGAGAAATAACCGACAGCCGGCCCCAGACCCTCAGTACCTTGCCCCCCGGCCTCTGGAGGCTCTGGGGGGGCGACGGTTAGGCACCGGATACCGAGGCTGCCTTGGGGGCGAGTTAACAGGACCGTAGCAGGCCGGCCCCCTCGTGGGACGCTGAGGCCCATGGCGGGCACCGGGGTGAGCCGGTGGATGGGAGCGGCCTCGGGAGGCAGACGCGGAACCTCTAGGCCTACCGGGGGGGGGCATGTCTCTGCGAAGAGCTGAGAACTGTTGCCTGGTCTGACTAGCTTGGACAGTCCGTTCGAGCACCTGTACGGCAGCTGAACCGAACAGCTCCCCCGGCTCCACTGGGACAGCACGGAGAGTCCTCCTACATGCCTCTGATAAGGGTGACTGTGCCAGCCAAACCTGGCGACGAGTCTGGACGAGAGTGGACATCAGGCGCCCAAGCTCTCTAGACATCAGAGCAAACGCCTGTAATGAGGCGTCACTGAGGCTGGTAGAGGAAGCGCTGAGAGCATCCTGCTGCAGGGAAGCTGAGAGGGCGAGCATGAGGTGAGAGAGGGAATTGCCTATACGGCCCATGCGCGCTGCTGCATCGTAAGTAGAGATGTCCCGATCCGATCACGTGATCGGGGATCGGAGCCGATCACGTGATTTTCAAAAGATCGGAATCGGGAGAAAAAGATCGGGAATTTTTTTTTTTTTTTATAAAATATTTGTATTATTTTATTTATGTTACAAAACAAAAATGACCATGTTCACGTCTTAAAGTCATCCTGAGGCCTTAGTTTTGGTTTAAAATTACACAACATCATGTATGTGTTGCTTCTTTTGGGCTTGTTTTCATAGACCTGGTTGCTTATTTCTCTCAAATCTGGCAACAGAGTGGGCAGGGCGCAGTGTCTAATAGTAGCAGTAAGCTAACGAGAGGCTACGTTCAGCTGGTGACTCGGGAGACGGGACAGAGAAAGTGTCAGGAGTTTGGAAGTATTATAAAATTGAAAGCGAAGGCAGTGTAACAGCCAGATGCAATGTTTGCAAGGCGGAGGTTCCGCGTCGTGGAAAGAACAGAGCTACGTTCAACACGACCAATGCTGCTGTGAAAAAAAGAAGCTATATCTATGTTGGAGAGAATGGGTAGTTGGGTACTGTCATTTAAATAAAAAAATAACTTTAAGGGACAACTTCAATGCTTTTTTCCTTTTTTTTCTCTTAATGCATTGCATAAAATCGGATCGGGAAAAATCGGTATCGGCAGATTGTCAAAATCAAATGATCGGAATCGGATCGGGAGCAAAAAATGGTGATCGGGACATCCCTAATCGTAAGCCTTAGTGAGCAGGTCATCAGTGACCCAACATTGGGGTCGAGGGCACCTGGCCTCCGACCTCAGAGCTTCGTCAGGGGAAACTATGAGGGAAGCAATGGTAGGCTCAACAGCCGGCATGTGGTCAAGGCCGACTCTTGCCGCATCCTGCATGGCTGCCAGGGCTCGGCCATCGGACGTAAGACGGGAAAGAGCCTTAGTGTCCCTCCTGCATGCATGTAACTCCCTCAGATACTCACAAGAGGGAGGAACGGAAAAGGTGGCGGGTGCCAGAGTGCGCCTGAAGAACGCACTGGCAGGCGCTGTTTCGGGCTGCTGTACATCCAGCTGCTGGCGAGCCAGTGCCATGCGAATGACGGTACCCATGGAGCTGTCATCTGCCCCCTCCGAGGATCCATGAGCTGAGGTACAGGAGCCAGGCCCAGAAGCATGGGATGGGCCCTCCCCGTCATACTCATTAAATTGACACAAATGTACACATCGTCATCTGGAACCAGCTCAGCCGTGGGTGGATTGGGTGCAGCGGCGTGCTCTGTACGGGCACCAGAATGGAGAGCCAAGAGGAGTGACTTCATCTGGGCTAGCTCAGTAGTGAGTAGGTCCACCCTGGAGGACAGCCTATCAGGCTTAGTCCTCTTCTTGGGCGGGGCACCCGCAGCCTCTGCGGCCCAACGCCTAGGATGGGTAGGTTGGGCTGGGGTTGCCTGCGCAGGGGGAAGGCCACCCTCAGTCAGTAGTTCAACCTCGGCTAGTCTAGCAGCTCTCACCGCACGAGGCATGATGGTGCAATTCATGCACGGCTCCTCCGAAAGGCCCTCCCTCAGATGCTCGAGGCCCGAGCGGCAAAGGCCACCATCCTCTGGTCGAAGAGGAGCCATACAGGTGTTACAGCCGTTAAACATAGCGACAGTACCAATGAAAAAACTCCAGACTAATTGCTGCTGGCAGCTTAAGTCAGTCTGAGCGAGAGCACTCAGCTGACTGTAAATAACTGGGCCAGGAAACACTATATGCAGTGGAGGGGAGTGAGCACATTAGTAGTTAGCGTGAGCGTGAGCACTCTGCTAACTGGGGTGAGAAAAATGAAGTCAGTTAATGGTATATATGCCTTGAGAGGAGAGCGGGAACACTCTCTCCACTAGCGCCGTTGCGAGTTAGCCTGAGCGAGAGCACTCAGCTAACTGGAGGATGGAACAGGAACCAAATGTGTGCAGTGAGAGGGGAGCGGAGACGCTCCCTTCACTAGTGCAGTAACAAATTAGCTTGAGCGAGAGCACTCGGCTAACTTGCACACAATTATCTCATTAGCTTGTGAATAGATGGCACAATCAGCAATAAATGGCAGCGATCTCACCGACTGACGTGCAGGAGCGTCCGCTCTTTACCGGTCCGGAGCTCCTGGGGTCCGAGCGGTGAACACCGCGGTCCCCTCCCTTGGGAGGGCGACAGCTTGTCGCAGCCTTTGGAGGGCGAGCGTTTTTTCTAGCCCGCAGCTCCGATCAAGACGATCACAAGGCTACAGGTAGCGATGAGCTAGAATCGAATTTTCAACAAGCTAGCTTGGCTTCTACTCATAAAGTAGTAACCTGTGCAGCGAGAAGATAAAAAAGGACTGAACTCGTTGACAACACCGGAACTTATGCCTTCCGGGGTCATACGAGGTCACACGTGACTTTGTTGATATAAATATTCGACCTGCGCATGTGCGAGACAGAAGATATTCAGTGCTAAGCACCGCCTCTGGCGGTCAGTAAGGATGAAATAGAACCCCTATTAATGTATTGATTATAGGTCCGGGTCAGTATAGGTCGGCGTCTGGGTCCGGATCCGGACCGTGGTCCGCCTGTCGCCGACCCCTGTCCAAGAGCACCATTAGCCGCGTTCACACCGCAGTACTTTTCCCACTTTATTTCCGATATAGTTCCGAAATGTCGCGTTCACACCAAAAAGAGCCGGAACTAAAATGAGTTCATCGGAACCTTTTTTACCCCCTTTTCCGTCCCTGAGAGAGCAGGGACTTTCGTGGGAGAAAAAGGATCCTATTTCTGATTGGCTGGGCGATTTGCAAACCACGCCCCGTAAAACTCCCAAAAAGTTTTGTGAAGCCGCCATTTTATTATCCTCGCATTAGCATTATTAGCAGTAGCATTAGCCCAGCGCAGAAACGCAGAGAGATGAACTTATGGCAACACAAAAGAAAACATGGGAGCGGTGGAGATGAGGAGATGTCGGCGTTCTGGCGATTTACTCGGAAGGCTTCAGTAGAAGCTGCTGGGAGTCCCAGCAGCTTCTACTGAAGCCTTCCCCAACTCCGGGGACTTCCGCCCGGGGACTCCAGGTGGCAGTATACGCCGTGAAGTGGTTTGCGGCCTGCCAGTAAACCCAAAGCAGAAGAAGAAGAAGTGACGTCAGCGGCTTCATTTGCCTAATCCTCCCTCAGGGACTTATTCCGGTGTGAACGCGATCTGTACTTAGTTCATGAGAACTAAAGAGTTCTCATGAACTAAGTTCAGATGAACCTTTGTGGGAAAAGTACTTGGTCTGAACGCGCCTATTGAGTTCTTTGTAACCAAATGTCTCTCAGAGGGGCGTGGGGAGGGGCTCCTTATTTTCATCTAAAGTAACAGACAGAGAATCAGCACTTTGGAAACAGGGCTGAAACAGAGGGGATTGTGGGTAATGCTGCAATGATCCGTTTGGTGTTTCAGCCAATCAGAGACAGGCTCTGGATATATCTGAGACCTGTGATATATTGATGAAGAGGATGATAGGGGACCTTTAAATATATATAATATCATTTATAGCTAGTGATGGTTAGCTGCTCTCATTAGCAGCTGTTGCAGCGCTAATATTAAGGGTTAGGGTTAATATTATATAAATAAATATAATGATAAATACAGAATTGTACATAATACATGAAGAAATGTGTTGTATACATATTACTACATTAAACATGTAAATGATATCTAACTTTATTAAATAAAGAATGTGTTTTTAGAGACCTCGTGGGGCTGAGCTTTTATTTTGAAGGCCACTCCTCAAAGCTTTAGAAACCAGTTTGACAGCGGACTCTTACTTTGAAGGCCGGAAGTGGTCCGGAGGGCTCGTGCTGCTCTGACGATGGGAGACGTCTCGTGCGAGGAGCTCGAGGACTTGGTTCACTTCTCCGTCAGCGACCTGCCCGCGCGAGGTTATGTCGTCATGGAGGAGGTGCGACGTCAGGGGAAGCTGTGTGACGTCACGCTTAAGGTAAGACCGAAGCAGCGCGAGGGGCTGAGGTTAGCCTATTGCTACATGCTAACAAAAGCTAACAACATGCTAACAACATGCTAACAGGAGCATAACGGCTGTTAGCTTCTGTTAGCATCACTGGGCTAACCTGCTGACCTCTCAGGTTGTCATGGCAACAGAGAGGCTCTACTTCCTGTCTGAGCTGTTGCGGAGGGACACCTGACACATTGATCACCTGTAGATCTGAACCTATAGATCTGAACCTGATCACCTGTAGATCTGAACCTGATCACCTGTAGATCTGAACCTGATCACCTGTAGATCTGAACCTGATCACCTGTAGATCTGAACCTGATCACCTGTAGATCTGAACTCACCTGAACACCTGAAGCTACCAGTGTGTCTGGTATCCCTGAAGGTAGTACTCAGTACAAGTACTCATAACACTGTGTACCAATACTCTGCTGCAGTACAAGTACTCATAACACTGTGTACTATACTCTGCTGCAGTACAAGTACTCATAACACTGTGTACTAATACTCTGCTGCAGTACAAGTACTCATAACACTGTATACTAATACTTTGCTGCAGTACAAGTACTCACAACACTGTGTACTAATACTCTGCTGCAGTACAAGTACTCACAACACTGTGTACTAATACTCTGCTGCAGTACAAGTACTCATAACACTGTATACTAATACTCTGCTGCAGTACAAGTACTCATAACACTGTGTACTAATACTCTGCTGCAGTACAAGTACTCACAACACTGTGTACTAATACTCTTCTGCAGTACAAGTACTCACAACACTGTGTACTAGTACTCTTCTGCAGTACAAGTACTCATAACACTGTGTACTAATACTCTGCTGCAGTACAAGTACTCACAACACTGTGTACTAATACTCTTCTGCAGTACAAGTACTCACAACACTGTGTACTAATACAACAGTCATTATTTACTTTAGCAACAGTTACCTTAGCAACAGTCGTTATTTACCTTAGCAACAGTCTCTTATCCAGTATTAACAACCTCTGAAATGTCCAAATTGACCAATCAGAATCCAGTGTTTAACTAAGCCGTGTCATAATGTGTATTTAGGCGGGGGGCTCAGCTCAGTTATAGTGTTATTGTGTATTAATACGAGTTGTTGTCTTAATACATGTTGTTGTACTGCAGGCAGGGGGGGGCTCAGTTATAGTGTTATTGTGTATACGTGTTGTTGTGTATTAATACGTGTTATTTTGTATACGTGTTGTGTATTAATACGTGTTATTTTGTATACGTGTTGTTGTGTATTAATACGTGTTGTTGTGTATTAATACGTGTTATTGTGGTATACGTGTTGTTGTGTATTAATACGTGTTGTTGTGTATTAATACGTGTTATTGTGTATACGTGTTGTTGTGTTTTAATACGTGTTGTTGTTCTGCAGGCGGGGGGGCCTCAGTTCTAGTGTTGTTGTGTATTGATATCTGTTGTTGTGTTTTTGTACTTTAGGCAGGGGGTCATAAGTTCAGCGCTCACCGGATCGTTCTCGCTGCTTCCATCCGTATTTCCACGCCATGTTTACCAACGACATGATGGAGTGCAAACAGGACGAGATCCTGATGCAGGCATGGACCCCAGGTACAAGTACTACTAATACTACTGTATTCTACTGACTAATACTACTGACTAATACTACTGACTAATACTACTGACTGACTAATACTACTGACTAATACTACTGACTAATACTACTGACTAATACTACTGACTAATACTACTGTATACTACTGCATACTACTGTATACTACTGTATACTACTGTATACTACTGACTAATACTACTGACTATACTACTGACTAATACTACTGACTGACTAATACTACTGACTAATACTACTGACTAATACTACTGACTAATACTACTGTATACTACTGCATACTACTGTATACTACTGTATACTACTGTATACTACTGACTAATACTACTGACTAATACTACTGACTAATACTACTGACTAATACTACTGACTGACTAATACTACTGACTAATACTACTGACTAATACTACTGACTAATACTACTGACTAATACTACTGACTAATACTACTGACTGACTAATACTACTGACTAATACTACTGACTAATACTACTGACTAATACTACGTATACTACTGTATACTACTGTATACTACTGACTAATACTACTGACTAATACTACTGACTAATACTACTGACTAATACTACTGACTGACTAATACTACTGACTAATACTACTGACTAATACTACTGACTAATACTACTGACTGACTAATACTACTGACTAATACTACTGACTAATACTACTGACTAATACTACTGACTAATACTACTGACTAATACTACTGACTGACTAATACTACTGACTAATACTACTGACTAATACTACTGACTAATACTACTGACTAATACTACTGACTGACTAATACTACTGACTAATACTACTGACTAATACTACTGACTAATACTACTGACTAATACTACTGACTAATACTACTGACTGACTAATACTACTGACTAATACTACTGACTAATACTACTGACTAATACTACTGACTAATACTACTGACTGACTAATACTACTGACTAATACTACTGACTAATACTACTGACTAATACTACTGTACAGAGGTGGGACCAAGTCATTGTTTTGCAAGTCCGAGTCAAGTCTCAAGTCTTTGTGCTCAAGTCCTAAACTTTGACAAAACGAGTCTTAACAAGTCATTATGTGCTTTTCACCAAATGTAATGACATCGATCAACAGAATAATGTTTAATAATCAAACTGCTCTTTATTAGTCACATTAATCATTTAATAATCCATGTTCTCTCTGCTGGTAAAGTGTGTTCTTCTATCTTAGAGGGGATCACTAAGGTAAGGCTACCGTGACGGTTTGATTCAGAAGAGTTTCATGGATAAGATCCCTGATGTTGAGGTAACCAGAATGTTTATTTCCACTGTGTACAACATGTTATAAGGGACCCACAATCTGTCTTTAAGTAAGGGGTAATGTGCAGCGAGGCGGTCTCTATGGGGGAAAGAACACCTGAATCTAGACCCCTCGCAGGTGGTACTTTAAGTAAGGGATGATGTGCAGCGAGGCGGTCTCTATGGGGAAAGAACTGAATCTAGATCCCTCTGCAGGTGTACTTTAAGTAAGGGGTAATGTGCAGCGAGGCGGTCTCTATGGGGGAAAGAACACCTGAATCTGGATCCCTCTGCAGGTGGTACTTTAAGTAAGGGGTAATGTGCAGCGAGGCGGTCTCTATGGGGAAAGAACCTGAATCTAGATCCCTCTGCAGGTGGTACTTTAAGTAAGGGATAATGTGCAGCGAGGCGGTCTCTATGGGGAAAGAACCTGAATCTAGATCCCTCTGCAGGTGGTACTTAAGTAAGGGTAATGTGCAGCGAGGCGGTCTCTATGGGGGAAAGAACACTGAATCTAGACCCCTCTGCAGGTGGTACTTTAAGTAAGGGGTAATGTGCAGCGAGGCGGTCTCTATGGGGAAAGAACACCTGAATCTAGACCCCTCTGCAGGTGGTACTTTAAGTAAGGGATGATGTGCAGCGAGGCGGTCTCTATGGGGAAAGAACACCTGAATCTAGACCCCTCTGCAGGTGGTACTTTAAGTAAGGTAATGTGCAGCGAGGCGAGGCGTCTCTATGGGGGAAAGAACACCTGAATCTAGACCCCTCTGCAGGTGGTACTTTAAGTAAGGGGTATGTGCAGCGAGGCGGTCTCTATGGGGAAAGAACACCTGAATCTAGATCCCTCTGCAGGTGGTACTTTAAGTAAGGATAATGTGCAGCGAGGCGGTCTCTATGGGGGAAAGAACACCTGAATCTAGACCCTCTGCAGGTGGTACTTTAAGTAAGGGGTAATGTGCAGCGAGGCGGTCTCTATGGGGAAAGAACACCTGAATCTAGACCCCTCTGCAGGTGGTACTTTAAGTAAGGGATGATGTGCAGCGAGGCGGTCTCTATGGGGAAAGAACACCTGAATCTAGACCCTCTGCAGGTGGTACTTTAAGTAAGGGATAATGTGCAGCGAGGCGGTCTCTATGGGGAAAGAACACCTGAATCTAGACCCTCTGCAGGTGGTACTTTAAGTAAGGGATGATGTGCAGCGAGGCGGTCTCTATGGGGAAAGAACACCTGAATCTAGACCCTCTGCAGGTGGTACTTTAGTAAGGGATATGTGCAGCGAGGCGGTCTCTATGGGGGAAAGAACCTGAATCTAGATCCCTCTGCAGGTGGTACTTTAAGTAAGGGATAATGTGCAGCGAGGCGGGTCTCTATGGGGGAAAGAACCTGAATCTAGATCCCTCTGCAGTGGTACTTTAAGTAAGGGATAATGTGCAGCGAGGCGGTCTCTATGGGGAAAGAACACCTGAATCTAGATCCCTCTGCAGGTGGTACTTTAAGTAAGGGGTAATGTGCAGCGAGGCGGTCTCTATGGGGAAAGAACACCTGAATCTAGACCCCTCTGCAGGGGTACTTTAAGTAAGGGATAATGTGCAGCGAGGCGGTCTCTATGGGGAAAGAACACCTGAATCTAGATCCCTCTGCAGGTGGTACTTTAAGTAAGGGTAATGTGCAGCGAGGCGGTCTCTATGGGGGAAAGAACCTGAATCTAGATCCCTGCAGGTGGTACTTTAAGTAAGGGATAATGTGCAGCGAGGGGTCTCTATGGGGAAAGAACACCTGAATCTAGATCCCTCTGCAGGTGGTACTTTAAGTAAGGGGTAATGTGCAGCGAGGCGGTCTCTATGGGGGAAAGAACACCTGAATCTAGACCCCTCTGCAGGTGGTACTTTAAGTAAGGGGTGATGTGCAGCGAGGCGGTCTCTATGGGGAAAGAACACCTGAATCTAGATCCCTCTGCAGGTGGTACTTTAGTAAGGGATAATGTGCAGCGCGGCGTCTCTATGGGGAAAGAACACCTGAATCTAGATCCCTCTGCAGGTGGTACTTTAAGTAAGGGGTAATGTGCAGCGAGGCGGTCTCTATGGGGGAAAGAACCTGAATCTAGATCCCTCTGCAGTGGTACTTTAAGTAAGGGATGATGTGCAGCGAGGCGGTCTCTATGGGGAAAGAACACCTGAATCTAGATCCCTCTGCAGGTGGTACTTTAAGTAAGGGGTAATGTGCAGCGAGGCGGTCTCTATGGGGAAAGAACACCTGAATCTAGATCCCTCTGCAGGTGGTACTTTAAGTAAGGGATGATGTGCAGCGAGGCGGTCTCTATGGGGGAAAGAACACCTGAATCTAGATCCCTCTGCAGGTGGTACTTTAAGTAAGGGTAATGTGCAGCGAGGCGGTCTCTATGGGGAAAGAACACCTGAATCTAGACCCTCTGCAGGTGGTACTTTAAGTAAGGGATGATGTGCAGCGAGGCGGTCTCTATGGGGGAAAGAACACCTGAATCTAGATCCCTCTGCAGTGGTACTTTAAGTAAGGGGTAATGTGCAGCGAGGCGGTCTCTATGGGGGAAGAACACCTGAATCTAGATCCCCTCTGCAGGTGGTACTTTAAGTAAGGGGTAATGTGCAGCGAGGCGGTCTCTATGGGGAAAGAACACCTGAATCTAGACCCCTCTGCAGGTGGTACTTTAAGTAAGGGGTAATGTGCAGCGAGGCGGTCTCTATGGGGAAAGAACACCTGAATCTAGATCCCTCTGCAGGTGGTACTTTAAGTAAGGGGTAATGTGCAGCGAGGCGGTCTCTATGGGGAAAGAACACCTGAATCTAGATCCCTCTGCAGGTGGTACTTTAAGTAAGGGGTAATGTGCAGCGAGGCGGTCTCTATGGGGAAAGAACACCTGAATCTAGACCCTCTGCAGGTGGTACTTTAAGTAAGGGGTAATGTGCAGCGAGGCGGTCTCTATGGGGGAAAGAACACCTGAATCTAGATCCCTCTGCAGGTGGTACTTTAAGTAAGGGTAATGTGCAGCGAGGCGGTCTCTATGGGGGAAAGAACACCTGAATCTAGACCCCTCTGCAGGTGGTACTTTGAGTAAGAGGTAATGTGCAGCGAGGCGGTCTCTATGGGGGAAAGAACCTGAATCTAGACCCTCTGCAGGTGGTACTTTAAGTAAGGGATATGTGCAGCGAGGCGGTCTCTATGGGGAAAGAACACCTGAATCTAGATCCCTCTGCAGGTGGTACTTTAAGTAAGGGAAATGTGCAGCGAGGCGGTCTCTATGGGGAAAGAACACCTGAATCTAGATCCCTCTGCAGGTGGTACTTTAAGTAAGGGATAATGTGCAGCGAGGCGGTCTCTATGGGGGAAAGAACACCTGAATCTAGACCCCTCTGCAGGTGGTACTTTAAGTAAGGGGTAATGTGCAGCGAGGCGGTCTCTATGGGGAAAGAACCTGAATCTAGACCCCTCTGCAGGTGGTACTTTAAGTAAGGGATGATGTGCAGCGAGGCGGTCTCTATGGGGAAAGAACACCTGAATCTAGATCCCTCTGCAGGTGGTACTTTAAGTAAGGGAGATGTGCAGCGAGGCGGTCTCTATGGGGAAAGAACACCTGAATCTAGATCCCTCTGCAGGTGTACTTTAAGTAAGGGATAATGTGCAGCGAGGCGGTCTCTATGGGGGAAAGAACACCTGAATCTAGACCCCTCTGCAGGTGGTACTTTGAGTAGAGGTAATGTGCAGCGAGGCGGTCTCTATGGGGAAAAACCTGAATCTAGACCCCTCTGCAGGTGGTACTTTAAGTAAGGGATAATGTGCAGCGAGGCGGTCTCTATGGGGGAAAGAACCTGAATCTAGACCCTCTGCAGGTGGTACTTTAAGTAAGGGATGATGTGCAGCGAGGCGGTCTCTATGGGGAAAGAACACCTGAATCTAGATCCCTCTGCAGGTGGTACTTTAAGTAAGGATGATGTGCAGCGAGGCGGTCTCTATGGGGAAAGAACACTGAATCTAGATCCCTCTGCAGGTGGTACTTTAAGTAAGGGATAATGTGCAGCGAGGCGGTCTCTATGGGGAAAGAACACCTGAATCTAGACCCCTCTGCAGGTGGTACTTTGAGTAAGGGGTAATGTGCAGCGAGGCGGTCTCTATGGGGGAAAGAACCTGAATCTAGACCCTCTGCAGGTGGTACTTTAAGTAAGGGATAATGTGCAGCGAGGCGGTCTCTATGGGGGAAAGAACCTGAATCTAGACCCCTCTGCAGGTGGTACTTTAAGTAAGGGATGATGTGCAGCGAGGCGGTCTCTATGGGGAAAGAACACCTGAATCTAGATCCCTCTGCAGGTGGTACTTTAAGTAAGGGGTAATGTGCAGCGAGGCGGTCTCTATGGGGAAAGAACACCTGAATCTAGACCCTCTGCAGGTGGTACTTTAAGTAAGGGGTAATGTGCAGCGAGGCGGTCTCTATGGGGGAAAGAACACCTGAATCTAGATCCCTCTGCAGGTGGTACTTTAAGTAAGGGATAATGTGCAGCGAGGCGGTCTCTATGGGGGAAAGAACACCTGAATCTAGACCCCTCTGCAGGTGGTACTTTAAGTAAGGGGTAATGTGCAGCGAGGCGGTCTCTATGGGGAAAGAACACCTGAATCTAGATCCCTCTGCAGGTGGTACTTTAAGTAAGGGATGTGCAGCGAGGCGGTCTCTATGGGGGAAAGAACACCTGAATCTAGATCCCTCTGCAGGTGGTACTTTAAGTAAGGGGTAATGTGCAGCGAGGCGGTCTCTATGGGGGAAAGAACCTGAATCTAGATCCCTCTGCAGGTGGTACTTTAAGTAAGGGGTAATGTGCAGCGAGGCGGTCTCTATGGGGGAAAGAAACCTGAATCTAGATCCCTCTGCAGGTGGTACTTTAAGTAAGGGGTAATGTGCAGCGAGGCGGTCTCTATGGGGGAAAGAACACCTGAATCTAGATCCCTCTGCAGGTGGTACTTTAAGTAAGGGATAATGTGCAGCGAGGCGGTCTCTATGGGGGAAAGAACACCTGAATCTAGACCCCTCTGCAGGTGGTACTTTAAGTAAGGGATGAATGTGCAGCGAGGCGGTCTCTATGGGGGAAAGAACCTGAATCTAGACCCCTCTGCAGGTGGTACTTTAAGTAAGGGGTAATGTGCAGCGAGGCGGTCTCTATGGGGGAAAGAACCTGAATCTAGATCCCTCTGCAGGTGGTACTTTAAGTAAGGGTAATGTGCAGCGAGGCGGTCTCTATGGGGAAAGAACACCTGAATCTAGACCCTCTGCAGGTGGTACTTTAAGTAAGAGGTAATGCTAATACTTTTGTACTTTTACTTGAGTAACATTTTGAATGCAGGACTTTTTATTGTAACCGAGTATTCAGTATAACACTCAGGTACTTTTACTCAAGTACAAGATCTGAACTTCTCCCACCTCTGACAATAAATCCTGAGTGGTTACCAAAAAAAAACCCTGCTCTGAAGGTAATTTTCATTTTACAAATCCTGCACTCAAATCAAATCAAAAATCAAGGTTTATTTATAAAGCACACTTAAAACGATTTTTGGTCGAGCCAAAGTGCTGTACATGCAAATAATAAATAACACGTTAATACAATCACAAAACAGAAGACAATAAATTAAAACAGCAAAATAAAATCAAACACAGGGAAATGTCAGGAGTCGTGCTCCGCTCTGACTAGAAGGCCAGAGAGAAGAAGTGTGTTTTAGTGTTGATTTAAAAACCCCTAGGGTCTGGGCGACCTCACATGGAGGGGCAGAGTGTTCCAGAGCCTGGGGCCAGCTGCTGCGAAGGCTCGGTGCCCTCGGGTTTTGAGCCTGGTCTTGGGCACTACCAGCAGCAGCTGGTCAGCAGACCTTAAAGCTCTGGGGTGTAGCGATGGAGGAGTTCGCTATATAGGCCGGAGCCAGCCCATTTAGGGCTTTGAAAACAAATAAAAGGATTTTAAAATCAATTCGGAACCGAACTGGAAGCCAGTGAGGCCAGTGAGTGATGGCCATGGCCAGTCAGAAGACGTGCAGCTGCGTTCTGCACTAGCTGCAGGCGTCTAATTGAGGCCTGGTCCATACCCACATACAGAGCGTTGCAGTAATCCAGTCTCGAGGTAACAAAGGCGTTAATGACCCTTTCTAGATCTTTAAAAGATAAATAGGACTTGGTTTTGGCCAATAGTCTTATTTTAAAAAAGCAGGATTTGACTACGGTGCTGACCTGCTTATCAAATTTAAAAGTGCTACTGAATGTCACTCCAAGGTTCATGACAGGAGGAGGACGTTCTCACGAGAGAGCCCAGAACATCAACCGGAGAGGCCGGAGGCTGGGGTCCAAAAAAGATGACCTCAGTCTTGCTCTCGTTGAGGTTGAGGAAATTTTGGCTCAGCCATGATTTGATCTCTTTTAAGCAGTCCATCAACTGCTGTAGCGAGTGTCCGACACTTGCTTCGAGAGGCAGATAGATCTGTACATCGTCGGCGTAGCAGTGGAAGGGAATGTTGTGTTTAGTGAGAATTGAACCTAGGGGCAGTATGTACAGTAAAAAGAGGATGGGGCCCAGGATAGAGCCTTGGGGAACCCCACAGGTAAGAGGGGCTTTGGCAGAGAAGAAGGCACCTAGCTGCACTGAGAGCTACGGTCTGTCAGGTAGGACCTGAACCATGCAAGGGCAGAG
>JAAKFY010000084.1:61923-74423 GCA_011823955.1 Dissostichus mawsoni
TTACCTGTTGTGTTACCTGTGCAGGTGTGACAGTGTGTTACCTGTGCAGATGTTACCTGTGTGTGTTACCTGTGCAGGTGTTACAGTGTGTTACCTGTGCAGATGTTACCTGTGTGTGTTACCTGTGCAGGTGTGACAGTGTGTTACCTGTGCAGATGTTACCTGTGTGTGTTACCTGTGCAGATGTTACCTGTATGTGTTACCTGTGCAGGTGTTACAGTGTGTGTTACCTGTGTGTGTTACCTGTGCAGGTGTGACAGTGTGTACCTGTGCAGATGTTACCTGTGTGTGTTACCTGTGCAGGTGTGACAGTTGTTACCTGTGCAGATGTTACCTGTGTGTGTTCCTGTGCAGGTGTTACAGTGTGTGTTACCTGTGTGTGTTACCTGTGCAGGTGTTACAGTGTGTTACCTGTGCAGATGTTACCTGTGTGTGTTACCTGTGCAGATGTTACCTGTATGTGTTACCTGTGCAGGTGTTACAGTGTGTGTTACCTGTGTGTGTTACCTGTGCAGGTGTGACAGTGTGTTACCTGTGCAGGTGTGACAGTGTGTTACCTGTGCAGATGTTACCTGTGTGTGTTACCTGTGCAGGTGTTACAGTGTGTTACCTGTGCAGATGTTACCTGTGTGTGTTACCTGTGCAGATGTTACCTGTATGTGTTACCTGTGCAGATGTTACCTGTATGTGTTACCTGTGCAGGTGTTACAGTGTGTGTTACCTGTGTGTGTTACCTGTGCAGGTGTGACAGTGTGTTACCTGTGCAGATGTTACCTGTGTGTGTTACCTGTGCAGGTGTTCGAGGCGGTGCTGGCCTGGGTGCACCAGAGCAGGGACCTGAGGGAGTCCCTGCTGCCCGAGCTGCTCTCCAAGATCCGGCTCCCTCTCTGCCGGCCTCAGTTCCTGTCGGACCGCGTCCAGCAGGACGAGCTGGTTCGCTGCTGCCATAAGTGCAGGTGAGAGGAAACACCTGTGGAAGTATTAAAGGTCTCCTATCATGCAAAATGCACTTTTTGATGTCTTCTCTACATCACCATGTGTCCCCGGTGTGTCAGGAGACTCACTAAGTGATGTCTTCTCTACATCACTATGTGTCCCCGGTGTGTCAGGAGACTCACTAAGTGATGTCTTCTCTACATCACCATGTGTCCCCGGTGTGTCAGGAGACTCACTAAGTGATGTCTTCTCTACATCACCATGTGTCCCCGTCTCAAAGTGTCAGGAAATCAAACCCTCTCTCTCCTCTCTCTCTCTCTCTCTCTCTCTCTCTCTCTCTCTCTCTCTCTCTCTCTCTCTCTCTCTCTCTCTCTCTCTCTCTCTCTCTCTCTCTCTCTCTCTCACTCTCTCTCTCATTTTCTATGTCTCTTCTACATCTCTCTTTTCCTCCGTAACCACATCTCTAAAAACGGGGAACAACGGAGCTGATCCAGATTTGCTGCGTCATGACGACATTACTCAAATGTGGGCGGGCTTTACGCCCACGGGCCAATCAGAAACGTTGCTGTCAGAAACAATGAGACGTGTTCTGGAAGTAATATGGTCTGTGTTTACATTAGCATGCTAACACTCAGAGCTAACCTGTACTGGAGAGAGTTTGTGTGAAGAAGCAGGAAATCAAAAGGAACTCACCTTGTGGTAAACCTGAGAGAGAGAGAGAGTTTGAGCTCCATGCTGTTTCAGAGAGAATCCTTGATGTGGTTTGGAACATGATATGGAGTTTCATCTTAAAGACTCAGAATCATCTCTTTAGTAACAGCTGGAAGAGGGGGGGGGCGAGGCTACAATGATCTGTTTGGGGTTTGGAGCAGGACACTTCAGAGACATGTCTTTAGTAACAGCTGGAAGAGAGGGGGACGAGGCTACAAGGATCTGTTGGGGTTTGGAGCAGGACACTTCAGAGACATGTTTCTATATCTGAGACCTCTAATAATTATCCCTAAAAAGAGTGTAATAGGAGACCTTTGAAGCTGACTGACTGCATATGAAAGAGGAAGGTCCTGATTGTGTTTCCTGTCAGGGATCTGGTGGATGAAGCCAAAGATTTCCACCTGATGCCGGAGCGTCGGCCTCGCCTGCCGGCCTTCAAGACCCGAGCCAGGAGCTGCACCTCCATCACAGGCCTCATCTACGCTGTGGGCGGGCTCAACTCCTCAGGTACCTGTCCGTCACTGCCGGTCTCTGATTGGTCCTCAGCTGACAGTTGGGGTGGTGTCAATGCCGGTCTCTGATTGGTCTTCAGCTGACAGGTGGTGTGATGTCACTGCCGGTCTCTGATTGGTCCTCAGCTGACAGGTGGTGTGATGTCACTGCCGGTCTCTGATTGGTCCTCAGCTGACAGGTGGTGTGATGTCACTGCCGGTCTCTGATTGGTCCTCAGCTGACAGCTTTCTCTCTGCAGGTGACCTTAAATGTGGTTGAGGTGTTTGATCCAATCGGGAACTTCTGGGAGCGATGTCAGCCAATGAAGACGTCTCGCAGCAGAGTGGGCGTGGCCGTCGTTAACGGGCTGCTGTACGCCATTGGTGGATACGACGGCCAATCACGGCTCAGCACAGTGGAGGTTTACAATCCAGAGACGGACAGCTGGACACGCGTGTCGAGCATGAACAGCCAGCGCAGGTTGGTATCTGAAACATGAGTCAGCATTATGAGCCCTGACATGAGTCAGCATTATGAGTCCTAACCCCTGACATGAGTCAGCATTATGAGTCCTGATCAGTGTGTGTTCCTCAGTGCTATGGGGACCGTGGTGGTCGATGGGATGATCTACGTTTGCGGCGGCTATGACGGGAAGTCGTCTCTGAACTCAGTGGAGCGCTACAGCCCGGAGACCGACCGGTGAGTCAGCATAAATACGTTTCATACGTTCAATATATATTATATATATTAATTCATTTCATACTTTATAATGTTTCTGATCTATATACATTTAATTATTATTGTAAAATATACATGCTGTAAAATATTATTTGTAATATTTATATTTGCTTGTACTGTTAGATAGTATATACATATATATATATATATACTATCTAACAGGTGGTGCTGGTGGCCGATACTATACATTATATAATATATGTAGTGTCATAATAATAATAAATGTGTGTATATGTGTGTACGATGGACGCTGGTTGCGGAGATGAGTGCGAGTCGCAGCGCTGCCGGCGTCACGGTGTTCGACGGACGCATCTTCGTGTCCGGCGGCCATGACGGTTTGCAGATCTTCAACACGGTCAGTCTCTCCTTTTATCACACACACACACACACACACAAACACACACACACACACACACACACACATAACATGTGTAATAACATGTATGCAGGAGGATAATAACATGTAATAACACGTGTAATAACATGTGTACAGGTGGATAATAACATGTGTAATAACGCGTGTAATAACATGTGTGCAGGTGGATAATAACATGTGTAAACATGTGTAATAACATGTGGAAAATAACATGTGTAATAACATGTGTAATAACATGTGTAATAACACGTGTAATAACATGTGTGCAGGTGGATAATAACATGTGTAATAACATGTGTAATAACATGTGTGCAGGTGGATAATAACATGTGTAATAACGCGTGTAATAACATGTGTGCAGGTGGATAATAACATGTGTAATAACATGTGTAATAACATGTGTAATAACGCGTGTAATAACATGTGTGCAGATGGATAATAACATGTGTAATAACGCATGTAATAACGCATGTAATAACATGTGTGCAGATGGATAATAACATGTGTAATAACATGTGTGCAGATGGATAATAACGCGTGTAATAACGCGTGTAATAACACGTGTAATAACATGTGTAATAACATGTGTGCAGGTGGATAATAACATGTGTAATAACGCGTGTAATAACATGTGTGCAGGTGGGTAATAACATGTGTAATAACATGTGTGCTGGAGGATAATAACATGTGTAATAACATGTGTGTAGGAGGATAATAACATGTGTAATAACATGTGTAATAACGCGTGTAATAACATGTGTGCAGGAGGATAATAACATGTGTAATAACATGTGTGCTGGAGGATAATAACATGTTTAATAACATGTGTGCTGGAGGATAATAACATGTGTAATAATATGTGTGCTGGAGGATAATAACATGTGTGCAGGAGGATAATAACATGTGTAATAACATGTGTGCTGGAGGATAATAACATGTGTAATAACATGTGTAGGAGGAGAATAACATGTGTAATAACATGTGTAATAACGCGTGTAATAACATGTGTGCAGGTGGATAATAACATGTGTAATAACATGTGTAATAACATGTGTACAGGTGGATAATAACATGTGTAATAACATGTGTGCAGGTGGATAATAACATGTGTAATAACATGTAATAACATGTGTGCAGGAGGATAATAACATGTGTAATAACATGTGTAATAACATGTGTGCAGGTGGATAATAACATGTGTAATAACATGTGTAATAACGCGTGTAATAACATGTGTGCAGGTGGGTAATAACATGTGTAATAACATGTGTGCAGGTGGATAATAACATGTGTAATAACATGTGTAATAACGCGTGTAATAACATGTGTGCAGGTGGATAATAACATGTGAAATAACACGTGTAATAACATGTGTGCAGGAGGATAATAACATGTGTAATAACATGTGTGCAGGTGGATAATAACATATGTAATAACATGTGTAATAACGCGTGTAATAACGCATGTAATAACATGTGTGCAGGTGGATAATAACATGTGTAATAACGCGTGTAATAACATATGTGCAGGGTGGGTAATAACGTGTGTGCTGGAGGATAATAACATGTGTAATAACATGTGTAATAACGCGTGTAATAACATGTGTGCAGGTGGATAATAACATGTGTAATAACATGTGTAATAACGCGTGTAATAACATGTGTGCAGGTGGATAATAACATGTGAAATAACACGTGTAATAACATGTGTGTAGGAGGATAATAACATGTGTAATAACATGTGTGCAGGAGGATAATAACATGTGTAATAACATGTGTAATAACATGTGTAATAACATGTGTGCAGGTGGATAATAACATGTGTAATAACATGTGTATAACGCGTGTAAAACATGTGTGTAGGAGGATAATAACATGTGTAATAACATGTGTAATAACGCGTGTAAGAACATGTGTGCAGGTGGATATATAACATGTGTAATAACATGTGTAATAACGCGTGTAATAACATGTGTGCAGGAGGATAATAACATGTGTAATAACATGTGTAATAACATGTGTAATAACGCGTGTAATAACATGTGTGCAGGAGGATAATAACATGTGTAATAACGCGTGTAAGAACATGTGTGCAGGTGGATAATAACATGTGTAATAACACGTGTAATAACATGTGTGCAGGAGGATAATAACACGTGTAATAACACGTGTAATAACATGTGTGCAGGAGGATAATAACATGTGTAATAACACGTGTAATAACATGTGTGCAGGAGGATAATAACATGTGTAATAACATTTGTGCTGGAGGATAATAACATGTGTGCAGGTGGATAATAACATGTGTAATAACATGTGTAATAACGCGTGTAATAACATGTGTGCAGGTGGGTAATAACATGTGTAATAACACGTGTAATAACATGTGTGCAGGTGGATAATAACATGTGTAATAACATGTGCAGGAGGATAATAACATGTGTAATAACATGTGTGCAGGAGGATAATAACACGTGTAATAACATGTGCAGGAGGATAATAGCACGTGTAATAACATGTGTGCAGGTGGATAATAACATGTGTAATAACATGTGTGCAGGAGGATAATAACACGTGTAATAACATGTGCAGGAGGATAATAACATGTGTAATAACATGTGTGCAGGAGGATAATAACACGTGTAATAACATGTGCAGGAGGATAATAGCACGTGTAATAACATGTGTGCAGGTGGATAATAACATGTGTAATAACATGTGTGCAGGAGGATAAAACACGTGTAATAACATGTGCAGGAGGATAATAACATGTGTAATAACATGTGTGCAGGTGGATAATAACATGTGTAATAACATGTGTAATAACATGTGTGCAGGAGGATAATAACATGTGCAGGTGCATAATAACACGTGTAATAACATGTGTGCAGGTGGATAATAATATGTGTAATAACATGTGTGCAGGAGGATAATAACATGTGTAATAACATGTGTAATAACATGTGTGCAGGAGGATAATAACATGTGTAATAACATGTGTAATAACATGTGTGCAGGTGGATAATAACATGTGCAGGTGCATAATAACATGTGTAATAACATGTGTGCAGGTGGATAATAACATGTGCAGGTGCATAATAACATGTGTAATAACATGTGTGCAGGAGGATAATAACATGTGTAATAACATGTGTGCAGGTGGAGTATTACAACCACCACACGGACCGCTGGCACCCGGCGGCGGCCATGTTGAATAAGCGCTGCCGGCACGGCGCGGCGGCGCTCGGCAGCATGATGTTCGTGGCGGGGGGGTACGACGGCTCGGGCTTCCTGAGCGGGGCGGAGGTGTTCGACTCTCGGGGGGGGCAGTGGCGCCCCCTGGTGGCCATGAACACGCGGCGCAGCAGAGTCTCTGGTGGCCTCCGCCGGGCGCCTCTTCGCTGTGGGGGGTACGACGGGCAGTCCAACCTGGGCTCTGTGGAGGTCTACACCCCCGACCCCCCCGCTGGAGCTTCATGGCCCCCATGGTGTCTCACGAGGGGGGGGTGGGGTGGGCTGCGTGCCGCTGCAGCCCGCCTAGCCCCTCCCCCTGAGGGCAGCCCAATCAGATCCATCGGTACAACGGCCGGCGCAGACCTGCACACTGACGCCGGCCCGCGGCATTGTGGGTAAAGACTGTCCGGCTAGACACGGAGGCTAACGCTAGCATGGGACCGATTAATGTCAATGTTGATTTATACTTGATTATGACTGGAGGTCACTTCCTGTCCCGAGACTGGAACAGGAAGCTCTGATCCCAGGTCACTGATCAGCTGACAGGAAGTGCAGCTGCATGAACAGGAAGTAGACAGACACACGTCTGCAGACTGGAACAACTTCTAAATAAAACACTGAACCCCAAATCACAGGTCGCTGTATAAAGACAACATGTCCCCCCCCCAGTGATTCAGAGGCCAGAGTGATGTCATAAACCCCCCCCAACTCATCTCACTGCTGCTTTTATTGTGAACAAGGAGAAACTCATGCTAACATGCTAACACCAACTCACTTCCTGTCCCCTGGTCTGGAGGTCAATGGTTTCTGGATGTGTTTTTGGTTGTTAGTCTGAAATCAGGTCTGTGGTTCCCACGAGCTGCAGAGACTTCAACGTGTTCTCCTACGTCAGTCAATACCCCACCGGTGATTTAGGTGGCTAGCAAGAGTTGAAATGAGACGAAACGTCATCACGAGTAATTGTGTTAATAAAGAGCGTATTTAATGAAAGTTGATCTGTTTTGCATCATCGTGTTCTCCTCAGATCCCTGACTCCTCCCTCCCATCACATCATCGTGTTCTCCTCAGATCACTGACTCCTCCCTCCCATCACATCATCGTGTTCTCCTCAGACTCCTGACTCCTCCCTCCCATCACATCATCGTGTTCTCCTCAGACTCCTGACTCCTCCCTCCCATCACATCATCGTGTTCTCCTCAGACTCCTGACTCCTCCCTCCCATCACATCATCGTGTTCTCCTCAGACTCCTGACTCCCTCCCCCATCACATCATCGTGTTCTCCTCAGATCCCTGACTCCTCCCTCCCATCACATCATCGTGTTCTCCTCAGACTCCTGACTCCTCCCTCCCATCACATCATCGTGTTCTCCTCAGACTCCTGACTCCTCCCTCCCATCACATCATCGTGTTCTCCTCAGACTCCTGACTCCTCCCTCCCATCACATCATCGTGTTCTCCTCAGACTCCTGACTCCTCCCTCCCATCACATCATCGTGTTCTCCTCAGACTCCTGACTCCTCCCTCCATCACATCATCGTGTTCTCCTCAGACTCCTGACTCCTCCCTCCCATCACATCATCGTGTTCTCCTCAGATCCCTGACTCCTCCCTCCCATCACATCATCGTGTTCTCCTCAGATCCCTGACTCCTCCCTCCCATCACATCATCGTGTTCTCCTCAGATCCTGACTCCTCCCTCCCATCACATCATCGTGTTCTCCTCAGACTCCTGACTCCTCCCTCCCATCACATCATCGTGTTCTCCTCAGACTCCTGACTCCTCCCCCCATCACATCATCGTGTTCTCCTCAGACTCCTGACTCCTCCCTCCCATCACATCATCGTGTTCTCCTCAGATCCCTGACTCCTCCCTCCCATCACATCATCGTGTTCTCCTCAGACTCCTGACTCCTCCCCCCATCACATCATCGTGTTCTCCTCAGACTCCTGACTCCTCCCTCCCATCACATCACGTGTTCTCCTCAGACTCCTGACTCCTCCCCCCATCACATCATCGTGTTCTCCTCAGACTCCTGACTCCTCCCTCCCATCACATCATCGTGTTCTCCTCAGACTCCTGACTCCTCCCTCCCATCACATCATCGTGTTCTCCTCAGACTCCTGACTCCTCCCTCCCATCACATCATCGTGTTCTCCTCAGATCCCTGACTCCTCCCTCCCATCACATCATCGTGTTCTCCTCAGACTCCTGACTCCTCCCTCCCATCACATCATCGTGTTCTCCTCAGATCCCTGACTCCTCCCTCCCATCACATCATCGTGTTCTCCTCAGACTCCTGACTCCTCCCTCCCATCACATCATCGTGTTCTCCTCAGACTCCTGACTCCTCCCTCCCATCACATCATCGTGTTCTCCTCAGACTCCTGACTCCTCCCTCCCATCACATCATCGTGTTCTCCTCAGACTCCTGACTCCTCCCTCCCATCACATCATCGTGTTCTCCTCAGATCCCTGACTCCTCCCTCCCATCACATCATCGTGTTCTCCTCAGACTCCTGACTCCTCCCTCCCATCACATCATCGTGTTCTCCTCAGACTCCTGACTCCTCCCTCCCATCACATCATCGTGTTCTCCTCAGACTCCTGACTCCTCCCTCCCATCACATCATCGTGTTCTCCTCAGACTCCTGACTCTCCCTCCCATCACATCATCGTGTTCTCCTCAGACTCCTGACTCTCCCTCCCATCACACCTGCTTTATTCTGAGTGACCAGCAGGAACAAATGTTATTATTATAATATCTCATATAAGTTTCAGATCCAGACTCCAGGGTGAGACGCACACGGTTTCAATTATTCACAACGTGTTATTTTAGTGTTGAGATGCAGATCAAACAAAAACAATTCATTCAAATATCTTTAAAGTTTCTTTAATATCCAGTAGCAGCGGTTTATTCATCAGAAACCATCAATAACAATAATTACACCTCATACAATCACTGTGTAAATGTTATATTTGACTGTATATTATAATATCAGATTGATTCAGAATCACTGAACAGGTCAAAGGGCAACTCAGTTTCCCACAATCCTTTGGGTTTAACGGTGCGTTCAGGTGTCCTTGTCTCCCAGGTAACTCAGTGAAAGGTGTGTATATAATAAATCAATATTTAATATAGGAACAAGGAACCCCTGAACACCTCACCCGGTCCCACTTTCATTATTCATATATATTTATTAATATATCTGTACTCAGTTATATTTATTACTTTGAAATGTTCCAGTGTTGCCCTGGGAGCCTGTTAAACGTGATCAGGGTCCTGGAGGTCCTCAGGGATCAGGGTCCTGGAGGTCCTCAGGGATCAGGGTCCTGGAGGTCCTCTGGTTCCTGGAGGTCCTCTGGGATCAGGGTCCTGGAGGTCCTCAGGGATCAGGGTCCTGGAGGTCCTCTGGGATCAGGGTCCTGGAGGTCCTCAGGGATCAGGGTCCTGGAGGTCCTCTGGGTCCTGGAGGTCCTCTGGAATCAGGGTCCTGGAGGTCCTCTGGGATCAGGGTCCTGGAGGTCCTCAGGGATCAGGGTCCTGGAGGTCCTCCGGGATCAGGGTCCTGGAGGTCTTCTGGGATCAGGGTCCTGCAGAGTCAGTCCAGGAGTCTCCCTCGGGCACTGAGTGCAGACCTGAAACCCTGCAGAGGATCATAATTCAGTTTTTATTATTTCATGGTTAGACTGTAATGTTTCAGCTGACTCATGGTTAGACTCTAATGTTTCAGCTGACTCATGGTTAGACTCTAATGTTTCAGCTGACTCATGGTTAGACTCTAATGTTTCAGCTGACTCATGGTTAGACTAATGTTTCAGCTGACTCATGGTTAGACTCTAATGTTTCTGCTGACTCATGGTTAGACTCTAATGTTTCAGCTGACTCATGGTTAGACTCTAATGTTTCAGCTGACTCATGGTTAGACTCTAATGTTTCTGCTGACTCATGGTTAGACTCTAATGTTTCTGCTGACTCATGGTTAGACTCTAATGTTTCAGCTGACTCATGGATAGACTAATGTTTCTGCAGACTCATGGTTAGACTCTAATGTTTCTGCAGACTCATGGTTAGACTCTAATGTTTCAGCTGACTCATGGTTAGACTCTAATGTTTCTGCTGACTCATGGTTAGACTCTAATGTTTCAGCTGACTCATGGATAGACTAATGTTTCTGCTGACTCATGGTTAGACTCTAATGTTTCTGCTGACTCATAGTTAGACTCTAATGTTTTCAGCTGACTCATGGTTAGACTAATGTTTCTGCTGACTCATGGTTAGACTAATGTTTCTGCTGACTCATGGTTAGACTCTAATGTTTCAGCTGACTCATGGATAGACTAATGTTTCTGCTGACTCATGGTTAGACTCTAATGTTTCTGCTGACTCATGGTTAGACTGTAATGTTTCAGCTGTTTCTGCTGACTCATGGTTAGACTGTAATGTTTCTGCTGACTCGTGTTAGACTATAATGTTTTAGCTGACTCATGGTTAGACTGTAATGTTTCTGCTGACTCATGGTTAGACTGTAATGTTTCAGCTGACTCATGGTTAGACTGTAATGTTTCTGCTGACTCATGGTTAGACTGTAATGTTTCTGCTGACTCATGGTTAGACTAATGTTTCAGCTGACTCATGGTTAGACTGTAATGTTTCTGCTGACTCATGGTTAGACCCTGAAAGGTGTCTCACGGTGTGAAGCGGCTCTCTCCTCCCCATCCAGCACCCCGTGGTACACGCCCACATCCCTCTCCATGCGCTGCTTGTTGCTCAGCAGCGTGTCGTAGAGGCGTCTCTGCTGCTGGATCTCCTCCTGCAGCTCGCTCAGCTCCGCTTGCAGCTGTAGAACCACTGAGGCCCGGTTCTGCTGCTCCACCTGCTGCCAGTGCTGAGCGTCTGACAGGAGCTCTGCAGACCCCGCCTCTACGGGAAGAGAGAGAGAGAGAGAGAGGGATTCCAATTAAAAAGATTCAAAGGTTTTATTGTCATATGCACAGAAGCTACAGTGTAGAAATGCCAATTAAAATCTTAAGACCCGAGCTCACCTCCAACAATGCAACATATATAATAAAATACAAAAATAGAAATAAAATAAAATTGTGTGTGTGTGGTTCTCACCAGTGCTCTGATGGACTCGCTCTCTGCCTGCAGGTTCTGGATCCGACAGCAGGTTGTCGCTGCACTCGGCCTTCAGAGCCTCCACCTGCTGCTCCTCAGGACTCAAACTCACACACTGCGCCTCCTGCACACACACACACACACACACACACACACACACACACACACACACACACACACACACACACACACACACACACACACACACACACACCAGCAGAGGGAGACATGAGCTCATGTTTGGGACAGGTACAGCTGAGACACACTGTATTATTATCATATAAGGAAGCTTTGTTTGTGAAGCACTGTCCTGACAGAGTGCTTCACAAACAACACATCAGAAGAGGCACAAGGAGGTGAAAGGGATGATCGAGAAATACAATAAATAATGATTCCTCTCGGTAAAATAAAGGAAGACAAAATTCATAAAAGCTATAAAATAATAAAGAAATGTAAAACAATAAAGTAAAGTAATAATGAAAAGATGTATAAAATTATAAATGAAATAAAACCTATGAACTAAAAGACTCCCTTGTATCCCTCTCTCGTCCCTGATTGGCCGGCCTCACCTTGCCGTCCAGGTAGCAGTCGGTCTCGGCCCGGTTCCTCTCCGTCAGCGCCTCCCAGTGGCTCCGGATGTGGCTCAGGATCCGGTCCAGACTGGTTCTGATCGGAGCGTCAGGCTGGTCCAGCTCGCGGCCCGACATCTGAGCGTAGAGACTGCGGACGTCCTGCGGTCACATGACCTCGTGAGAGACATCCCAACAACCAGAGAGGGCTAAAGTACACACATCCTGTACTCAAGTAGAAGTACACACATCCTTTACTCAAGTAGAAGTACACACATCCTGTACTCAGTATAAGTACAGATACTCGTGTTTAAAATACTCTGGTGAA
>JAAKFY010000084.1:79423-82480 GCA_011823955.1 Dissostichus mawsoni
CTAAAGCAGCCTCCCTCTCCTCTGTCATCATCCTTTTGGACCTGTCTGCTGCATTCGACACGGTGAACCATCAGATCCTCCTTCACTCTCCAAGAACTTGGAGTTTCAGGCTCTGCACTTTCCCTCCTCACCTCATACCTCAAAGACCGCACCTACAGGGTAACTTGGAGAGGGTCCGAGTCCGACCCTTGTCAATTAACTACAGGGGTCCCTCAGGGCTCTGTTCTTGGTCCCCTCCTCTTCTCCTTGTACACAAACTCGCTCGGATCAGTCATTAGCCCGCATGGTTTTTCATACCACTGCTACGCTGACGACACCCAATTAATTCTGTCCTTTCCCCGCTCAGAGACCCAGGTCGTCGCACGCATCTCTGCTTGTCTAGCTGACATCTCTCAGTGGATGTCTGCTCACCACCTCAAGCTCAACCTTGACAGACTGAACTGCTTTTCCTTCCGGGAAAAGATTGTCCCACTCTTGACCTAACAATCAACATCGGCCCTCTGTTGTTTCCCCGACTCAGACTGCAAGGAATCTGGGTGTGACCCTAGATAACAACCTGTCCTTCACTGCAAACATCGCTGCTACAACCCGCTGCTGCAGATACACTCTTACAACATCAGGAGGATACGTCCCCTCCTGACCCAGAAAGCGACGCAGGTTCTGGCCCAGGCTCTCGTCATCTCACGCCTAGACTACTGCAACTCCCTCCTGGCTGGTCTACCTGCATGTGCCATCCGACCTCTGCAGCTCATCCAGAATGCAGCGGCTCGTCTGGTCTTCAACCTTCCTAAATGTTCCCACACCACCGCTCCTCCGCTCCCTCACTCAGGCTTCCAGTAACTGCTAGAATCCACTTCAAGACACTGGTACTTGCGTACCATGCTGTGAATGGATCTGGCCCTTCCTACATCCAGGACATGGTTAAACTGTACACCCCAGCACGTGCACTCCGCTCTGCATCAGCCAAACGGCTCGCTGCACCAGCACTGCGAGGGGGACCCAAGTTCCCATCAGCAAAAACACGTGGGTTTGCTATCCTGGCTCCAAAATGGTGGAATGAGCTCCCCATTGACATCAGGACAGCAGAAAGCTTACACATCTTCCGGCGCAGACTGAAAACTCATCTCTTTCGACTCCACTTCGAGCGATAGAATTACTAACAAAGCACTTATATACTAAAAGGACTGGCTTATCTAAAGCCAGTTGAGTAGCACTTGAAATGTTTTGGCTCTATGAAACCTGATGTACTTATATGATTCTGTTTCTTCAAGTTTGTATCTGCAACGCTCTGTATGTGGGTATGGACCAGGCCTCAATTAGACGCCTGCAGCTAGTGCAGAACGCAGCTGCACGTCTTCTCTCTGGCCTCACTGCACTGGCTTCCAGTTCGGTTCAGAATTGATTTTAAACTCCTTGTATTTGTTTCAAAGCCCTGAATGGGCTGGCTCCGGCCTGTATAGCAGAACTCCTCCAGCGCTACACCCCAGAGCTTTAAGGTCTGCTGACCAGCTGCTGCTGGTAGTGCCCAAGACCAGGCTCCAAACCCGAGGGCAGGAGCCTTCGCAGCAGCTGGCCCCAGGCTCTGGAGCACTCTGCCCCTCCATGTGAGGTCGGCCCAGACCCTAGGGGTTTTTAAACCCTCACTAAAGACTCACTTCTTCTCTCTGGCCTTCTAGTCAGAGCGGAGCATGATTTTTATATTTGCTGTTGAAATGTATTGTCTTCTGTTTGCTATTGTAGTAAAGTGTTTTTATTGCATGTGCAGCACTTTGGATCCACCAAAATGTGCTTTAGAATAAAACTTGATTTGATTTGACCTTCTTGGTCGAATGCACTGTGTGTGTGTGTGTGTGTGTGTGTGTGTGTGTGTGTGTGTGTGTGTGTGTGTGTGTGTGTGTGTGTGTGTGTGTGTGTGTGTGTGTGTGTGTGTGTGTGTGTGTGTGTGTGTGTGTGTGTGTGTGTGTGTGTGTGACCTCTCTTTAAAGTCCTCTGCGTTGGCCTGCACGTTCTCCGTCTGCAGCATCAGTCGAGCGTTGTCCAGGATTGCTTCACTAACCTGTGGAACATGGGAAATAAGAGAATTATGACCAGCTGCGGAATACACACACAACACACACACACACACACACACACACACACACACACACACACACACACACACACAGACACACACACACAGACACACACACACACACACACACAGACACACACACACACACACACACACACAGACACACCACACACACACACACAGACACACACAGACACACACACACACACACACACAGACAG
This sequence comes from Dissostichus mawsoni, assembly GCA_011823955.1. Taxonomy (NCBI): domain Eukaryota; kingdom Metazoa; phylum Chordata; class Actinopteri; order Perciformes; family Nototheniidae; genus Dissostichus; species Dissostichus mawsoni. Next base: position 81,716 of record JAAKFY010000084.1, read on the forward strand.
ACACACACAGACACACACAGACACACACAGACAGACACACACACAGACACACACACAGACACAGACACACACAGACACAGACACACACAGACACAGACACACACAGACACACACAGACACACACAGACACACACACACACACACACACACAGACAGACACACACAGACACACAGACAGACACACACACAGACACACACACAGACACAGACACACACAGACACAGACCACACAGACACACACAGACACACACAGACACACACACACACACACACACACACACACACACACACACAGACACACACAGACACACACAGACACACACACACACACACACACACACACACACACACAGACACAGACACACAGACACACACACACACACACACACACAGACACACACACACACACACACACACACACACACACGATCCAGAATTAGTATCAGGGAGAGTAAAACTGCGGTAAGTCACTTCCTGTTATGACATGAGTTGAGCAATGAATACAAAGAAAGCTAACAGCGACCAAAATATAAATGAGCTTTGACGAATCAACAAAGGCTTTGCAAGGGTTAAAGTATAAAGATGAAAACAATAACAACAGCGTGTTGTAACCTGTCAATCACAGGTAGCCCGCCCTCTAGCAAACGCTGCTTTATGGCCTTTTTTACTCTAAATGGGATCATCGTTTACTGAATGATGATAAGAGAGAGAGAGAAGTGTCTCTGCCAGTGGTCCGGCTCAGGACCCCCGACGCTTTGAAACCAC
>JAAKFY010000084.1:83480-85980 GCA_011823955.1 Dissostichus mawsoni
TGTGTGTGTCTGTGTGTGTGTCTGTGTGTGTCTGTGTGTGTGTGTGTGTCTGTGTGTGTGTGTCTGTGTGTCTGTGTGTGTCGTGTGTGTGTGTGTGTTGTGTGTGTGTGTGTGTGTGTGTGTGTGTGTGTCTGTGTCTGTCTGTGTGTGTGTGTTCTGTGTGGTGTGTGTGTGTGTGTGTGTGTGTGTGTGTGTCTGTGTGTGTGTGTCTGTGTGTCTGTGTCTGTCTGTGTGTGTGTGTTGTGTGTGTGTGAGTGTGTCTGTGTGTGTGTCTGTCTGTGTGTGTCTGTGTGTGTCTGTGTGTCTGGGTGTGTGTGTGTGTGTGTCTGTGTGTCTGTGTGTGTCTGTGTGTGTGTGTGTTGTGTCTGTTGTGTGGTGTGTGTGTGTGTGTGTGTGTGTGTGTGTGTGTGTGTGTGTCTGTGTGTGTGTGTGTGTGTGTCTGTGTGTCTGTGTGTGTCTGTGTGTGTGTGTCTGTGTGTCTGTGTCTGTCTGTGTGTGTTGTGTGTGTGTGTGTGTGAGTGTGTCTGTGTGTGTGTCTGTCTGTGTGTGTGTGTGTGTGTGTGTGTGTCTGTCTGTGTGTGTGTGTGTGTGTGTCTGTGTGTCTGTGTGTGTCTGTGTGTGTGTGTGTGTGTTCTGTGTGTGTGTGTGTGTGTGTGTGTGTGGTGTGTGTTGTGTGTGTGTCTGTGTGTGTGTGTGGTGTGTGTGTGTGTATTCCGCAGCTGGTCATAATTCTCTTATTTCCCATGTTCCACAGGTTAGTGAAGCAATCCTGGACAACGCTCGACTGATGCTGCAGACGGAGAACGTGCAGGCCAACGCAGAGGACTTTAAAGAGAGGTCACACACCACACACACACACACACACACACACACACACACACACACACACACACACAACACACACACACACACACACACACACACACACACACACACACAGTGCATTCGACCAAGAAGGTCAAATCAAATCAAGTTTTATTTCTAAAGCACATTTTGGTGGATCCAAAGTGCTGCACATGCAATAAAAACACTTTACTACAATAGCAAACAGAAGACAATACATTTCAACAGCAAATATAAAAATCATGCTCCGCTCTGACTAGAAGGCCAGAGAGAAGAAGTGAGTCTTTAGTGAGGGTTTAAAAACCCCTAGGGTCTGGGCCGACCTCACATGGAGGGGCAGAGTGCTCCAGAGCCTGGGGCCAGCTGCTGCGAAGGCTCCTTGCCCTCGGGTTTGGAGCCTGGTCTTGGGCACTACCAGCAGCAGCTGGTCAGCAGACCTTAAAGCTCTGGGGTGTAGCGCTGGAGGAGTTCTGCTATACAGGCCGGAGCCAGCCCATTCAGGGCTTTGAAACAATACAAGGATTTTAAAATCAATTCTGAACCGAACTGGAAGCCAGTGCAGTGAGGCCAGAGAGAAGACGTGCAGCTGCGTTCTGCACTAGCTGCAGGCGTCTAATTGAGGCCTGGTCCATACCCACATACAGAGCGTTGCAGATACAAACTTGAAGAAAACAGAATCATATAAGTACATCAGGTTTCATAGAGCCAAAACATTTCAAGTGCTACTCAACTGGCTTTAGATAAGCCAGTCCTTTATTAGTATATAAGTGCTTTGTTAGTAATTCTATCGCTCGAAGTGGAGTCGAAAGAGATGAGTTTTCAGTCTGCGCCGGAAGATGTGTAAGCTTTCTGCTGTCCTGATGTCAATGGGGAGCTCATTCCACCATTTTGGAGCCAGGATAGCAAACCGACGTGTTTTTGCTGATGGGAACTTGGGTCCCCCTCGCAGTGCTGGTGCAGCGAGCCGTTTGGCTGATGCAGAGCGGAGTGCACGTGCTGGGGTGTACAGTTTAACCATGTCCTGGATGTAGGAAGGGCCAGATCCATTCACAGCATGGTACGCAAGTACCAGTGTCTTGAAGTGGATTCTAGCAGTTACTGGAAGCCAGTGAAGGAGCGGAGGAGCGGGTGTGGGAACATTTGGAAGGTTGAAGACCAGACGAGCCGCTGCATTCTGGATGAGCTGCAGAGGTCGGATGGCACATGCAGGTAGACCAGCCAGGAGGGAGTTGCAGTAGTCTAGGCGTGAGATGACGAGAGCCTGGCCAGAACCTGCGTCGCTTTCTGGGTCAGGAGGGGACGTATCCTCCTGATGTTGTAAAGAGTGTATCTGCAGCAGCGGGTTGTAGCAGCGATGTTTGCAGTGAAGGACAGGTTGTTATCTAGGGTCACACCCAGATTCCTTGCAGTCTGAGTCGGGGAAACAACAGAGGGCCGATGTTGATTGTTAGGTCAAGAGTGGGACAATCTTTTCCCGGAAGGAAAAGCAGTTCATGTCAAGGTTGAGCTTGAGGTGGTGAGCAGACATCCACTGAGAGATGTCAGCTAGACAAGCAGAGATGCGTGCGACGACCTGGGTCTCTGAGCGGGGAAAGGACAGAATTAATTGGGTGTCGTCAGCGTAGCAGTGGTATGAAAAACCATGCGGGCTAATGAC
>JAAKFY010000084.1:90980-103480 GCA_011823955.1 Dissostichus mawsoni
AGTTATGGGTACTTTTTACTGAAGTACATTTCAAAGCCTCTTTACTTTTACTTGAGTAAATAAGTTTAGTCAGTACTTCTACTTTCACCAGAGTATTTTAAACACGAGTATCTGTACTTATACTTGAGTACAGGATGTGTGTACTTTAGCCCTCTCTGGTTGTTGGGATGTCTCTCACGAGGTCATGTGACGCAGGACGTCCGCAGTCTCTACGCTCAGATGTCGGGCCGCGAGCTGGACCAGCCTGACGCTCCGATCAGAACCAGTCTGGACCGGATCCTGAGCCACATCCGGAGCCACTGGGAGGCGCTGACGGAGAGGAAGGGCCGAGACCGACTGCTACCTGGACGGCAAGGTTGAGGCCGGCCAATCAGGGACGAGAGAGGGATACAAGGGAGTCTTTTAGTTCATAGGTTTTATTTCATTTATAATTTTATACATCTTTTCATTATTACTTTACTTTGTTTTACATTTCTTTATTATTTTATAGCTTTTATGAATTTTGTCTTCCTTTATTTACCGAGAGGAATCATTATTTATTGTATTTCTCGATCATCCCTTTCACCTCCTTGTGCCTCTTCTGATGTGTTGTTTGTGAAGCACTCTGTCAGGACAGTGCTTCACAAACAAAGCTTCCTTATATGATAATAATACAGTGTGTCTCAGCTGTACCTGTCCCAAACATGAGCTCATGTCTCCCTCTGCTGGGGTGTGTGTGTGTGTGTGTGTGTGTGTGGTGTGTGCAGGAGGCGCAGTGTGTGAGTTTGAGTCCTGAGGAGCAGCAGGTGGAGGCTCTGAAGGCCGAGTGCAGCGACACCTGCTGTCGGATCCAGAACCTGCAGGCAGAGAGCGAGTCCATCAGAGCACTGGTGAGAACCACACACACACAATTTTTTTTATTTCTATTTTTGTATTTTATTATATATGTTGCATTGTTGGAGGTGAGCTCGGGTCTTAAGATTTTAATTGGCATTTCTACACTGTAGCTTCTGTGCATATGACAATAAAACCTTTGAATCTTTTGAATTGGAATCCCTCTCTCTCTTCTCTCTCTTCCCGTAGAGGCGGGGTCTGCAGAGCTCCCTGTCAGACGTCAGCACTGGCAGCAGGTGGAGCAGCAGAACCGGGCCTCAGTGGTTCTGCAGCTGCAGCGGAGCTGAGCGAGCTGCAGGAGGAGATCCAGCAGCAGAGACGCCTCTACGACACGCTGCTGAGCAACAAGCAGCGCATGGAGAGGGATGTGGGCGTGTACCACGGGGTGCTGGACGGGGAGGAGAGCCGCTTCACACCGTGAGACACCTTTCAGGGTCTAACCATGAGTCAGCAGAAACATTACAGTCTAACCATGAGTCAGCTGAAACATTAGTCTAACCATGAGTCAGCAGAAACATTACAGTCTAACCATGAGTCAGCAGAAACATTACAGTCTAACCATGAGTCAGCTGAAACATTACAGTCTAAATGAGTCAGCAGAAACATTACAGTCTAACCATGAGTCAGCTAAAACATTATAGTCTAACCACGAGTCAGCAGAAACATTACAGTCTAACCATGAGTCAGCAGAAACAGCTGAAACATTACAGTCTAACCATGAGTCAGCAGAAACATTAGAGTCTAACCATGAGTCAGCAGAAACATTAGTCTATCCATGAGTCAGCTGAAACATTAGAGTCTAACCATGAGTCAGCAGAAACATTAGTCTAACCATGAGTCAGCTGAAACATTAGAGTCTAACCATGAGTCAGCAGAAACATTAGTCTAACCATGAGTCAGCTGAAACATTAGAGTCTAACTATGAGTCAGCAGAAACATTAGAGTCTAACCATGAGTCAGCAGAAACATTAGTCTATCCATGAGTCAGCTGAAACATTAGAGTCTAACCATGAGTCAGCAGAAACATTAGAGTCTAACCATGAGTCAGCTGAAACATTAGAGTCTAACCATGAGTCTGCAGAAACATTAGAGTCTAACCATGAGTCAGCAGAAACATTAGTCTATCCATGAGTCAGCTGAAACATTAGAGTCTAACCATGAGTCAGCAGAAACATTAGAGTCTAACCATGAGTCAGCTGAAACATTAGAGTCTAACCATGAGTCAGCAGAAACATTACAGTCTAACCATGAGTCAGCTGAAACATTACAGTCTAACCATGAGTCAGCTGAAACATTAGAGTCTAACCATGAGTCAGCTGAAACATTAGAGTCTAACATGAGTCAGCTGAAACATTACAGTCTAACCATGAGTCAGCTGAAACATTAGAGTCTAACCATGAGTCAGCTGAAACATTAGAGTCTAACCATGAGTCAGCTGAAACATTAGAGTCTAACCATGAGTCAGCTGAAACATTAGAGTCTAACCATGAGTCAGCTGAAACATTAGAGTCTAACCATGAGTCAGCAGAAACATTAGAGTCTAACCATGAGTCAGCTGAAACATTAGAGTCTAACCATGAGTCAGCTGAAACATTAGAGTCTAACCATGAGTCAGCAGAAACATTAGAGTCTAACCATGAGTCAGCTGAAACATTAGAGTCTAACCATGAGTCAGCTGAAACATTACAGTCTAACCATGAAATAATAAAAACTGAATTATGATCCTCTGCAGGGTTTCAGGTCTGCACTCAGTGCCCGAGGAGACTCCTGGACTGACTCTGCAGGACCCTGATCCCAGAAGACCTCCAGGACCCTGATCCCGGAGGACCTCCAGGACCCTGATCCCGGAGGACCTCCAGGACCCTGATCCCTGAGGACCTCCAGGACCCTGATCCCAGAGGACCTCCAGGACCCTGATTCCAGAGGACCTCCAGGACCCAGAGGACCTCCAGGACCCTGATCCCTGAGGACCTCCAGGACCCTGATCCCAGAGACCTCCAGGACCCTGATCCAGAGGACCTCCAGGACCCTGATCCCTGAGGACCTCCAGGACCCTGATCCCAGAGGACCTCCAGGAACCAGAGGACCTCCAGGACCCTGATCCCTGAGGACCTCCAGGACCCTGATCCCTGAGGACCTCCAGGACCCTGATCACGTTTAACAGGCTCCCAGGGCAACACTGGAACATTTCAAAGTAATAAATATAACTGAGTACAGATATATTAATAAATATATATGAATAATGAAAGTGGGACCGGGTGAGGTGTTCAGGGGTTCCTTGTTCCTATATTAAATATTGATTTATTATATACACACCTTTCACTGAGTTACCTGGGAGACAAGGACACCTGAACGCACCGTTAAACCCAAAGGATTGTGGGAAACTGAGTTGCCCTTTGACCTGTTCAGTGATTCTGAATCAATCTGATATTATATATACAGTCAAATATAACATTTATACACAGTGATTGTATGAGGTGTAATTATTGTTATTGATGGTTTCTGATGAATAAACCGCTGCTACTGGATATTAAAGAAACTTTAAAGATATTTGAATGAATTGTTTTTGTTTGATCTGCATCTCAACACTAAAATAACACGTTGTGAATAATTGAAACCGTGTGCGTCTCACCCTGGAGTCTGGATCTGAAACTTATATGAGATATTATAATAATAACATTTGTTCCTGCTGGTCACTCAGAATAAAGCAGGTGTGATGGGAGGGAGGAGTCAGGAGTCTGAGGAGAACACGATGATGTGATGGAGGGAGGAGTCAGGAGTCTGAGGAGAACACGATGATGTGATGGGAGGGAGGAGTCAGGAGTCTGAGGAGAACACGATGATGTGATGGGAGGGAGGAGTCAGGAGTCTGAGGAGAACACGATGATGTCATGGGAGGGAGGAGTCAGGAGTCTGAGGAGAACACGATGATGTGATGGGAGGGAGGAGTCAGGGTCTGAGGAGAACACGATGATGTGATGGGAGGGAGGAGTCAGGAGTCTGAGGAGAACACGATGATGTGATGGGAGGAGGAGTCAGGAGTCTGAGGAGAACACGATGATGTGATGGGAGGGAGGAGTCAGGAGTCTGAGGAGAACACGATGATGTGATGGGAGGGAGGAGTCAGGAGTCTGAGGAGAACACGATGATGTGATGGGAGGGAGGAGTCAGGGTCTGAGGAGAACACGATGATGTGATGGGAGGGAGGAGTCAGGAGTCTGAGGAGAACACGATGATGTGATGGGAGGGAGGAGTCAGGAGTCTGAGGAGAACACGATGATGTGATGGGAGGGAGGAGTCAGGATCTGAGGAGAACACGATGATGTGATGGGAGGGAGGAGTCAGGAGTCTGAGGAGAACACGATGATGTGATGGGAGGGAGGAGTCAGGATCTGAGGAGAACACGATGATGTGATGGGAGGGAGGAGTCAGGATCTGAGGAGAACACGATGATGTGATGGGAGGGAGGAGTCAGGAGTCTGAGGAGAACACGATGATGTGATGGGAGGGAGGAGTCAGGAGTCTGAGGAGAACACGATGATGTGATGGGAGGGAGGAGTCAGGAGTCTGAGGAGAACACGATGATGTGATGGGAGGGAGGAGTCAGGAGTCTGAGGAGAACACGATGATGTGATGGGAGGGAGGAGTCAGGATCTGAGGAGAACACGATGATGTGATGGGAGGGAGGAGTCAGGATCTGAGGAGAACACGATGATGTGATGGGAGGGAGGAGTCAGGGATCTGAGGAGAACACGATGATGTGATGGGAGGGAGGAGTCAGGAGTCTGAGGAGAACACGATGATGTGATGGGAGGGAGGAGTGAGTCTGAGGAGAACACGATGATGTGATGGGAGGGAGGAGTCAGGAGTCTGAGGAGAACACGATGATGTGATGGGAGGGAGGAGTCAGGGATCTGAGGAGAACACGATGATGTGATGGGAGGGAGGAGTCAGGAGTCTGAGGAGAACACGATGATGCAAAACAGATCAACTTTCATTAAATACGCTCTTTATTAACACAATTACTCGTGATGACGTTTCGTCTCATTTCAACTCTTGCTAGCCACCTAAATCACCGGTGGGTATTGACTGACGTAGGAGAACACGTTGAAGTCTCTGCAGCTCGTGGGAACCACAGACCTGATTTCAGACTAACAACCAAAAACACATCCAGAAACCATTGACCTCCAGACCAGGGGACAGGAAGTGAGTTGGTGTTAGCATGTTAGCATGAGTTTCTCCTTGTTCACAATAAAAGCAGCAGTGAGATGAGTTGGGGGGGGTTTATGACATCACTCTGGCCTCTGAATCACTGGGGGGGGACATGTTGTCTTTATACAGCGACCTGTGATTTGGGGTTCAGTGTTTTATTTAGAAGTTGTTCCAGTCTGCAGACGTGTGTCTGTCTACTTCCTGTTCATGCAGCTGCACTTCCTGTCAGCTGATCAGTGACCTGGGATCAGAGCTTCCTGTTCCAGTCTTGGGACAGGAAGTGACCTCCAGTCATAATCAAGTATAAATCACATTGACATAATCGGTCCCATGCTAGCGTTAGCCTCCGTGTCTAGCCGGACAGTCTTTACCCACAATGCCGCGGGCCGGCGTCAGTGTGCAGGTCTGCGCCGGCCGTTGTACCGATGGATCTGATTGGGCTGCCCTCAGGGGAGGGGCTAGGCGGGCTGCAGCGGCACGCAGCCCACCCCACCCCCCCTCGTGAGACACCATGGGGCCATGAAGCTCCAGCGGGGGGGTCGGGGGTGTAGACCTCCACAGAGCCCAGGTTGGACTGCCCGTCGTACCCCCCCACAGCGAAGAGGCGCCCGGCGGAGGCCACCAGAGAGACTCTGCTGCGCCGCGTGTTCATGGCCACCAGGGGGCGCCACTGCCCCCCCCGAGAGTCGAACACCTCCGCCCCGCTCAGGAAGCCCGAGCCGTCGTACCCCCCCGCGCCACGAACATCATGCTGCCGAGCGCCGCCGCGCCGTGCCGGCAGCGCTTATTCAACATGGCCGCCGCCGGGTGCCAGCGGTCCGTGTGGTGGTTGTAATACTCCACCTGCACACATGTTATTACACATGTTATTATCCTCCTGCACACATGTTATTACACATGTTATTATCCACCTGCACACATGTTATTACACATGTTATTATGCACCTGCACATGTTATTATCCACCTGCACACATGTTATTACACATGTTATTACACTGTTATTATCCTCCTGCACACATGTTATTACACATGTTATTACACATGTTATTATCCTCCTGCACACATGTTATTACACATATTATTATCCACCTGCACACATGTTATTACACATGTTTTACACATGTTATTACACATGTTATTATCCTCCTGCACACATGTTATTACACATGTTATTATCCACCTGCACACATGTTATTACACATGTTATTACACATGTTATTATCCTCCTGCACACATGTTATTACACATGTTATTATCCTCCTGCACACATGTTATTACACATATTATTATCCACCTGCACACATGTTATTACACGTGTTATTATGCACCTGCACATGTTATTATCCTCCTGCACACATGTTATTACACATGTTATTACACATGTTATTATCCACCTGCACACATGTTATTACACATGTTATTATCCTCCTGCACATGTTATTACACGTGTTATTATCCTCCTGCACACATGTTATTACACATGTTATTATCCACCTGCACACATGTTATTACACGTGCTATTATCCTCCTGCACATGTTATTACACGTGTTATTATCCTCCTGCACACATGTTATTACACATGTTATTATCCTCCTGCACATGTTATTACACATGTTATTATCCACCTGCACACATGTTATTACACGTGTTATTACACATGTTATTACCCACCTGCACACATGTTATTACACGCGTTATTACACATGTTATTACACATGTTATTATCCACCTGCACACATGTTATTATCCTCCAGCACAAATGTTATTACACATGTTATTATCCTCCTGCACACATGTTATTACACGTGTATTACACATGTTATTATCCTCCTGCACACATGTTATTACACGTGTTATTACACATGTTATTATCCTCCTGCACACATGTTATTACACGTGTTATTACACATGTTATTATCCACCTGCACACATGTTCTTACACGCGTTATTACACATGTTATTATCCTCCTGCACACATGTTATTACACGCGTTATTACACATGTTATTACACATTTATTATCCACCTGCACACATGTTATTACACGCGTTATACACATGTTATTACACATGTTATTACACATGTTATTATCCTCCTGCACACATGTTATTACACGCGTTATTACACATGTTATTACACATGTTATTATCCACCTGCACACATGTTCTTACACGCGTTATTACACGCGTTATTACACATGTTATTATCCTCCTACACACATGTTATTACACGCGTTATTACACATGTTATTACACATGTTATTATCCACCTGCACACATGTTATTACACATGTTATTACACATGTTATTACACATGTTATTATCCTCCTGCACACATGTTATTACACATGTTATTATCCTCCTACACACATGTTATTACACGTGTTATTTCACATGTTATTATCCACCTGCACACATGTTATTACACGCGTTATTACACATGTTATTACACATGTTATTATCCACCTGCACACATGTTATTACACGCGTTATTACACATGTTATTACACATGTTATTATCCTCCAGCACACACGTTATTACCCACCTGCACATATGTTATTACACGCGTTATTACACATGTTATTATCCACCTGCACACATGTTATTACATGCGTTATTACACGCGTTATTACACATGTTATTACATATGTTATTATCCACCTGCACACATGTTATTACACATGTTATTATCCTCCTGCACACATGTTATTACACGTGTTATTTCACATGTTATTATCCACCTGCACACATGTTATTACACGCGTTATTACACATGTTATTACACATGTTATTATCCACCTGCACACATGTTATTACACATGTTATTACCCACCTGCACACATGTTATTACACGCGTTATTACACATGTTATTACACATGTTATTATCCACCTGCACACATGTTATTACACATGTTATTATCCTCCTGCACACATGTTATTACACGCGTTATTACACATGTTAACACAAATGTTATTATCCACCTGCACACATGTTATTACACGTGTTATTACACATGTTATTATCCACCTGCACACATGTTATTACATGCGTTATTACACATGTTATTACACATGTTATTATCCACCTGCACACATGTTATTACACATGTTATTATCCACCTGTACACATGTTATTACACATGTTATTACACATGTTATTATCCTCCTGCACACATGTTATTACACATGTTATTACACATGTTATTATCCACCTGCACACATGTTATTACACATGTTATTATCCACCTGTACACATGTTATTACACATGTTATTACACATGTTATTATCCACCTGCACACATGTTATTACACGCGTTATTACACATGTTATTACACATGTTATTCTCCTCCTACACACATGTTATTACACATGTTATTATCCTCCAGCACACATGTTATTACACATGTTATTATCCTCCTGCACACATGTTATTATCCTCCAGCACACATGTTATTACACATGTTATTATCCTCCAGCACACATGTTATTAAACATGTTATTATCCTCCAGCACACATGTTATTACACATGTTATTATCCTCCTGCACACATGTTATTACACATGTTATTACACATGTTATTATCCTCCTACACACATGTTATTACACATGTTATTATCCTCCAGCACACATGTTATTACACATGTTATTACCCACCTGCACACATGTTTACACGCGTTATTACACATGTTATTATCCACCTGCACACATGTTATTACACATGTTATTACACGTGTTATTACACGCGTTATTACACGCGTTATTATCCATCTGCACACATGTTATTACACATGTTATTATCCATCTGCACACATGTTATTACATGCGTTATTACATGCGTTATTACACATGTTATTATCCATCTGCACACATGTTATTACACGCGTTATTACACATGTTATTACACATGTTATTACACATGTTATTACACATGTTATTATCCACCTGCACACATGTTATTACACGCGTTATTACACATGTTATTATCCACCTGCACACATGTTATTACACATGTTATTACACATGTTATTATCCTGTTATTACACGTGTTATTACACGTGTTATTACACATGTTATTACACATGTTATTACACATGTTATTTTCCACATGTTATTACACATGTTATTACACATGTTATTATCCACCTGCACACATGTTATTACACGCGTTATTACACATGTTATTACACATGTTATTACACATGTTATTTTCCACATGTTATTACACGCGTTATTACACATGTTATTATCCACCTGCACACATGTTATTACACGTGTTATTACACATGTTATTACACATGTTATTACACATGTTATTTTCCACATGTTATTACACGCGTTATTACACATGTTATTATCCACCTGTACACATGTTATTACACGTGTTATTACATGTTATTATCCTCCTGCATACATGTTATTACACATGTTATGTGTGTGTGTGTGTGTGTGTGTGTGTGTGTGTGTGTGTGTGTGTGTGTGTGTGTGTTGTGTGTGTGTGTGTGTGTGATAAAAGGAGAGACTGACCGTGTTGAAGATCTGCAAACCGTCATGGCCGCCGGACACGAAGATGCGTCCGTCGAACACCGTGACGCCGGCAGCGCTGCGACTCGCACTCATCTCCGCAACCAGCGTCCATCTGTACACACATATACACACATTTATTATTATTATGACACTACATATATTATATAATGTATAGTATCGGCCACCAGCACCACCTGTTAGATAGTATATATATATATATATGTATATACTATCTAACAGTACAAGCAAATATAAATATTACAAATAATATTTTACAGCATGTATATTTTACAATAATAATTAAATGTATATAGATCAGAAACATTATAAAGTATGAAATGAATTAATATATATAATATATATTGAACGTATGAAACGTATTTATGCTGACTCACCGGTCGGTCTCCGGGCTGTAGCGCTCCACTGAGTTCAGAGACGACTTCCCGTCATAGCCGCCGCAAACGTAGATCATCCCATCGACCACCACGGTCCCCATAGCACTGAGGAACACACACTGATCAGGACTCATAATGCTGACTCATGTCAGGGGTTAGGACTCATAATGCTGACTCATGTCAGGGGTTAGGACTCATAATGCTGACTCATGTCAGGGCTCATAATGCTGACTCATGTTTCAGATACCAACCTGCGCTGGCTGTTCATGCTCGACACGCGTGTCCAGCTGTCCGTCTCTGGATTGTAAACCTCCACTGTGCTGAGCCGTGATTGGCCGTCGTATCCACCAATGGCGTACAGCAGCCCGTTAACGACGGCCACGCCCACTCTGCTGCGAGACGTCTTCATTGGCTGACATCGCTCCCAGAAGTTCCCGATTGGATCAAACACCTCAACCACATTTAAGGAGTCACCTGCAGAGAGAAAGCTGTCAGCTGAGGACCAATCAGAGACCGGCAGTGACATCACACCACCTGTCAGCTGAGGACCAATCAGAGACCGGCAGTGACATCACACCACCTGTCAGCTGAGGACCAATCAGAGACCGCAGTGACATCACACCACCTGTCAGCTGAAGACCAATCAGAGACCGGCATTGACACCACCCCAACTGTCAGCTGAGGACCAATCAGAGACCGGCAGTGACGGACAGGTACCTGAGGAGTTGAGCCCGCCCACAGCGTAGATGAGGCCTGTGATGGAGGTGCAGCTCCTGGCTCGGGTCTTGAAGGCCGGCAGGCGAGGCCGACGCTCCGGCATCAGGTGGAAATCTTTGGCTTCATCCACCAGATCCCTGACAGGAAACACAATCAGGACCTTCCTCTTTCATATGCAGTCAGTCAGCTTCAAAGGTCTCCTATTACACTCTTTTTAGGGATAATTATTAGAGGTCTCAGATATAGAAACATGTCTCTGAAGTGTCCTGCTCCAAACCCCAAACAGATCCTTGTAGCCTCGTCCCCCTCTCTTCCAGCTGTTACTAAAGACATGTCTCTGAAGTGTCCTGCTCCAAACCCCAAACAGATCATTGTAGCCTCGCCCCCCCCCTCTTCCAGCTGTTACTAAAGAGATGATTCTGAGTCTTTAAGATGAAACTCCATATCATGTTCCAAACCACATCAAGGATTCTCTCTGAAACAGCATGGAGCTCAAACTCTCTCTCTCTCTCAGGTTTACCACAAGGTGAGTTCCTTTTGATTTCCTGCTTCTTCACACAAACTCTCTCCAGTACAGGTTAGCTCTGAGTGTTAGCATGCTAATGTAAACACAGACCATATTACTTCCAGAACACGTCTCATTGTTTCTGACAGCAACGTTTCTGATTGGCCCGTGGGCGTAAAGCCCGCCCACATTTGAGTAATGTCGTCATGACGCAGCAAATCTGGATCAGCTCCGTTGTTCCCCGTTTTTAGAGATGTGGTTACGGAGGAAAAGAGAGATGTAGAAGAGACATAGAAAATGAGAGAGAGAGTGAGAGAGAGAGAGAGAGAGAGAGAGAGAGAAGAGAGAGAGAGAGAGAGAGAGAGAGAGAGAGAGAGAGAGAGGGTTTGATTTCCTGACACTTTGAGACGGGGACACATGGTGATGTAGAGAAGACATCACTTAGTGAGTCTCCTGACACACCGGGGACACATGGTGATGTAGAGAAGACATCACTTAGTGAGTCTCCTGACACACCGGGGACACATAGTGATGTAGAGAAGACATCACTTAGTGAGTCTCCTGACACACCGGGGACACATGGTGATGTAGAGAAGACATCAAAAGTGCATTTTGCATGATAGGAGACCTTTAATACTTCCACAGGTGTTTCCTCTCACCTGCACTTATGGCAGCAGCGAACCAGCTCGTCCTGCTGGACGCGGTCCGACAGGAACTGAGGCCGGCAGAGAGGGAGCCGGATCTTGGAGAGCAGCTCGGGCAGCAGGGACTCCCTCAGGTCCCTGCTCTGGTGCACCCAGGCCAGCACCGCCTCGAACACCTGCACAGGTAACACACACAGGTAACATCTGCACAGGTAACACACTGTCACACCTGCACAGGTAACACACACAGGTAACACACACTGTAACACCTGCACAGGTAACACATACAGGTAACATCTGCACAGGTAACACATACAGGTAACATCTGCACAGGTAACACACACAGGTAACATCTGCACAGGTAACACACTGTAACACCTGCACAGGTAACACACACAGGTAACATCTGCACAGGTAACACACTGTCACACCTGCACAGGTAACACACTGTCACACCTGCACAGGTAACACACACAGGTAACACACACTGTAACACCTGCACAGGTAACACATACAGGTAACATCTGCACAGGTAACACACACAGGTAACATCTGCACAGGTAACACACTGTAACACCTGCACAGGTAACACACACAGGTAACACACACTGTAACACCTGCACAGG
>JAAKFY010000084.1:108480-145980 GCA_011823955.1 Dissostichus mawsoni
CATCGACTACTCTCTGTGATAAGTTTCTTACATTTTTTATTGAAAAAGTATCTGCACTTAGGCTAGCCCACACTAGTGCTACCCCAGATCCTGCTCCTTTTCTGTGCCCTGCTGTCCTCGACCACTTTGAGCCTGTATCCCTCTCTTCTCTCTCGGATGTAGTCAAGCACCTGCGGCCGACAAACTGCACCTCAGACAGCATTCCCTCTCGCCTTCTCAGAGATGTTTTCGAATCAGTTGGAGCAAGTATTTTATTACTTATAAACACCTCTCTTAGCTCAGGATGTGTCCCAGCTGCCTTCAAACATGCCGTGGTCAAGCCACTACTTAAAAAGAAAAATCTCGACCCCTCCATTCTCGCAAATTTTAGGCCCATCTCCCAGCTACCTTTTTTATCTAAAGCCCTGGAGCGAGTAGTCTATGTCCAGCTACAGTCGTTCTTAACCACGCATGGCATCCATGAAAAGTTTCAGTCTGGCTTCAAACCTATGCACAGTACTGAAACAGCCCTTTTAAGAGTTTTTAATGATCTGCTCCTAGCCGCCGACTCAGGTAGCCCAGCTGTCCTGGTGCTGTTAGACCTGACAGCTGCCTTTGACACTGTGGACCATAGCATCCTGTTGTCACGGCTTGAACAGTCCGCAGGCATCACAGGCTCTGCCCTTGCATGGTTCAGGTCCTACCTGACAGACCGTAGCATCTCAGTGCAGCTAGGTGCCTTCTCTCTGCCAAAGCCCCTCTTACCTGTGGGGTTCCCCAAGGCTCTATCCTGGGCCCCATCCTCTTTTTACTGTACATACTGCCCCTAGGTTCAATTCTCACTAAACACAACATTCCCTTCCACTGCTACGCCGACGATGTACAGATCTATCTGCCTCTCGAAGCAAGTGTCGGACACTCGCTACAGCAGTTGATGGACTGCTTAAAAGATCAAATCATGGCTGAGCCAAAATTTCCTCAACCTCAACGAGAGCAAGACTGAGGTCATCTTTTTTGGACCCCAGCCTCCGGCCTCTCCGGTTGATGTTCTGGGCTCTCTCGGAGAACGTCCTCCTCTCTGTCATGAACCTTGGAGTGACATTCAGTAGCACTTTTAAATTTGATAAGCAGGTCAGCACCGTAGTCAAATCCTGCTTTTTTAAAATAAGACTATTGGCCAAAACCAAGTCCTATTTATCTTTTAAAGATCTAGAAAGGGTCATTAACGCCTTTGTTACCTCGAGACTGGATTACTGCAACGCTCTGTATGTGGGTATGGACCAGGCCTCAATTAGACGCCTGCAGCTAGTGCAGAACGCAGCTGCACGTCTTCTGACTCTGGCCTCACTGGCACTGGCTTCCAGTTCGGTTCCGAATTGATTTTAAAATCCTTTTATTTGTTTTCAAAGCCCTAAATGGGCTGGCTCCGGCCTATATAGCAGAACTCCTCCATCGCTACACCCCAGAGCTTTAAGGTCTGCTGACCAGCTGCTGCTGGTAGTGCCCAAGACCAGGCTCAAAACCCGAGGGCACCGAGCCTTCGCAGCAGCTGGCCCCAGGCTCTGGAACACTCTGCCCCTCCATGTGAGGTCGGCCCAGACCCTAGGGGTTTTTAAATCAACACTAAAACACACTTCTTCTCTCTGGCCTTCTAGTCAGAGCGGAGCACGACTCCTGACATTTCCCTGTGTTTGATTTTATTTTGCTGTTTAATTTATTGTCTTCTGTTTTGTGATTGTATTAACGTGTTATTTATTATTTGCATGTACAGCACTTTGGCTCGACCAAAAATCGTTTTTAAGTGTGCTTTATAAATAAACCTTGATTTGATTTGATTTGATTTGAGTGCAGGATTTGTAAAATGAAAATTACCTTCAGAGCAGGGTTTTTTTTGGTAACCACTCAGGATTTATTGTCAGAGGTGGGAGAAGTTCAGATCTTGTACTTGAGTAAAAGTACCTGAGTGTTATACTGAATACTCGGTTACAATAAAAAGTCCTGCATTCAAAATGTTACTCAAGTAAAAGTACAAAAGTATTAGCATTACCCTTACTTAAAGTACCACCTGCAGAGGGATCTAGATTCAGGTGTTCTTTCCCCATAGAGACCGCCTCGCTGCACATTATCCCTTACTTAAAGTACCACCTGCAGAGGGATCTAGATTCAGGTTCTTTCCCCCATAGAGACCGCCTCGCTGCACATTACCCCTTACTTAAAGTACCACCTGCAGAGGGGTCTAGATTCAGGTGTCTTTCCCCCATAGAGACCGCCTCGCTGCACATTATCCCTTACTTAAAGTACCACCTGCAGAGGGGTCTAGATTCAGGTGTTCTTTCCCCCATAGAGACCGCCTCGCTGCACATTATCCTTACTTAAAGTACCACCTGCAGAGGGATCTAGATTCAGGTGTTCTTTCCCCATAGAGACCGCCTCGCTGCACATTACCCTTACTTAAAGTACCCCTGCAGAGGGATCTAGATTCAGGTTCTTTCCCCCATAGAGACCGCCTCGCTGCACATTACCCCTTACTTAAAGTACCACCTGCAGAGGGATCTAGATTCAGGTTCTTTCCCCCATAGAGACCGCCTCGCTGCACATTACCCCTTACTTAAAGTACCACCTGCAGAGGGATCTAGATTCAGGTGTTCTTTCCCCCATAGAGACCGCCTCGCTGCACATCACCCCTTACTTAAAGTACCACCTGCAGAGGGATCTAGATTCAGGTGTTCTTTCCCCCATAGAGACCGCCTCGCTGCACATTACCCCTTACTTAAAGTACCACCTGCAGAGGGTCTAGATTCAGGTGTTCTTTCCCCCATAGAGACCGCCTCGCTGCACATTACCCCTTACTTAAAGTACCACCTGCAGAGGGGTCTAGATTCAGGTGTTCTTTCCCCCATAGAGACCGCCTCGCTGCACATCACCCCTTACTTAAAGTACCACCTGCAGAGGGATCTAGATTCAGGTGTTCTTTCCCCATAGAGACCGCCTCGCTGCACATTACCCCTTACTTAAAGTACCACCTGCAGAGGGATCTAGATTCAGGTGTTCTTTCCCCATAGAGACCGCCTCGCTGCACATTACCCCTTACTTAAAGTACCACCTGCAGAGGGGTCTAGATTCAGGTGTTCTTTCCCCCATAGAGACCGCCTCGCTGCACATTACCCCTTACTTAAAGTACCACCTGCAGAGGGATCTAGATTCAGGTGTTCTTTCCCCCATAGACCGCCTCGCTGCACATTACCCCTTACTTAAAGTACCACCTGCAGAGGGGTCTAGATTCAGGTGTTCTTTTCCCATAGAGACCGCCTCGCTGCACATTACCCTTACTCAAAGTACCACCTGCAGAGGGATCTAGATTCAGGTTCTTTCCCCATAGAGACCGCCTCGCTGCACATTACCCCTTACTCAAAGTACCACCTGCAGAGGGATCTAGATTCAGGTTCTTTCCCCATAGAGACCGCCTCGCTGCACATTACCCCTTACTTAAAGTACCACCTGCAGAGGGGTCTAGATTCAGGTTCTTTCCCCATAGAGACCGCCTCGCTGCACATTACCCTTACTTAAAGTACCACCTGCAGAGGGATCTAGATTCAGGTTCTTTCCCCATAGAGACCGCCTCGCTGCACATTACCCCTTACTTAAAGTACCACCTGCAGAGGGATCTAGATTCAGGTGTTCTTTCCCCATAGAGACCGCCTCGCTGCACATTACCCCTTACTTAAAGTACCACCTGCAGAGGGATCTAGATTCAGGTGTTCTTTCCCCATAGAGACCGCCTCGCTGCACATCACCCTTACTTAAAGTACCACCTGCAGAGGGATCTAGATTCAGGTGTTCTTTCCCATAGAGACCGCCTCGCTGCACATCACCCCTTACTTAAAGTACCACCTGCAGAGGGATCTAGATTCAGGTGTTCTTTCCCATAGAGACCGCCTCGCTGCACATTACCTCTTACTTAAAGTACCACCTGCAGAGGGATCTAGATTCAGGTTCTTTCCCCCATAGAGACCGCCTCGCTGCACATTACCCTTACTTAAAGTACCACCTGCAGAGGGGTCTAGATTCAGGTGTTCTTTCCCCATAGAGACCGCCTCGCTGCACATTACCCCTTACTTAAAGTACCACCTGCAGAGGGATCTAGATTCAGGTGTTCTTTCCCCATAGAGACCGCCTCGCTGCACATTACCCCTTACTTAAAGTACCACCTGCAGAGGGGTCTAGATTCAGGTGTTCTTTCCCCCATAGAGACCGCCTCGCTGCACATTACCCCTTACTTAAAGTACCACCTGCAGAGGGGTCTAGATTCAGGTGTTCTTTCCCCCATAGAGACCGCCTCGCTGCACATTACCCTTACTTAAAGTACCACCTGCAGAGGGGTCTAGATTCAGGTTCTTTCCCCCATAGAGACCGCCTCGCTGCACATTACCCCTTACTTAAAGTACCACCTGCAGAGGGATCTAGATTCAGGTGTTCTTTCCCATAGAGACCGCCTCGCTGCACATTACCCCTTACTTAAAGTACCACCTGCAGAGGGATCTAGATTCAGGTTCTTTCCCCATAGAGACCGCCTCGCTGCACATTACCCCTTACTTAAAGTACCACCTGCAGAGGGATCTAGATTCAGGTGTTCTTTCCCCATAGAGACCGCCTCGCTGCACATTACCCCTTACTTAAAGTACCACCTGCAGAGGGGTCTAGATTCAGGTGTTCTTTCCCCCATAGAGACCGCCTCGCTGCACATTACCCCTTACTTAAAGTACCACCTGCAGAGGGGTCTAGATTCAGGTGTTCTTTCCCCCATAGAGACCGCCTCGCTGCACATTACCCCTTACTTAAAGTACCACCTGCAGAGGGGTCTAGATTCAGGTTCTTTCCCCCATAGAGACCGCCTCGCTGCACATTACCCCTTACTTAAAGTACCACCTGCAGAGGGATCTAGATTCAGGTGTTCTTTCCCCATAGAGACCGCCTCGCTGCACATTACCCCTTACTTAAAGTACCACCTGCAGAGGGATCTAGATTCAGGTGTTCTTTCCCCCATAGAGACCGCCTCGCTGCACATTACCCTTACTTAAAGTACCACCTGCAGAGGGATCTAGATTCAGGTGTTCTTTCCCCCATAGAGACCGCCTCGCTGCACATTACCCCTTACTTAAAGTACCACCTGCAGAGGGGTCTAGATTCAGGTGTTCTTTCCCCATAGAGACCGCCTCGCTGCACATCATCCCTTACTTAAAGTACCACCTGCAGAGGGATCTAGATTCAGGTGTTCTTTCCCTAGAGACCGCCTCGCTGCACATCATCCCTTACTTAAAGTACCACCTGCAGAGGATCTAGATTCAGGTGTTCTTTCCCCATAGAGACCGCCTCGCTGCACATCATCCCTTACTTAAGTACCACCTGCAGAGGGATCTAGATTCAGGTGTTCTTTCCCCATAGAGACCGCCTCGCTGCACATTACCCCTTACTTAAAGTACCACCTGCAGAGGGATCTAGATTCAGGTGTTCTTTCCCTAGAGACCGCCTCGCTGCACATTACCCCTTACTTAAAGTACCACCTGCAGAGGGATCTAGATTCAGGTGTTCTTTCCCCCATAGAGACCGCCTCGCTGCACATTACCCCTTACTTAAAGTACCACCTGCAGAGGGATCTAGATTCAGGTGTTCTTCCCTAGAGACCGCCTCGCTGCACATTACCCTTACTTAAAGTACCACCTGCAGAGGGATCTAGATTCAGGTGTTCTTTCCCCATAGAGACCGCCTCGCTGCACATCATCCCTTACTTAAAGTACCACCTGCAGAGGGGTCTAGATTCAGGTGTTCTTTCCCCATAGAGACCGCCTCGCTGCACATTACCCCTTACTTAAAGTACCACCTGCAGAGGGGTCTAGATTCAGGTGTTCTTTCCCCATAGAGACCGCCTCGCTGCACATTACCCCTTACTTAAAGTACCACCTGCAGAGGGGTCTAGATTCAGGTGTTCTTTCCCCATAGAGACCGCCTCGCTGCACATCATCCCTTACTTAAAGTACCACCTGCAGAGGGGTCTAGATTCAGGTGTTCTTTCCCCCATAGAGACCGCCTCGCTGCACATCATCCCTTACTCAAAGTACCACCTGCAGAGGATCTAGATTCAGGTGTTCTTTCCCCATAGAGACCGCCTCGCTGCACATTACCCCTTACTTAAAGTACCACCTGCAGAGGGATCTAGATTCAGGTTTCTTTCCCCATAGAGACCGCCTCGCTGCACATTATCCCTTACTTAAAGTACCACCTGCAGAGGGTCTAGATTCAGGTGTTCTTTCCCCCATAGAGACCGCCTCGCTGCACATCATCCCTTACTTAAAGTACCACCTGCAGAGGGGTCTAGATTCAGGTGTTCTTTCCCCATAGAGACCGCCTCGCTGCACATCATCCCTTACTTAAAGTACCACCTGCAGAGGGATCTAGATTCAGGTGTTCTTTCCCCATAGAGACCGCCTCGCTGCACATTATCCCTTACTTAAAGTACCACCTGCAGAGGGGTCTAGATTCAGGTGTTCTTTCCCCATAGAGACCGCCTCGCTGCACATCATCCCTTACTTAAAGTACCACCTGCAGAGGGGTCTAGATTCAGGTGTTCTTTCCCCCATAGAGACCGCCTCGCTGCACATCATCCCTTACTCAAAGTACCACCTGCAGAGGGATCTAGATTCAGGTGTTCTTTCCCCATAGAGACCGCCTCGCTGCACATTACCCCTTACTTAAAGTACCACCTGCAGAGGGGTCTAGATTCAGGTGTTCTTTCCCCCATAGAGACCGCCTCGCTGCACATTACCCCTTACTTAAAGTACCACCTGCAGAGGGATCTAGATTCAGGTGTTCTTTCCCCATAGAGACCGCCTCGCTGCACATTACCCTTACTTAAAGTACCACCTGCAGAGGGGTCTAGATTCAGGTGTTCTTTCCCCATAGAGACCGCCTCGCTGCACATTACCCCTTACTTAAAGTACCACCTGCAGAGGGGTCTAGATTCAGGTGTTCTTTCCCCATAGAGACCGCCTCGCTGCACATTACCCCTTACTTAAAGTACCACCTGCAGAGGGATCTAGATTCAGGTGTTCTTTCCCCATAGAGACCGCCTCGCTGCACATTACCCCTTACTTAAAGTACCACCTGCAGAGGGGTCTAGATTCAGGTGTTCTTTCCCCCATAGAGACCGCCTCGCTGCACATTACCCCTTACTTAAAGTACCACCTGCAGAGGGGTCTAGATTCAGGTGTTCTTTCCCCCATAGAGACCGCCTCGCTGCACATTATCCCTTACTTAAAGTACCACCTGCAGAGGGGTCTAGATTCAGGTGTTCTTTCCCCATAGAGACCGCCTCGCTGCACATTACCCTTACTTAAAGTACCACCTGCAGAGGGATCTAGATTCAGGTGTTCTTTCCCCCATAGAGACGCCTCGCTGCACATTACCCCTTACTTAAAGTACCACCTGCAGAGGGATCTAGATGCAGGTGTTCTTTCCCCCATAGAGACCGCCTCGCTGCACATCATCCCTTACTCAAAGTACCACCTGCAGAGGGATCTAGATTCAGGTGTTCTTTCCCCCATAGAGACCGCCTCGCTGCACATTACCCTTACTTAAAGTACCACCTGCAGAGGGATCTAGATTCAGGTGTTCTTTCCCCCATAGAGACCGCCTCGCTGCACATCATCCCTTACTCAAAGTACCACCTGCAGAGGGATCTAGATTCAGGTGTTCTTTCCCCCATAGAGAGACCGCCTCGCTGCACATTATCCCTTACTTAAAGTACCACCTGCAGAGGGATCTAGATTCAGGTGTTCTTTCCCCATAGAGACCGCCTCGCTGCACATTACCCCTTACTTAAAGTACCACCTGCAGAGGGATCTAGATTCAGGTGTTCTTTCCCCCATAGAGACCGCCTCGCTGCACATTATCCCTTACTTAAAGTACCACCTGCAGAGGGGTCTAGATTCAGGTGTTCTTTCCCCATAGAGACCGCCTCGCTGCACATCATCCCTTACTCAAAGTACCACCTGCAGAGGGGTCTAGATTCAGGTGTTCTTTCCCCCATAGAGACCGCCTCGCTGCACATTACCCCTTACTTAAAGTACCACCTGCAGAGGGATCTAGATTCAGGTGTTTCTTTCCCCCATAGAGACCGCCTCGCTGCATCATCCCTTACTCAAAGTACCACCTGCAGAGGGGTCTAGATTCAGGTGTTCTTTCCCCCATAGAGACCGCCTCGCTGCACATTACCCCTTACTTAAAGTACCACCTACAGAGGGATCTAGATTCAGGTGTTCTTCCCCATAGAGACCGCCTCGCTGCACATTACCCCTTACTTAAAGTACCACCTGCAGAGGGATCTAGATTCAGGTGTTCTTTCCCCATAGAGACCGCCTCGCTGCACATCATCCCTTACTTAAAGTACCACCTGCAGAGGGGTCTAGATGCAGGTGTTCTTTCCCCCATAGAGACCGCCTCGCTGCACATCATCCCTTACTTAAAGTACCACCTGCAGAGGGATCTAGATTCAGGTTCTTTCCCCCATAGAGACCGCCTCGCTGCACATTATCCCTTACTTAAAGTACCACCTGCAGAGGGATCTAGATTCAGGTGTTCTTTCCCCCATAGAGACCGCCTCGCTGCACATTACCCCTTACTTAAAGTACCACCTGCAGAGGGATCTAGATTCAGGTGTTCTTTCCCCCATAGAGACCGCCTCGCTGCACATTACCCCTTACTTAAAGTACCACCTGCAGAGGGATCTAGATTCAGGTGTTCTTTCCCCATAGAGACCGCCTCGCTGCACATTACCCTTACTTAAAGTACCACCTGCAGAGGGATCTAGATTCAGGTGTTCTTTCCCCCATAGAGACCGCCTCGCTGCACATCATCCCTTACTTAAAGTACCACCTGCAGAGGGATCTAGATGCAGTGTTCTTTCCCCATAGAGACCGCCTCGCTGCACATCATCCCTTACTTAAAGTACCACCTGCAGAGGGATCTAGATTCAGGTTCTTTCCCCATAGAGACCGCCTCGCTGCACATTATCCCTTACTTAAAGTACCACCTGCAGAGGGATCTAGATTCAGGTGTTCTTTCCCCATAGAGACCGCCTCGCTGCACATTATCCCTTACTTAAAGTACCACGCAGAGGGATCTAGATTCAGGTGTTCTTTCCCCCATAGAGACCGCCTCGCTGCACATTACTCCTTACTTAAAGTACCACCTGCAGAGGGATCTAGATTCAGGTGTTCTTTCCCCATAGAGACCGCCTCGCTGCACATTACCCCTTACTTAAAGTACCACCTGCAGAGGGATCTAGATTCAGGTGTTCTTCCCCCATAGAGACCGCCTCGCTGCACATTACCCTTACTTAAAGTACCACCTGCAGAGGGATCTAGATTCAGGTGTTCTTTCCCCCATAGAGACCGCCTCGCTGCACATTATCCCTTACTTAAAGTACCACCTGCAGAGGGATCTAGATTCAGGTGTTCTTTCCCCATAGAGACCGCCTCGCTGCACATCACCCCTTACTTAAAGTACCACCTGCAGAGGGATCTAGATCAGGTGTTCTTTCCCCATAGAGACCGCCTCGCTGCACATTATCCCTTACTTAAAGTACCACCTGCAGAGGGGTCTAGATTCAGGTGTTCTTTCCCCATAGAGACCGCCTCGCTGCACATCACCCCTTACTTAAAGTACCACCTGCAGAGGGGTCTAGATTCAGGTGTTCTTTCCCCCATAGAGACCGCCTCGCTGCACATTATCCCTTACTTAAAGTACCACCTGCAGAGGGGTCTAGATTCAGGTGTTCTTTCCCCCATAGAGACCGCCTCGCTGCACATTACCCTTACTTAAAGTACCACCTGCAGAGGGATCTAGATTCAGGTGTTCTTTCCCCATAGAGACCGCCTCGCTGCACATCATCCCTTACTTAAAGTACCACCTGCAGAGGGATCTAGATTCAGGTGTTCTTTCCCCATAGAGACCGCCTCGCTGCACATTACCCTTACTTAAAGTACCACCTGCAGAGGGATCTAGATTCAGGTGTTCTTTCCCCATAGAGACCGCCTCGCTGCACATCCCTTACTTAAAGTACCACCTGCAGAGGGGTCTAGATTCAGGTGTTCTTTCCCCATAGAGACCGCCTCGCTGCACATTACCCCTTACTTAAAGTACCACCTGCAGAGGGATCTAGATTCAGGTGTTCTTTCCCCCATAGAGACCGCCTCGCTGCACATCATCCCTTACTTAAAGTACCACCTGCAGAGGGATCTAGATTCAGGTGTTCTTTCCCCCATAGAGACCGCCTCGCTGCACATTACCCCTTACTTAAAGTACCACCTGCAGAGGGATCTAGATTCAGGTGTTCTTTCCCCATAGAGACCGCCTCGCTGCACATTACCCTTACTTAAAGTACCACCTGCAGAGGGGTCTAGATTCAGGTGTTCTTTCCCCATAGAGACCGCCTCGCTGCACATCATCCTTACTTAAAGTACCACCTGCAGAGGGATCTAGATTCAGGTTCTTTCCCCATAGAGACCGCCTCGCTGCACATTACCCTTACTTAAAGTACCACCTGCAGAGGGGTCTAGATTCAGGTGTTCTTTCCCCCATAGAGACCGCCTCGCTGCACATTACCCCTTACTTAAAGTACCACCTGCAGAGGGATCTAGATTCAGGTGTTCTTTCCCCCATAGAGACCGCCTCGCTGCACATTACCCCTTACTTAAAGTACCACCTGCAGAGGGGTCTAGATTCAGGTGTTCTTTCCCCATAGAGACCGCCTCGCTGCACATTACCCCTTACTTAAAGTACCACCTGCAGAGGGATCTAGATTCAGGTGTTCTTTCCCCATAGAGACCGCCTCGCTGCACATTATCCCTTACTTAAAGTACCACCTGCAGAGGGATCTAGATTCAGGTGTTCTTTCCCCATAGAGACCGCCTCGCTGCACATTACCCCTTACTTAAAGTACCACCTGCAGAGGGATCTAGATTCAGGTGTTCTTTCCCCATAGAGACCGCCTCGCTGCACATTATCCCTTACTTAAAGTACCACCTGCAGAGGGATCTAGATTCAGGTTCTTTCCCCATAGAGACCGCCTCGCTGCACATTACCCCTTACTTAAAGTACCACCTGCAGAGGGGTCTAGATTCAGGTGTTCTTTCCCATAGAGACCGCCTCGCTGCACATTACCCCTTACTTAAAGTACCACCTGCAGAGGGATCTAGATTCAGGTGTTCTTTCCCCATAGAGACCGCCTCGCTGCACATCATCCCTTACTTAAAGTACCACCTGCAGAGGGATCTAGATTCAGGTGTTCTTTCCCCATAGAGACCGCCTCGCTGCACATTACCCCTTACTTAAAGTACCACCTGCAGAGGGATCTAGATTCAGGTTCTTTCCCCCATAGAGACCGCCTCGCTGCACATTACCCCTTACTTAAAGTACCACCTGCAGAGGGATCTAGATTCAGGTGTTCTTTCCCCATAGAGACCGCCTCGCTGCACATTACCCCTTACTTAAAGTACCACCTGCAGAGGGGTCTAGATTCAGGTGTTCTTTCCCCATAGAGACCGCCTCGCTGCACATTACTCCTTACTTAAAGTACCACCTGCAGAGGGGTCTAGATTCAGGTGTTCTTTCCCCCATAGAGACCGCCTCGCTGCACATTACCCCTTACTTAAAGTACCACCTGCAGAGGGGTCTAGATTCAGGTGTTCTTTCCCCATAGAGACCGCCTCGCTGCACATTACCCCTTACTTAAAGTACCACCTGCAGAGGGATCTAGATTCAGGTGTTCTTTCCCCATAGAGACCGCCTCGCTGCACATTACCCCTTACTCAAAGTACCACCTGCAGAGGGATCTAGATTCAGGTGTTCTTTTCCCCATAGAGACCGCCTCGCTGCACATTACCCCTGGCATAAAGACAGATTGTGGGTCCCTTATAACATGTTGTACACAGTGGAAATAAACATTCTGGTCACCTCAACATCAGGGATCTTATCCATGAAACTCCTCCTGAATCAAACCCTCACGGTAGCCTTACCTTACTGATCCCTCTTAAGATAGAAGAACACACTTTACCAGCAGAGAGAACATGGATTATTAAATCATTAATGTGACTAATAAAGAGCAGTTTGATTATTAAACATTATTCTGTAGATCGATGTCATTACATTTGGTGAAAAGCACATAATGACTTGTTTAAGACTCGTTTTGTCAAAGTTTAGGACTTGAGCACAAAGACTTGAGACTTGACTCGGACTTGCAAAACAATGACTTGGTCCCACTCTGTACAGTAGTATTAGTCAGTAGTATTAGTCAGTAGTATTAGTCAGTAGTATTAGTCAGTAGTATTAGTTAGTCAGTAGTATTAGTCAGTAGTATTAGTCAGTAGTATTAGTCAGTCAGTAGTATTAGTCAGTAGTATTAGTCAGTCAGTAGTATTAGTCAGTAGTATTAGTCAGTAGTATTAGTCAGTCAGTAGTATTAGTCAGTAGTATTAGTCAGTAGTATTAGTCAGTAGTATAGTTAGTCAGTAGTATTAGTCAGTAGTATTAGTCAGTAGTATTAGTCAGTAGTATTAGTCAGTAGTATTAGTCAGTAGTATTAGTCAGTAGTATTAGTCAGTAGTATTAGTCAGTCAGTAGTATTAGTCAGTAGTATTAGTCAGTAGAATACAGTAGTATTAGTAGTACTTGTACCTGGGGTCCATGCCCTGCATCAGGATCTCGTCCTGTTTGCACTCCATCATGTCGTTGGTAAACATGGCGTGGAAATACGGGATGGAAGCAGCGAGAACGATCCGGTGAGCGCTGAACTTATGACCCCCTGCCTAAAGTACAAAAACACAACAACAGATATCAATACACAACAACACTAGAACTGAGGCCCCCGCCTGCAGAACAACAACACGTATTAAAACACAACAACACGTATACACAATAACACGTATAATACACAACAACACGTATTAATACACAACAACACGTATACACAATAACACGTATTAATACACAACAACACGTATTAATACACAACAACACGTATACAAAATAACACGTATTAATACACAACAACACGTATACAAAATAACACGTATTAATACACAACAACACGTATACACAATAACACTATAACTGAGCCCCCCCCTGCCTGCAGTACAACAACACGTATTAAACAACAACTCGTATTAATACACAATAACACTATAACTGAGCCCCCCCGCCTAAATACACATTATGACACGGCTTAGTTAAACACTGGATTCTGATTGGTCAATTTGGACATTTCAGAGGTTGTTAATACTGGATAAGAGACTGTTGCTAAGGTAAATAACGACTGTTGCTAAGGTAACTGTTGCTAAAGTAAATAATGACTGTTGTATTAGTACACAGTGTTGTGAGTACTTGTACTGCAGAAGAGTATTAGTACACAGTGTTGTGAGTACTTGTACTGCAGCAGAGTATTAGTACACAGTGTTATGAGTACTTGTACTGCAGAAGAGTACTAGTACACAGTGTTGTGAGTACTTGTACTGCAGAAGAGTATTAGTACACAGTGTTGTGAGTACTTGTACTGCAGCAGAGTATTAGTACACAGTGTTATGAGTACTTGTACTGCAGCAGAGTATTAGTACACAGTGTTATGAGTACTTGTACTGCAGCAGAGTATTAGTACACAGTGTTATGAGTACTTGTACTGCAGCAGAGTATTAGTACACAGTGTTATGAGTACTTGTTCTGCAGCAGAGTATTGGTACACAGTGTTATGAGTACTTGTACTGAGTACTACCTTCAGGGATACCAGACACACTGGTAGCTTCAGGTGTTCAGGTGAGTTCAGATCTACAGGTGATCAGGTTCAGATCTACAGGTGATCAGGTTCAGATCTACAGGTGATCAGGTTCAGATCTACAGGTGATCAGGTTCAGATCTACAGGTGATCAGGTTCAGATCTACAGGTGATCAGGTTCAGATCTACAGGTGATCAGGTTCAGATCTACAGGTGATCAGGTTCAGATCTATAGGTTCAGATCTACAGGTGATCAATGTGTCAGGTGTCCCTCCGCAACAGCTCAGACAGGAAGTAGAGCCTCTCTGTTGCCATGACAACCTGAGAGGTCAGCAGGTTAGCCCAGTGATGCTAACAGAAGCTAACAGCCGTTATGCTCCTGTTAGCATGTTGTTAGCATGTTGTTAGCTTTTGTTAGCATGTAGCAATAGGCTAACCTCAGCCCCTCGCGCTGCTTCGGTCTTACCTTAAGCGTGACGTCACACAGCTTCCCCTGACGTCGCACCTCCTCCATGACGACATAACCTCGCGCGGGCAGGTCGCTGACGGAGAAGTGAACCAAGTCCTCGAGCTCCTCGCACGAGACGTCTCCCATCGTCAGAGCAGCACGAGCCCTCCGGACCACTTCCGGCCTTCAAAGTAAGAGTCCGCTGTCAAACTGGTTTCTAAAGCTTTGAGGAGTGGCCTTCAAAATAAAAGCTCAGCCCCACGAGGTCTCTAAAAACACATTCTTTATTAATAAAGTTAGATATCATTTACATGTTTAATGTAGTAATATGTATACAACACATTTCTTCATGTATTATGTACAATTCTGTATGAATCATTATATTTATTTATATAATATTAACCCTAACCCTTAATGTTAGCGCTGCAACAGCTGCTAATGAGAGCAGCTAACCATCACTAGCTATAAATGATATTATATATATTTAAAGGTCCCCTATCATCCTCTTCATCAATATATCACAGGTCTCAGATATATCCAGAGCCTGTCTCTGATTGGCTGAAACACCAAACGGATCATTGCAGCATTACCCACAATCCCCTCTGTTTCAGCCCTGTTTCCAAAGTGCTGATTCTCTGTCTGTTACTTTAGATGAAAATAAGGAGCCCCTCCCCACGCCCCTCTGAGAGACATTTGGTTACAAAGAACTCAATAGGCGCGTTCAGACCAAGTACTTTTCCCACAAAGGTTCATCTGAACTTAGTTCATGAGAACTCTTTAGTTCTCATGAACTAAGTACAGATCGCGTTCACACCGGAATAAGTCCCTGAGGGAGGATTAGGCAAATGAAGCCGCTGACGTCACTTCTTCTTCTTCTGCTTTGGGTTTACTGGCAGGCCGCAAACCACTTCACGGCGTATACTGCCACCTGGATCCCCGGGCGGAAGTCCCCGGAGTTGGGGAAGGCTTCAGTAGAAGCTGCTGGGACTCCCAGCAGCTTCTACTGAAGCCTTCCGAGTAAATCGCCAGAACGCCGACACCTCCTCATCACTCCACCGCTCCATGTTTTCTTTTGTGTTGCCATAAGTTCATCTCTCTGCGTTTCTGCGCTGGGCTAATGCTACTGCTAATAATGCTAATGCGAGGATAATAAAATGGCGGCTTCACAAAACTTTTTGGGAGTTTTACGGGGCGTGGTTTGCAAATCGCCCAGCCAATCAGAAATAGGATCCTTTTTCTCCCACGAAAGTCCCTGCTCTCTCAGGGACGGAAAAGGGGGTAAAAAAGGTTCCGATGAACTCATTTTAGTTCCGGCTCTTTTTGGTGTGAACGCGACATTTCGGAACTATATCGGAAATAAAGTGGGAAAAGTACTGCGGTGTGAACGCGGCTAATGGTGCTCTTGGACAGGGGTCGGCGACAGGCGGACCACGGTCCGGATCCGGACCCAGACGCCGACCTATACTGACCCGGACCTATAATCAATACATTAATAGGGGTTCTATTTCATCCTTACTGACCGCCAGAGGCGGTGCTTAGCACTGAATATCTTCTGTCTCGCACATGCGCAGGTCGAATATTTATATCAACAAAGTCACGTGTGACCTCGTATGACCCCGGAGGCATAAGTTCCGGTGTTGTCAACGAGTTCAGTCCTTTTTTATCTTCTCGCTGCACAGGTTACTACTTTATGAGTAGAAGCCAAGCTAGCTTGTTGAAAATTCGATTCTAGCTCATCGCTACCTGTAGCCTTGTGATCGTCTTGATCGGAGCTGCGGGCTAGAAAAAACGCTCGCCCTCCAAAGGCTGCGACAAGCTGTCGCCCTCCCAAGGGAGGGGACCGCGGTGTTCACCGCTCGGACCCCAGGAGCTCCGGACCGGTAAAGAGCGGACGCTCCTGCACGTCAGTCGGTGAGATCGCTGCCATTTATTGCTGATTGTGCCATCTATTCACAAGCTAATGAGATAATTGTGTGCAAGTTAGCCGAGTGCTCTCGCTCAAGCTAATTTGTTACTGCACTAGTGAAGGGAGCGTCTCCGCTCCCCTCTCACTGCACACATTTGGTTCCTGTTCCATCCTCCAGTTAGCTGAGTGCTCTCGCTCAGGCTAACTCGCAACGGCGCTAGTGGAGAGAGTGTTCCCGCTCTCCTCTCAAGGCATATATACCATTAACTGACTTCATTTTTCTCACCCCAGTTAGCAGAGTGCTCACGCTCACGCTAACTACTAATGTGCTCACTCCCCTCCACTGCATATAGTGTTTCCTGGCCCAGTTATTTACAGTCAGCTGAGTGCTCTCGCTCAGACTGACTTAAGCTGCCAGCAGCAATTAGTCTGGAGTTTTTTCATTGGTACTGTCGCTATGTTTAACGGCTGTAACACCTGTATGGCTCCTCTTCGACCAGAGGATGGTCTTGGCCTCGAGCATCTGAGGGAGGGCCTTTCGGAGGAGCCGTGCATGAATTGCACCATCATGCCTCGTGCGGTAAGAGCTGCTAGACTAGCCGAGGTTGAACTACTGACTGAGGGTGGCCTTCCCCCTGCGCAGGCAACCCCAGCCCAACCTACCCATCCTAGGCGTTGGGCCGCAGAGGCTGCGGGTGCCCCGCCCAAGAAGAGGACTAAGCCTGATAGGCTGTCCTCCAGGGTGGACCTACTCACTACTGAGCTAGCCCAGATGAAGTCACTCCTCTTGGCTCTCCATTCTGGTGCCCGTACAGAGCACGCCGCTGCACCCAATCCACCCACGGCTGAGCTGGTTCCAGATGACGATGTGTACATTTGTGTCAATTTAATGAGTATGACGGGGAGGGCCCATCCCATGCTTCTGGGCCTGGCTCCTGTACCTCAGCTCATGGATCCTCGGAGGGGGCAGATGACAGCTCCATGGGTACCGTCATTCGCATGGCACTGGCTCGCCAGCAGCTGGATGTACAGCAGCCCGAAACAGCGCCTGCCAGTGCGTTCTTCAGGCGCACTCTGGCACCCGCCACCTTTTCCGTTCCTCCCTCTTGTGAGTATCTGAGGGAGTTACATGCATGCAGGAGGGACACTAAGGCTCTTTCCCGTCTTACGTCCGATGGCCGAGCCCTGGCAGCCATGCAGGATGCGGCAAGAGTCGGCCTTGACCACATGCCGGCTGTTGAGCCTACCATTGCTTCCCTCATAGTTTCCCCTGACGAAGCTCTGAGGTCGGAGGCCAGGTGCCCTCGACCCCAATGTTGGGTCACTGATGACCTGCTCACTAAGGCTTACGATTAGGGATGTCCCGATCACCATTTTTTGCTCCCGATCCGATTCCGATCATTTGATTTTGACAATCTGCCGATACCGATTTTTCCCGATCCGATTTTATGCAATGCATTAAGAGAAAAAAAAGGAAAAAAGCATTGAAGTTGTCCCTTAAAGTTTTTTTTTATTTAAATGACAGTACCCAACTACCCATTCTCTCCAACATAGATATAGCTTCTTTTTTTCACAGCAGCATTGGTCGTGTTGAACGTAGCTCTGTTCTTTCCACCACGCGGAACCTCCGCCTTGCAAACATTGCATCTGGCTGTTACACTGCCTTCGCTTTCAATTTTATAATACTTCCAAACTCCTGACACTTTCTCTGTCCCGTCTCCCGAGTCACCAGCTGAACGTAGCCTCTCGTTAGCTTACTGCTACTATTAGACACTGCGCCCTGCCCACTCTGTTGCCAGATTTGAGAGAAATAAGCAACCAGGTCTATGAAAACAAGCCAAAAGAAGCAACACATACATGATGTTGTGTAATTTTAAACCAAAACTAAGGCCTCAGGATGACTTTAAGACGTGAACATGGTCATTTTTGTTTTGTAACATAAAATAAAATAATACAAATATTTTATAAAAAAAAAAAAAAATTCCCGATCTTTTTCTCCCGATTCCGATCTTTTGAAAATCACGTGATCGGCTCCGATCCCCGATCACGTGATCGGATCGGGACATCTCTACTTACGATGCAGCAGCGCGCATGGGCCGTATAGGCAATTCCCTCTCTCACCTCATGCTCGCCCTCTCAGCTTCCCTGCAGCAGGATGCTCTCAGCGCTTCCTCTACCAGCCTCAGTGACGCCTCATTACAGGCGTTTGCTCTGATGTCTAGAGAGCTTGGGCGCCTGATGTCCACTCTCGTCCAGACTCGTCGCCAGGTTTGGCTGGCACAGTCACCCTTATCAGAGGCATGTAGGAGGACTCTCCGTGCTGTCCCAGTGGAGCCGGGGGAGCTGTTCGGTTCAGCTGCCGTACAGGTGCTCGAACGGACTGTCCAAGCTAGTCAGACCAGGCAACAGTTCTCAGCTCTTCGCAGAGACATGCCCCCCCCCGGTAGGCCTAGAGGTTCCGCGTCTGCCTCCCGAGGCCGCTCCCATCCACCGGCTCACCCCGGTGCCCGCCATGGGCCTCAGCGTCCCACGAGGGGGCCGGCCGCTACGGTCCTGTTAACTCGCCCCCAAGGCAGCCTCGGTATCCGGTGCCTAACCGTCGCCCCCCCAGAGCCTCCAGAGGCCGGGGGGCAAGGTACTGAGGGTCTGGGGCCGGCTGTCGGTTATTTCTCCCAGCAGCAGCTCAACTACTGGGTAGCTCAAGCTTCAGACCCCTGGGTGGTTTCCACCTTAACCCAAGGGTACAAGCTTCAGTTCCGACGCCGGCCCCCAGCCTTCAGCCGGGTCAAAATGACCACCATAAGCGACCCGGCAAAAGAGATCGCCCTAAACCAGGAGCTGTCAGTCCTCCTTGCCAAGGGTGCAATCGAGCCTGTGGACCCCATCTCACAGCCCGGGGGCTTCTACTCGACCTACTTCCTGGTAAGGAAGAAAGGCGGTGGACTTCGCCCAATCCTCGATCTGAGGGGACTCAACAAGTTCCTAAAGATTTTACCTTTCCATATGCTGAGCACAGCGGACGTTCTTCGTACCGTTGCCAGGGGGGAATGGTTCACGTCCGTCGACTTGAAGGACGCTTATTTTCATGTGCCTATTGTGCCTCATCACAGGCAGTTTCTTCGCTTTGCCTTCAGAGGCCGTCATTTCCAGTTCAGGGTGCTCCCATTCGGACTCTCCCTCTCCCCAAGGGTGTTCACCAGGTGTGTCGCGGCAGCCCTCTCGCCCCTGCAGTCTCAGGGTATGAAGATTCTGCCATACTTAGACGACTGGTTAATCTGTGCACCATCCCGGTTGCAGTCGACCCAGGACACGGCTCTCCTTCTCTCTCATGTCGCCCGGCTAGGCCTCAAGGTGAACATGGAGAAGAGTTGTCTGAACCCCTCTCAGAGCCTAACCTTCATTGGGGTGGCTCTGGACACAGTCACTATGCGGGCCTGTCCATCTGCTCAGCGCCTGGACGACATCCTCCAGCTTCTTCCCCTCTTCAAAAGGGGCAGGTCTCTGGCATATATCCTGTTTCTCCGCCTCTTGGGCAAGCTGACAGCTGCCTCAGCTGTCGTTCCCTTGGGCTTGTTGTCACTGCGCCCCCTGCAGAGATGGCTGAACGGCCTCCACTTAGACCCCAAGTTGCACAGGCACAGAAAAATCAGGGTGTCACAACAGTGCCTCTCCACTCTATCCCCATGGAGGGAGAGGTCGTATATGTCGAGGGGCGTGGCCATGGGCTCCGTCCCTTTCCGCAGAGAGACCGTTACGACGGATGCCAGCCTCTCGGGATGGGGTGCGGTGTGGCAAAACAGGACAGCATGCTCAGGACTGCACAGAACACATCAACGTGCTAGAGCTGCGAGCTGTGCACCTAGCACTCAGGCACTTCCTGCCATACCTGAGGGGGAGGCATGTGCTTGTCCGCTCGGACAACACTACAACGGTGTATCACGTAAACCACCAGGGGGGCACCAAATCTGCACGCTTGCTAGAGGTGTCCCAGGCTCTCCTGACCTGGGCAGCTCCTTGCCTGGCCAGCCTACGGTCAATGTATCTGCCCGGAGAGCAGAACCAAGTCGCCGACTTCCTCTCCCGTCACAAGCCTCCACCGGGGGAGTGGCGGCTTCATCCAGAGGTGGTGACCAGCATCTGGGGTCTCTTCGGCAGGGCAGAGGTAGATCTCTTTGCCTCGAAGATGTCGACCCACTGCCCCCTATGGTTCTCCTTGACGGAGAAGACCAGCCCTTTGGGTCAGGACGCCCTGGCTCATTCATGGCCAGGGTGTCTTCTCTATGCCTATCCACCCCTTCCTCTGATCCTACCAACACTCCTCAGAGTGCTTCATCAGGGCCACAGGCTTCTTCTGGTGGCCCCCTTCTGGCCAGCCAGGACTTGGTTCTCCCTGCTGCACAGACTCTGTTGCGGGACGCCTTGGCGTCTCCCCAACAGGAAGGACCTCTTGTCTCAGCTGGAGGGTCGGATGTGGCACCCCGACCCCTGCCGCCTCCAGCTGTGGGTCTGGCCACTGGAGGGCCCGACCCGCTGCTGAGCGACTGCATAGAGCCTGTCAGGAGGACTATTCTCAATGCTAGGGCACCATCTACTCGTAGGCAGTACGAAAACAGGTGGAAACTGTTTTCTGACTGGTGCCAAGGGCGAAATGAGGACCCAGTACATTGCTCGGTGCCTACTACCCTTGAGTTCCTGCAGTCCCTCCTGGACGACGGCCGGTGTCCCGCTACCGTCAGGGTGTATGTGGCTGCTATATCAGCTCAACACGCAAGGGTTGACAACAACACAGTGGGGAGCCATAGGCTGGTATCCCTCTTTTTAAGGGGAGCTCTGAGGCTTCGCCCCCCGAACATCCCAAGGGCTCCTACATGGGACCTGCCCTTGGTGCTGGATGCCCTATGCTCGCCTCCCTTTGAACCCTTGTTACAGGCAGAACTGAGGTGGCTCTCAGCTAAGACTGCTTTCCTTCTTGCCATCACCTCAGCAAAGCGTGTAAGCGAGCTTCAGGCCTTGTCCGTGAACAGCTCGTGTCTGAGGTGGAACTCAGATGGCTCAGGTGTCACCTTATGGCCGAACACAGCGTTCCTCCCTAAGGTGCTGGCACGCTCTCATTTTAATCGGCCTATCCAGCTGGCACGGTTTGACCCCCCATCAGGAGAGGGGGAAGACAGGTCAAGACTCCTATGCCCGGGTGCGGGCCCTTAGAGCTTATGTCCAGACTACCGCAGGCATACGTCAGTCTGAACAGCTCTTTCTGTGTTACGGTGGTCCTAGAAGGGGCTGTGCGCTCTCAAAACAGCGCTTGTCCCACTGGATTGTGGACGTCATTGCCCAGGCATACAGGCGAATGACCGTCCCTTGCCACCCAGAGTAAAGTGCCACTCTACCAGGAGTGTCTCCACGTCATGGGCGACCTTGAGAGGTGTGCCCCTGGAGGACATATGTGCCGCGGCCACATGGGCATCCCCGAGCACATTCGCCAGATACTACAGGGTGAATGTTGCCGCCCCTCACCCGCTGGGTGTGGTCCTCCTGCAGAGTCCACCTAGGCCATCCCTATAGGGTAAGTATTCAGACTTCCTCGTGACTCTGTTGGTATAAGTCATCCAGTGCTAAGCACCGCCTCTGGCGGTCAGTAAGGATGAAATAGAACGATAGTTACGTATGTAACTACGGTTCTATGAATCCTGGATTAGCTCATTAAAAGTGCCAAAACGCCACTATGAGACAAAACACAAAGTGTTTGACCAAACATTCCCTCTCAAGTCAGAACTGAGGTCACAAAAAATTAGCAGGATCAAAATTAAAACTAAATATCGTTCCAGGGCAGGCTAACCGAGGCTAACCAATGAGCACCTGCATGTGTGTATGACAGGGGTGCCCAACCTTTTTTGAACCGAGAGCTACTTTTAAAGTTGCCAGTCTGCCGAGATCTACCGGTCCAAATAGAGAGGCATTACTGACAGCCCACTACCAGGTCAATACACACTGCTACGTGTATACAACTGACCTTTGTACGATTAATACTTCATGAAATACTGCAGATCCTTTATCTAACCTCTTTCTAATCTACACACATACAAGTATTTAACTGAAGCTACACAACAGTGTTGTTGATACAGAGTTGGAGTTTATTCACACGTCACACTACAGTGGGTCATGTTTTCAAGAAACATTGAACAGTGCTGCCACACAGGGAGAAAGACACTGAACCCTTTCTTTGCCATTATATAAAATAGTGTTGCTACAAAAGTATAAATTAGGCTTCCTAATAACTCAGACCTGACGCTCCACAGGAATCTGCTGCCAAAGTGCAATAAAAAAGACAACATTTAGAATCATTTTAGTAGAGTATAAAAAGAAATGCCTTTAAAATAGGATGCAGGCAACACTAGTTTCTTAACCTGAATTGATAATAGACTATAATCAATTTAAACAGAACAGATCTTAATGTTTGCATTTTTATACCATTGTGTACAATAATTATAATGAATAAGTTCAAACAAACTAAACGTACAGCTGATTAATAACGGTATCTAACTAGAGTTTTTATTATATCAAAAACCTGTTGAAATGCTAGTTATTTTTACTGTCCCCAAAAAGCGCGTCGGCAGCCTCCAGGAACGCTTCTTTCACAACTTCGCCGTCTTTGAAAGACTTCATGTGTTTGGCAAGAACGTGACACGATAAGATGCTATGGGAGCAGCCTTGCTCTGGTTGTTGGGCCTGGTGGAAATGGACTGCTGTGCGTTTAGCTGTCCTTTCAGGTCCCTCACCTTTTGGGAGCGTAGCGCAGAATCAGGAGGGAATCCCGTCTCGTAGCGTTTGTGCACTGTTTTGAAATGCCGCTCCTAAATGACCCTTCTTCGATAAAGCCACGCTCGCATTGAAGACGAGAGACAGATGGACTTTGAATTGGAATAGATACCAAAATAATCATCCTCCCACTCGGAGTGAAAATGATATATTTTGGGCTTTTTTGCTTCTGCCATAATTGTGGTCTTGTGTGTGCGGACTGTCACTCCTGTTGCCATGGACAACGTCAGCAAACTAGTGCCCACTGCCCACAGCCACGCCCCGACACAAGGGGTCACGCCAATCACAAAGCTTTGATGCGTTCAAGTGCATTATTCTGGAACAGGAAGATTATGTTATAGGACATTAACGATAAAACAGAATATTGTTGTTCTATTTTTAGACACATCTCGCGATCGACTGGGAATCTCCCCGCGATCGACTGGTTGGGCACCCCTGCTGTATGAGAATGGCCTGACACCATTTCAGCCCAGATCTAAACTCCTGGCAGGACAAGCTCCAGCTCAATTCTTGCATTGAACAAAACAAAGTGAGTGAGGGACTGCAATATAAGAGGGAAAGAAAGAGACACTTTAAAACTGTTCAATTGCTATGATGTGTAAAGACTGATGTGTTCTGTGATCGTCTGAAGCTGTCAGGTCATGATGTGTAAAGACTGATGTGTTCTGTGATCGTCTGAAGCTGTCAGGTCATGATGTGTAAAGACTGATGTGTTCTGTGATCGTCTGAAGCTGTTAGGTCATGATGTGTAAAGACTGATGTGTTCTGTGATCGTCTGAAGCTGTCAGGTCATGATGTGTAAAGACTGATGTGTTCTATGATCGTCTGAAGCTGTCAGGTCATGATGTGTAAAGACTGATGTGTTCTGTGATCGTCTGAAGCTGTCAGGTCATGATGTGTAAAGACTGATGTGTTCTATGATCGTCTGAAGCTGTCAGGTCATGATGTGTAAAGACTGATGTGTTCTGTGATCGTCTGAAGCTGTCAGGTCATGATGTGTAAAGACTGATGTGTTCTGTGATCGTCTGAAGCTGTCAGGTCATGATGTGTAAAGACTGATATGTTCTGTAATCGTCTGAAGCTGTCAGGTCATGATGTGTAAAGACTGATATGTTCTGTAATCGTCTGAAGCTGTCAGGTCATGATGTGTAAAGACTGATGTGTTCTGTGATCGTCTGAAGCTGTTAGGTCATGATGTGTAAAGACTGATGTGTTCTGTGATCGTC
Source organism: Dissostichus mawsoni (assembly GCA_011823955.1). Lineage (NCBI taxonomy): Eukaryota > Metazoa > Chordata > Actinopteri > Perciformes > Nototheniidae > Dissostichus > Dissostichus mawsoni. Next base: position 132,675 of record JAAKFY010000084.1, read on the forward strand.
TGAAGCTGTCAGGTCATGATGTGTAAAGACTGATATGTTCTGTGATCGTCTGAAGCTGTCAGGTCATGATGTGTAAAGACTGATGTGTTCTGTAATCGTCTGAAGCTGTCAGGTCATGATGTGTAAAGACTGATATGTTCTGTGATCGTCTGAAGCTGTCAGGTCATGATGTGTAAAGACTGATGTGTTCTGTGATCGTCTGAAGCTGTCAGGTCATGATGTGTAAAGACTGATGTGTTCTGTAATCGTCTGAAGCTGTTAGGTCATGATGTGTAAAGACTGATGTGTTCTGTGATCGTCTGAAGCTGTCAGGTCATGATGTGTAAAGACTGATATGTTCTGTAATCGTCTGAAGCTGTCAGGTCATGATGTGTAAAGACTGATGTGTTCTGTGATCGTCTGAAGCTGTCAGGTCATGATGTGTAAAGACTGATGTGTTCTGTAATCGTCTGAAGCTGTCAGGTCATGATGTGTAAAGACTGATGTGTTCTGTGATCGTCTGAAGCTGTCAGGTCATGATGTGTAAAGACTGATGTGTTCTGTGATCGTCTGAAGCTGTCAGGTCATGATGTGTAAAGACTGATATGTTCTGTGATCGTCTGAAGCTGTCAGGTCATGATGTGTAAAGACTGATATGTTCTGTAATCGTCTGAAGCTGTCAGGTCATGATGTGTAAAGACTGATGTGTTCTGTGATCGTCTGAAGCTGTCAGGTCATGATGTGTAAAGACTGATGTGTTCTGTAATCGTCTGAAGCTGTCAGGTCATGATGTGTAAAGACTGATGTGTTCTGTGATCGTCTGAAGCTGTCAGGTCATGATGTGTAAAGACTGATATGTTCTGTGATCGTCTGAAGCTGTCAGGTCATGATGTGTAAAGACTGATGTGTTCTGTGATCGTCTGAAGCTGTCAGGTCATGATGTGTAAAGACTGATGTGTTCTGTGATCGTCTGAAGCTGTCAGGTCATGATGTGTAAAGACTGATATGTTCTGTGATCGTCTGAAGCTGTCAGGTCATGATGTGTAAAGACTGATGTGTTCTATGATCGTCTGAAGCTGTCAGGTCATGATGTGTAAAGACTGATGTGTTCTGTGATCGTCTGAAGCTGTCAGGTCATGATGTGTAAAGACTGATGTGTTCTGTGATCGTCTGAAGCTGTCAGGTCATGATGTGTAAAGACTGATGTGTTCTGTGATCGTCTGAAGCTGTCAGGTCATGATGTGTAAAGACTGATGTGTTCTGTGATCGTCTGAAGCTGTCAGGTCATGATGTGTAAAGACTGATGTGTTCTGTGATCGTCTGAAGCTGTTAGGTCATGATGTGTAAAGACTGATGTGTTCTGTGATCGTCTGAAGCTGTCAGGTCATGATGTGTAAAGACTGATGTGTTCTGTGATCGTCTGAAGCTGTCAGGTCATGATGTGTAAAGACTGATGTGTTCTGTAATCGTCTGAAGCTGTCAGGTCATGATGTGTAAAGACTGATATGTTCTGTGATCGTCTGAAGCTGTCAGGTCATGATGTGTAAAGACTGATGTGTTCTGTGATCGTCTGAAGCTGTCAGGTCATGATGTGAAACGGTTAACAAAGAAAAAGGGAAACTCCAGCTGCTGCTACACTTTATTTTATTTATCTAAAACTAAGCACTTTGAAGATGCTCACATTTTCAAAAGCTATTTGATTTATTTTCTCTATTTTATTTTTAAATGCAGCCCGAGAGGAACATCACACAGATCCACAGCATTTACTGTGTGTCTGTAGTTCAATGTTAAGTGAATTAAATATTGTTGTTTTTGAATCTGTCTTTATTTGATTGGCAGTCAGCTGTTGAGGACATGCAGACGTTGATGAAGCTGCAGCTGCTTCCATATCACACTCATTCATAAAGCAACTTACACATGTTGATGTAGAAGAGACATGTGTCCCCTCTGTGTAAAGAGACTCGCTCTTTACACAGAGGGGACACATGTTGATGTAGAAGAGACATGTGTCCCCTCTGTGTAAAGAGACTCGCTCTTTACACAGAGGGGACACATGTTGATGTAGAAGAGACATGTGTCCCCTCTGTGTAAAGAGCGAGTCTCTTTCCACAGAGGGGACACATGTTGATGTAGAAGAGACATGTGTCCCCTCTGTGTAAAGAGACTCTCTCTTTACACAGAGGGGACACATGTTGATGTGAGGCAACCATCTCCAACTCCCATACATGGTTAGGTTGTTCATTTCAATGTAACACAACAAGGGTTATTTCTGTTATTAATAATAGCAGATTTACTAGGACGCAAGGAATTAACACCCAATCAAATAATAAGGCTATTTGCTAATGGGCCATATAACTAAGACCTCAACTAGTTTATTAGCAAGACAGACAGTCCAATTCTCACAGAGTAGTCTGGACTCCATTCTACCCCGTGGGATACAAGTTATCCGGACAGTCAGTCAGAAGAGAGTGCTCCAGTATTCAAATGTTACAGTGTTTATACATCCTGGACGACCCCCAAGCAGTGAGTCAGCTGGTGTTGATTTCATCTGGTCCGTCCTCTCTCTTTACAGTGTGTGTGTGCAAGTATGAACTAAGAGCACCTCCTGTTCTGAGTGAAACAGTCTCTCAAGATAACATTTGATTAGGTCAGCTGAGACCCCCTTGCACCATATATTCAAAAACTCACACACTAAACAGAACAGCAGATAAAAGATAACACCTTATTGATTCACATGACTAACAGAGTGAGAGACAATGGTCCTTCTAATTAGGTCAGCTGTCTTTGAGTTTAGAGGAAGTCCAGAGAAGGCTTTAGGCTATAAGAACAGTCAACCTTTGTTAGTTAACTGCTCCTAAAGATGTCATGGGATGATGATGTTTAAACATATACAAGTATAGCTTTCAGAGAGAGAAACATGTGACATTTGTGTGGTAGGCTACATGATCAAATGTGTGTGCGTTATATCAAGAATCCTAAATGTTAATACATTTGATCTCATAATTCCCATAACAGATGTTTCACTATATGATGCACCTATCAGGTATAGTTGATCAATTATTATTTCGTTGTACAACAATCAAACAATAATGAGAAGTTACGTCCCCTACTACCCCAGCAGCCTAACAGTAGCAACAATCATACAGCCTACAGGCACTGCAATGAGCACACACACATTTCATCTAAACAGGTTTAAGGCATACACATTCATTTCTGGAATCTTTAAATGAACATAGAAAATATGCTGGATTAAACTTCTCTGCTATAACACTATAGCTAAAACTGTGAACACAGGTACATTACTTCACACAGAGGGGACACGTGTCTCTTCTAGATCAACACGTGTCCCCTCTCTGTGTAAAGAGACTCTCTCTTTACACAGAGAGGGGACACGTGTCCCTTCTACATCAACATGTGTCCCCTCTATATATAGTTATATATAAACGGATTATAATGCTAACAGCTAGCCGTCATTAGCTATAAATTATATTATATTATATAGTTATATATAAACGGATTATAATGCTAACAGCTAGCCGTCAGTAGCTATAAATTATATTATATAGTTATGTACAAAGGTATTATAATGCTAACAGCTAGCCGTCATTAGCTATAAATTATATTATATAGTTATATAAACGTATTATAATGCTAACAGCTAGCCGTCAGTAGCTATAAATTATATTATATAGTTATGTACAAAGGTATTATAATGCCTATATAAACCTCTCTGAAGAACCAGCACCTTACCGTGGTGGAGAGGTTTGTGTGCCCTGAGGAACCTGGGGGCTGTGTTGTCTGGAACCTTGTGTTCCTGGTAGGGTCTCCCATGGCAAATTGGTCTCAGGCAAGGGGCCAGACTAAGATTGGTTCAAAGACCTCATGAAAGACGAACTTAGAAGTGAGGATACCCGGCCCGGAGGAAGCCCGGGGTCCCCTTCTGGAGCCAGGCCCAGAAGGGGGACTCGTCGGCGAGCGTCTGGTGGCCGGGCTTGCCATGGAGCCCGGCCGGGCACAGCCCGAAAAGGCAACATGGGCAACACCTCCGCTTCTCCGTCCCGCGGGCTTCTGCGTCCCGCGGGCCCACCACCTACGGGAAACAGCGATGGGGTCGGGTGCACTGCCAGAAGGGTGGCAGTGAAAGCAGAGGGTTTCGACGGACCAGACCCGGGCGACAGAAGCTGGCTTTGGGGACGTGGAACGTCACCTCTCTGGGGGGGAAGGAGCCGGAGCTTGTGCGGGAGGTGGAGCGTTACCAGTTGGATCTGGTTGGGCTCACCTCTACGCACAGCGTCGGCTCTGGAACCTTACTTCTGGATAGGGGTTGGACTCTATTCTTCTCCGGAGTTGCTCAAGGTGTGAGGCGCCGGGCGGGTGTGGGGATACTCACAAGCCCCCGGTTGGGTGCTTCGTTGTTGGAGTTTACCCCAGTGACGAGAGGGTCGCCTCCCTACGCCTGCGGGTTATGGGGGGGAAAACTCTGACTGTTGTGTGCTTATGCACCAAACAGCAGTTCAGAGTATACGGCCTTCTTGGAGACCCTGGAAAGAGTCCTGTATGGGGCTCCTGAAGGGGACTCTTAATCTTGCTGGGAGACTTCAACGCACATGTGGGCAATGATGGAGACACTTGGAGGGGCGTGATTGGGAGGAACGGCCCCCTGATCTGAACCGGATGGTGGTTTGTTACTGGACTTCTGTGCTAGTCATGGTGGCCATAACAAACACCATGTTCGAACATAAGGATGCTCATAAGTGACGTGGTACCAGAGCACCCTAGGCAGAAGGTCCATGATCGATTTCGTTATCGTATCATCGGACCTGAGGCCGTATGTTTTGGACACTCGGGTAAAGAGAGGGGCGGAGTTGTCAACTGATCACCATCTGGTGGTGAGTTGGGTCGAGTGGCGGGGGAAGCCTTTGGACAGACCTGGTAAGCCCAAACGTGTAGTTCGGGTGAACTGGGAACGTCTGGAGGAGGCCCAAGTTCAGGAGGCCTTCAACGCACACCTCCGGCGGAGCTTTTCGGGCATTCCTGTGGAGGTTGGGGACATTGAACCAGAGTGGGCGGTGTTCAAAGCCTCTATTGCCGAAGCCGCGGCGGGGAGCTGTGGTCTCAAGGTCTTAGGTGCCTCAAGGGGCGGTAACCCTCGAACCTCCTGGTGGACACCGGTGGTCAGGGAAGCCGTCCGACTGAAGAAGGAGGCCTTCAGGGATTTGTTATCCCGGGGGACTCCCGAGGCAGTTGCAAGGTACCGACGGGCCCGAAGGGCAGCAGCCTCAGCCGTGGCCGAGGCAAAGCAGCGGGTGTGGGAGAAGTTCGGAGAAGCCATGGAAAAGGACTTTCGGGCGGCACCAAAGTTGTTCTGGAAAACTGTCCGACACCTCAGGAGGGGGAAGCAGGGAACCATCCAAGCTGTGTACAGTAAGGATGGGACGTTGTTGACCTCAACTGATGGAGTGTTAGGGCGTTGGAAGGAACACTTTGAGGAACTCCTGAACCCGACAACTCCGCCCTCTATGTTAGAGGCAGAGCTGGAGTATGACGGGGGATCAACACCAATCTCCCGGGGGGAGGTCACTGAGGTCGTCAAACGACTCCACAGTGGCAAAGCCCCGGGGGTGGATGAGATCCGCCCAGAAATGCTGAAGGCTCTGGGTGTTGAGGGACTGTCATGGTTGACACGTCTCATCAATGTTGCGTGGAAGTCGGAAACAGTACCGAAGGAGTGGCAGACCGGGGTGGTGGTTCCCCTTTTCAAAAAGGGGGATCAGAGGGTGTGTGCCAATTACAGAGGCATCACACTACTCAGCCTCCCCGGGAAAGTTTACTCTAAGGTACTTGAAAGGAGGGTCAGGCCGATTGTCGAACCTCAGATTGAGGAGGAACAATGCGGATTCCGTCCTGGTCGTGGAACGACGGATCAGCTTTTTACTCTCGCAAGGATCCTGGAGGGGGCCTGGGAGTATGCTTATCCGGTCTACATGTGTTTTGTAGACTTGGAGAAGGCGTATGACCGAGTTCCCAGGGAGTTACTGTGGGAGGTGCTGCAGGAGTATGGGGTGAGGGGGTCTCTACTCAGGGCCATCCAATCTCTGTACTCCCAAAGCGAGAGCTGTGTCCGGGTCCTCGGCAGTAAGTCGGACCATTTCCGGTGAGGGTTGGCCTCCGCCAGGGCTGCGCTTTGTCACCGATCCTGTTTGTAATATACATGGATAGGATTTCGAGGCGTAGTCGTGGGGGGGGGGGGGTCTGCAGTTCGGTGGACTAAGGATTGCACCACTGCTTTGCAGATGATGTGTTTTGGGGGGGTGTCGGGGGGGGGGGGTTCTAATGGCATCATCGGTCGCGACCTTCAGCACTCACTGGATCGGTTCGCAACCGAGTGTGAAGCGGCTGGGATGAGGATCAGCACCTCCAAATCTGAGGCCATGGTTCTCAGCAGGAAACCGGGACTGTCCACTCCAAGTAGGGAATGAGTCCTTACCCAGTGAAGGAGTTCAAGTATCTCGGGGTCTTGTTCTCGAGTGAGGGAACAATGGAGCGTGAGATGGGCCGGAGAATCGGAGCAGCGGGAGCGGTACTGCAGTCGCTTACCGCACCGTTGTGACGAAAAGAGAGCTGAGCCAGAAGGCAAAGCTCTCTGCTACCGGGCCATTTTCGTTCCTACCCTCACCTATGCGTCATGAAGGATGGGTCATGACCGAAAGAACGAGATCGCGGATACAAGCGGCCGAGATGGGTTTTCTCCGCAGGGTGGCTGGCGTCTCCCTTAGGGATAAGGTGAGAAGTTCAGTCATCCGGGAGGGACTCGGAGTTGAACCGCTCCTCCTTCGCGTCGAAAGGAGCACAGTGAGGTGGTTCGGGCACCTAGTAAGGATGCCACTGGGCGCCTCCCTAGGGAGGTGTTCCAGGCACGTCCAGCTGGAGAGACCAAGGGGTAGACCTAGGACCAGGTGGAGGGATTATATCTCTTCGCTGGCCTGGGAGCGCCTTGGGATCCCCCAGTCAGAGCTGGTTGATGTGGCCAGGGAAAAGAAAGTTTGGGGCTCTCTGCTGGAACTGCTACCCCCGCGACCCGACCACGGATAAGCGGGAGAAGATGGATGGATGGTATTATAATGCTAACAGCTAGCCGTCATTAGCTATAAATTATATTATATATAGTTATGTATAAAGGTATTATAATGCTAACAGCTAGCCGTCAGTAGCTGTAAATGCTTGCTGGTTATCTCCTGCATTAGTTAATAGTTAAAACGTGATACAGGAGAATATCGATTAGATGAATACATCAAACATATTTAACAATGAATGAAATAGTTAAAGGATCAGCTGTAATTAAGAGAGCCATTGTTTTAAATAAAGTTTTTAATCACTGATTATTGATCACACATATACACACGGTATTCATTTATTACACGTTAACATCACTGTGTGTCTCTGTATCACCATACAGAGACACACAGTGAACTGCAGCTCTGTTGTGATTGGTCAACCACTGAGAGATGTCCCGCCCCTTATTAGCCTATCCCATACAATGTGTTGGAGCGCTAGCCAATAGGAGCTCAAGTGTTCCATAGTGATGTCACTACGGAAGATAAAAACCAATAGAACTACAGGAAGCAGAGTAGGGCCTGAATATAGGCAGCTGAATGAAGGACTGTGATTGGTTGGTTTGAAATGAGATCCAGTATGAACAGGTTCCTCAGAGTCTGTGGTTCTCAGCTTTATTCATGTCTCTCACTCAGCGTTTCACATATTCACATGAGTCTCTTGACAGGAAGTGGAGCACAGCAGCTTCCTGTCTGAGTCTCTCTGTGTCTTCCTGTCTCCTGTCTGTCTCCCTGTCTTCAGAAGGGCATCCCTCTGTGTGTGAGACTCAGACAGGAAGCTGCTCTCCTCCACTTCCTGTCCTCAGAAGGGCATCCCCCTGAGATCTTGCGGGCCACCTGGTCCTCGGGGCTCTCCTCTCGCCCCCCCTCTCCGGTTCCAGTCCTTCAGGCCTGGGGGCAGCGAGGTGTCCTCCTCCTCCCCCCCCGTCCCCTCCACAAACTCCTCGTACGTCGACTTCTCGGAGAACGGCCGTTTCCCAGCAGCTCCACCATGTCGCTCTTATCTATAACCTCCTTCTCCAGCAGCATCAGCGCCACCTGGTGGAGGGGGGGGAGTTATACTGAGGCAAACTACACATATATGTACACACACTGTTTATATATATATATATATATATACACACTATATACAACTAACAGACCCCCTCCTCCAGCAGGAGCCTCAGCGCCACCTGGTGGAGGGGGGGAGTTACACTGAGATGCTGAGGCAGACTACAGATAAATACAAACACATACACACTGTATATATGTGTGTGTGTGTGTGTGTGTGTGTGTGTGTGTGTGTGTGTGTGTGTGTGAGGGACGATGTGCAGCCTGTACCTGTTTCATGGTGTGTGAGGACGATGTGCAGCCGTATGTACCTGTTTCATGGTGTGTGTGAGGGACGATGTGCAGCCTGTGCCTGTTTCATGGTATGTGTGAGGGACGATGTGCAGCCTGTGTACCTGTTTCATGGTGTGTGAGGGACGATGTGCAGCCTGTACCTGTTTCATGGTGTGTGTGAGGGACGATGTGCAGCCTGTACCTGTTTCATGGTGTGTGTGAGGGACGATGTGCAGCCTGTACCTGTTTCATGGGTGTGTGAGGGACGATGTGCAGCCTGTGCCTGTTCATGGTGTGTGAGGGACGATGTGCAGCCTGTACCTGTTTCATGGTGTGTGTGAGGGACGATGTGCAGCCTGTACCTGTTTCATGGTGTGTGAGGGACGATGTGCAGCCTGTACCTGTTTCATGGTGTGTGTGAGGGACGATGTGCAGCCTGTACCTGTTTCATGGTGTGTGTGAGGGACGATGTGCAGCCTGTACCTGTTTCATGGTGTGTGTGAGGGACGATGTGCAGCCTGTACCTGTTTCATGGTGTGGTGAGGACGATGTGCAGCCTGTACCTGTTTCATGGTGTGTGTGAGGGACGATGTGCATGACCTGTACCTGTTTCATGGGTGTGTGAGGGACGATGTGCAGCCTGTACCTGTTTCATGGTGTGTGTGAGGGACGATGTGCAGCCTGTACCTGTTTCATGGTGTGTGTGAGGGACGATGTGCAGCCTGTACCTGTTTCATGGTGTGTGAGAGGGACGATGTGCAGCTGTGTACCTGTTTCATGGTGTGTGTGAGGGACGATGTGCAGCCTGTACCTGTTTCATGGTGTGTGTGAGGGACGATGTGCAGCCTGTACCTGTTTCATGGTGTGTGTGAGGGACGATGTGCCAGCCTGTACCTGTTTCATGGTGTGTGAGAGGGACGATGTGCAGCCTGTGCCTGTTTCATGGTGTGTGTGAGGGACGATGTGCAGCCTGTGCCTGTTTCATGTGTGTGTGAGGGACGATGTGCAGCCTGCCTGTTTCATGGTGTGTGAGGGACGATGTGCAGCCTGTACCTGTTTCATGGTGTGTGTGAGGGACGATGTGCAGCCTGTACCTGTTTCATGGTGGTGTGAGGGACGATGTGCAGCCTGTGACCTGTTTCATGGGTGTGTGAGGGACGATGTGCAGCCTGTGCCTGTTTCATGGTGTGTGAGGGACGATGTGCAGCTGCCTGTTTCATGTGTGTGTGAGGGACGATGTGCAGCCTGTACCTGTTTCATGGTGTGTGTGAGGGACGATGTGCAGCCTGTACCTGTTTCATGGTGTGTGTGAGGGACGATGTGCAGCCTGTACCTGTTTCATGGTGGGTGTGAGGGACGATGTGCAGCCTGTACCTGTTTCATGGGTGTGTGAGGGACGATGTGCAGCCTGTGCCTGTTTCATGGTGTGTGTGAGGACGATGTGCAGCCTGTGCCTGTTTCATGGTGTGTGAGGGACGATGTGCAGCCTGTGCCTGTTTCATGGTGTGTGAGGGACGATGTGCAGCCTGTGCCTGTTTCATGGTGCGTGTGAGGGACGATGTGCAGCCTGTACCTGTTTCATGGTGTGTGGTGTGAGGGACGATGTGCAGCCTGTACCTGTTTCATGGTGTGTGAGGGACGATCTGCAGCCTGTACCTGTTTCATGGTGTGTGTGAGGGACGATGTGCAGCCTGTGCCTGTTTCATGGTGTGTGTGAGGGACGATGTGCAGCCTGTACCTGTTTCATGGTGTGTGTGAGGGACGATGTGCAGCCTGTACCTGTTTCATGGTGTGTGAGGGACGATGTGCAGCCTGTACCTGTTCATGGTGTGTGAGAGGGACGATGTGCAGCCTGTACCTGTTTCATGGTGTGTGAGGGACGATGTGCAGCCTGTACCTGTTTCATGGTGTGTGAGGGACGATGTGCAGCATGTACCTGTTTCATGGTGTGTGTGAGGGACGATGTGCAGCATGTACCTGTTTCATGGTGTGTGTGAGGGACGATGTGCAGCCTGTGCCTGTTTCATGGTGTGGTGAGGGACGATGTGCAGCCTGTACCTGTTTCATGGTGTGTGTGAGGGACGATGTGCAGCCTGTACCTGTTTCATGGTGTGTGTGAGGGAGGATGTGCAGCCTGTGCCTGTTTCATGGTGTGTGTGAGGGACGATGTGCAGCCTGTGCCTGTTTCATGGTGTGAGGGACGATGTGCAGCCTGTGCCTGTTTCATGGTGTGTGTGAGGACGATGTGCAGCCTGTACCTGTTTCATGGTGTGTGAGGGACGATGTGCAGCCTGTACCTGTTTCATGGTGTGTGTGAGGGACGATGTGCAGCCTGTGCCTGTTTCATGGTGTGTGAGGGACGATGTGCAGCCTGTGCCTGTTTCATGGTGTGTGTGAGGGACGATGTGCAGCCTGTACCTGTTTCATGGTGTGTGTGAGGGACGATGTGCAGTCTGTGCCTGTTTCATGGTGTGTGTGAGGGACGATGTGCAGCCTGTGCCTGTTTCATGGTGTGTGTGAGGGACGATGTGCAGCCTGTGCCTGTTTCATGGTGTGTGTGAGGGACGATGTGCAGCCTGTACCTGTTTCATGGTGTGTGTGAGGGACGATGTGCAGCCTGTACCTGTTTCATGGTGTGTGTGAGGGACGATGTGCAGCCTGTGCCTGTTTCATGGTGTGTGTGAGGGACGATGTGCAGCCTGTACCTGTTTCATGGTGTGTGTGAGGGACGATGTGCAGCCTGTACCTGTTTCATGGTGTGTGTGAGGGACGATGTGCAGCCTGTGCCTGTACCTGTTTCATGGTGTGTGTGAGGGACGATGTGCAGCCTGTACCTGTTCATGGTGTGTGAGGGACGATGTGCAGCCTGTGCCTGTTCATGGTGTGTGTGAGGGACGATGTGCAGCCTGTACCTGTTTCAGTGTGTGTGTGAGGGACGATGTGCAGCCTGTACCTGTTTCATGGTGTGTGTGAGGGACGATGTGCAGCCTGTGCCTGTTTCATGGTGTGTGTGAGGGACGATGTGCAGCCTGTACCTGTTTCATGGTGTGTGTGAGGGACGATGTGCAGCCTGTGCCTGTTTCATGGTGTGTGTGAGGGACGATGTGCAGCCTGTACCTGTTTCATGGTGTGTGTGAGGGACGATGTGCAGCCTGTACCTGTTTCATGTGTGTGAGGGACGATGTGCAGCCTGTACCTGTTTCATGGTGTGTGTGAGGGACGATGTGCAGCCTGTGCCTGTTTCATGGTGTGTGAGGACGATGTGCAGCCTGTGCCTGTTTCATGGTGTGTGTGTGAGGGACGATGTGCAGTCTGTGCCTGTTTCATGGTGTGTGAGGGACGATGTGCAGCCTGTACCTGTTTCATGGTGTGTGTGAGGGACGATGTGCAGTCTGTGCCTGTTTCATGGTGTGTGAGGGACGATGTGCAGCCTGTGCCTGTTTCATGGTGTGTGAGGGACGATGTGCAGCCTGTGCTGTTTCATGGTGTGTGTGAGGGACGATGTGCAGCCTGTACTGTTTCATGGTGTGTGAGGGACGATGTGCAGCCTGTACCTGTTTCATGGAGTGTGTGAGGGACGATGTGCAGCCTGTGCCTGTTTCATGGTGTGTGAGGGACGATGTGCAGCCTGTGCCTGTTTCATGTGTGTGTGAGGGACGATGTGCAGTCTGTGCCTGTTTCATGGTGTGTGAGGGACGATGTGCAGCCTGTACCTGTTTCATGGTGGTGTGAGGGACGATGTGCAGTCTGTGCCTGTTTCATGTGTGTGTGAGGGACGATGTGCAGCCTGTGCCTGTTTCATGGTGTGTGAGGGACGATGTGCAGCCTGTGCCTGTTTTCATGGTGTGTGTGAGGGACGATGTGCAGTCTGTGCCTGTTTCATGGGTGTGTGAGGGACGATGTGCAGTCTGTGCCTGTTTCATGGTGTGTGTGAGGGACGATGTGCAGCCTGTACCTGATTCATGGTGTGTGAGGGACGATGTGCAGCCTGTACCTGTTTCATGGTGTGTGAGGGACGATGTGCAGCCGTACCTGTTTCATGGTGTGTGTGAGGGACGATGTGCAGCCTGTGCCTGTTTCATGGTGTGTGAGGGACGATGTGCAGCCTGTGCCTGTTTCATGGTGTGTGTGAGGGACGATGTGCAGCCTGTGCCTGTTTCATGGTGTGTGTGAGTGGACGATGTGCAGCCTGTACCTGTTTCATGGTGTGTGTGAGGGACGATGTGCAGCCTGTACCTGTTTCATGTGTGTGTGAGGGACGATGTGCAGCCTGTGCCTGTTTCATGGTGTGTGTGAGGGACGATGTGCAGCCTGTGCTGTACCTGTTTCATGTGTGTGTGAGGGACGATGTGCAGCCTGTACCTGTTTCATGGTGTGTGAGGGACGATGTGCAGCCTGTGCCTGTTTCATGGTGTGTGTGAGGGACGATGTGCAGCCTGTACCTGTTTCATGGTGTGTGTGAGGGACGATGTGCAGCCTGTACCTGTTTCATGGTGTGTGTGAGGGACGATGTGCAGCCTGTGCCTGTTTATGATGGTGTGGTGAGGGACGATGTGCAGCCTGTGCCTGTTTCATGGTGTGTGTGAGGGACGATGTGCAGCCTGTACCTGTTTCATGGTGTGTGTGAGGGACGATGTGCAGCCTGTACCTGTTTCATGGTGTGTGAGGGACGATGTGCAGCCTGTGCCTGTTTCATGGTGTGTGAGGGACGATGTGCAGCCTGTACCTGTTTCATGGTGTGTGTGAGGGACGATGTGCAGCCTGTACCTGATTCATGGTGTGTGAGGGACGATGTGCAGTCTGTACCTGTTTCATGGTGTGTGAGGGACGATGTGCAGCCTGTACCTGTTTCATGGTGTGTGTGAGGGACGATGTGCAGCCTGTGCTGTTTC
>JAAKFY010000084.1:150980-168161 GCA_011823955.1 Dissostichus mawsoni
ACACACACACACACACACACAGAGACACACACACACAGAGACACACAGAGACACAGAGACACACACACACACACACACACAGAGACACACACACACACACAGAGAGACACAGAGACACACACACACAGAGACACAGAGACACACACACCATACACAGTCAGAGGAAGCAGCAAGATATTATCAGTATATTATTAATGATGATGATGTGACGTCTCACCCCCGATCACTCTCTCGATCGCCTGCTCAAAGTGCTTTCTCGTTGATGGCGTCCGCCAGGTGGCGAGCAGCGATCAGCGCCGCCTCGTTGCACACGTTAGCGATGTCTGCTCCTGCGAGACAGAGAAGAGACACACACGCACACACTAATGAATTACTGATGAATGGCCTAGTTCAGGGCTATTCAATTAGTTTGGAATGGGGCCGGTTGATGAAAATGATCCAAAGCAAGGCCGGGAAAAGAATTGCTTGAAATATGAGCAATCATATTAAGAGCTTCAGAGACAGTAAATACTACAACAGCAGAGTGGAGTGCATATATGTTGTCTAATTAAATCACACATAGCCCCAAGGCCTTTAGAGATGGCAAGTTCAGAACTCAGTACATGTGAAGCTAATATAACCAGGGCTGTGTCACAGGCGTATGTCTCCTCTGGGTTGGATCCCCCGGAGAACATCAGTGCGCACAGCACCAGAGGAATTTCCTCCTCCACGGCGTTGCACGGAGGAAAGTCAGTGGAAGACATTTGCACTGCTGCATCTTGGTCTTCCCCTGTTCATTTATTCAATTTTATTTGAGGGATGTCTCCCATTCCTCTCTGACACACCCTGTGCGGAGTGTCCTGTCAGAGTGAGTGACGTCAGGGATCCAGCTGTGCGCTCTCCTGCCTGTCTGCACGCAGAGAGTTGCCCGTGTTCCCTCTTTTTGTCGCTGGGCAAAGTGTGACCTTCGTCTCTACTTATCACAGCGGCGGGGTTGTATTGTTCCCAGCCTTCGTCCCCTCAGGGAGAATATTCATGTTACGCTATATTCCAGGGACTGTGATGGGCATGGGTTATTATCTGAGCAGGTGTGTCTGTGCTTCTGGTACCGGGGGGACCCAGTGGGGCGCAGACTACATGTTGCTTCGCCCTTAACCCAATAGTGATAGCCTTAGAGGGCGAAGCCTATACTCATAGAAGCTGGAGTTACAGTAGTAACTTCAGATCTGAGCTCCAGTGAGAGGATGGAAACACCTCAACACACACCAGGTGTTTAATGAAGGCTTACCTGAGAAGCCAGGTGTGAGGGCGGCCATCTTTCTAGCCAGCGCCTCTCGGTCCAGGTCCAGGTGCAGCTTCAGGGGACGCAGGTGGACCTTAAAGATCGACGCCCTGCCTTTAATGTCGGGATGACCTGCCCCACACACACACACACACACACACCACACACACACACACACACACACACACACACACACACACACACACACACACACACACACACACACACACACACACACACACACACACACACACACACACACACACACACACACACACAACCCACACACACACACACACACACACACACACACACACACACACACACACACACAACACACACACACACACACACACACACACACACACACACACACACACACACACACACACAAACACACACACACTTTTATTGTTGTTGGAGTTAAACAGATAAAATAACCACACCCTTGTATAACTATGTTTCTAACCACTCTCCTCCCCCCCTCCCTCCTCCTCCTGCTCCTCCTCCTCCTGCTCTTCCTCCTCCCCTCTCCCTCCTCCTCCTCTCTCCCTCCTCCTCCTCCTCCCTCCCCCTCTCCTGCTCTTCCTCCTCCCCCTCCTCCTCTCTCCCTCCTCCCCCTCTCCCTCCCTCCTCCTCCTCTCCCTCCCTCCTCCTCCTCCTCCTCCACCTCCTCTCCCTCCCCCCCCCCTCCTCCTCCTCCCCCTCCTCACCAATGTAGATCTGCCGGTCGAAGCGGCCCGGCCTCATCAGCGCCGGGTCCAGGATGTCCGGCCTGTTCGTACCGGCCAGAACCACCACACGTTAGTGGAGCTGTTGAACCCTGAGATACAGAGAGGAGTGAGAGGAGTGAGATACAGAGAGGAGTGAGAGGAGTGAGATACAGAGAGGAGTGAGATACAGAGAGGAGTGATACAGAGAGGAGTGAGATACAGAGAGGAGTGAGAGCTCCAGAGAGGAGTGAGACCAACAGAGAGGAGTGAGATACAGAGAGGAGTGAGAGGAGTGAGATACAGAGAGGAGTGAGAGGAGTGAGATACAGAGAGGAGTGAGACCTCCAGAGAGGAGTGAGATACAGAGAGGAGTGAGAGGAGTGAGATACAGAGAGGAGTGAGAAGGAGTGAGATAGAGAGGAGTGAGATCTCCAGAGAGGAGTGAGATACAGAGAGGAGTGAGATCTCCAGAGAAGAGTGAGACCTCCAGAGAGGAGTGAGACCTCCAGAGATGAGTGAGATACAGAGAGGAGAGAGATCTCCAGAGAGGAGTGAGATCTCCAGAGAGGAGAGAGATCTCCAGAGAGGAGTGAGATACAGAGAGGAGTGAGATCTCCAGAGAGTGAGACCTCCAGAGAGGAGTGAGATAGAGAGGGGTGAGACCTCCAGAGAGGAGTGAGATACAGAGAGGAGTGAGACCTCCAGAGGACTGAGATACAGAGAGGAGTGAGACCTCCAGAGAGGAGTGAGACCTCCAGAGAGGAGTGAGATACAGAGAGGAATGAGATAGAGAGGAGTGCGACCTCCAGAGGAGTGAGATACAGAGAGAGAGTGAGACCTCCAGAGAGGAGTGAGATACAGAGAGGAATGAGATACAGAGAGGAGTGAGATACAGAGGAGAATGAGATACAAAGAGGAGTGAGATACAGAGAGGAGTGAGACCTCCAGAGAGGAGTGAGATACAGAGAGGAGCCCTCCAGAGAGGAGTGAGATACAGAGAGGAGTGAGACCTCCAGAGATGAGTGAGATACAGAGGAGTGAGATACAGAGAGGAGTGAGACCTCCAGAGAGGAGTGAGATACAGAGATGAGTGAGATACAGAAGGAATGAGACCTCCAGAGAGGAGTGAGACCTCCAGAGAGGAGTGAGACCTCCAGAGATGAGTGAGATACAGAGAGGAGTGAGATACAGAGGAGTGAGACCTCCAGAGAGGAGTTAGACCTCAAGAGACGAGTGAGACCTCCAGAGATGAGTGAGATACAGAGGAGTGAGATACAGAGAGGAGTGAGACCTCCAGAGATGAGTGAGATACAGAGATGAGTGAGATACAGAGAGGAGTGAGATACAGAGGAGTGAGACCTCCAGAGATGAGTGAGATACAGAGAGGAGTGAGATACAGAGAGGAGTGAGATACAGAGAGGAGTGAGACCTCCAGAGAGGAGTGAGACCTCCTGAGAGGAGTGATACGGAGAGGAGTGAGACCTCCTGAGATACAGAGAGGAGTGAGATACAGAGAGGAGTGAGACCTCCAGAGAGGAATTAGATACAGAGATGAGTGAGATACAGAGAGGAGTGAGACCTCATTAGAGGAGTGAGACCTCCTGAGAGGAGTGATACGGAGAGGAGTGAGACCTCCTGAGATACAGAGAGGAGTGAGACCTCAGAGAGGAGTGAGACCTCCAGAGAGGAGTGAGACCTCCCCCAGGTGTTTCCCATGATGCATCAGGGCGTCTCACCATCCATCTCCACCAGCAGCTGGTTGAGTGTTTTCCTGCTCACTCTGTCCTCCAAAGCTTCCTCTTCCTCGTTTCCGCCCGACAGCGTCGATCTCGTCGATGAAGAGGATGCAGGGCGCGTTTCTTCCTGGCCATCACGAACAGGTCCCGCACCTGCACACACACACTCAGTGTTTAAGTGTGTGTGACTGTGTGTGTGTTTAAGTGTGTGTGTGTCTCACCCTGGCTGGGCCCAGTGTGAGTGAATGTGTGTGTGTGTGTGTGTGTGTGTGTGGTGTGTGTGTGTGTGTGTGTGTGTGTGTGTGTGTGTGTGTGTCTGTCTGTCTGTCTCACCCTGGCGGGTCCGACCCCCACGAACATCTCCAGGAACTCTGACCCGTTGACAGTGATGAAGGGAACGTCTGCCTCCCCCGCTGTAGCTTTAGCGAGGAGAGTCTTCCCCGTGCCTGGGGGCCGGTGAGGATCGCCCCCTGCACACAGAACACAGCTGTCAATCATTACCTACTGAAGCCCCGCCCCCTTTCCGGTTCAAACTCTGATGTCTCAGTTCTTCCTGTTAGCATTAGCATCATGAGAGATCTCAGATACAGAGAGAACCAGAACATATGAGTCAGCATTTTGAGATAGGCCAAGCTTCAGGCGAATAAAGTAAAATAATAAATACTAATAATTATAATATATCTCACTTTGGGGATCTTGGCCCCCAGGTCCTCGTACTGCTTGGGGTTCTTCAGGAAGTTGACGAACTCCATGATCTCCAGCTTCGCCTCCTCGCAGCCCGCCACGTCTTTGAACTTCACGTCGATTTCGTCCTTCAGGATCTTGGCTGTCGTCTCGCTGACGCTGAACAGCCCCCCCATCCCCCGCCCAGGCCCCCCCCCCCCCGCGGGGCCCCGACGCAGCATGAACAGCAGGAAGCCGATGATGAGCACCGTGGGGAGCATGCTGAGCAGGAAGGACCTTAGAGACACATCAGGCTGACTCATTCCCTCTCAGGACTCATAATGCTGTCTCATTCCCTATCAGGTATCAGGACTCATAATGCTGTCTCATTCCCTATCAGACTCATAATGCTGTCTCATTCCCTATCAGGTATCAGGACTCATAATGCTGTCTCATTCCCTATCAGGACTCATAATGCTGTCTCATTCCCTATCAGGACTCATAATGCTGTCTCATTCCCTATCAGGTATCAGGACTCATAATGCTGTCTCATTCCCTATCAGGACTCATAATGCTGTCTCATTCCCTCTCAGGACTCATAATGCTGTCTCATTCCCTATCAGGACTCATAATGCTGTCTCATTCCCTATCAGGACTCATAATGCTGTCTCATTCCCTATCAGGTATCAGGACTCATAATGCTGTCTCATTCCCTATCAGGACTCATAATGCTGTCTCATTCCCTATCAGGACTCATAATGCTGTCTCATTCCCTATCAGGTATCAGGACTCATAATGCTGTCTCATTCCCTATCAGGACTCATAATGCTGTCTCATTCCCTATCAGGTATCAGGACTCATAATGCTGTCTCATTCCCTATCAGGACTCATAATGCTGTCTCATTCCCTATCAGGTATCAGGACTCATAATGCTGTCTCATTCCCTATCAGGACTCATAATGCTGTCTCATTCCCTCTCAGGACTCATAATGCTGTCTCATTCCCTCTCAGGACTCATAATGCTGTCTCATTCCCTATCAGGTATCAGGACTCATAATGCTGTCATTCCCTATCAGGACTCATAATGCTGTCTCATTCCCTCTCAGGACTCATAATGCTGTCTCATTCCCTCTCAGGACTCATAATGCTGACTCATTCCCTCTCAGGACTCATAATGCTGAGCAGGAAGGACCTGTAGAGACACATAACGCTGACTCATTCCCTCTCAGGACTCTAATGCTGACTCATTCACTATCAGGACTCATAGTGCTGACTCATTCCCTTTCAGGACTCATAATGCTGAGTCATTCACTATAACAATTCATAGTGCTGATCATTCCCTATCAGGACTCATAATGCTAAGCAAGAAGGACCTGTAGAGACACATAACGCTGACTCATTCCCTCTCAGGACTCATAATGCTCTCTCATTCGCTCTCAGGACTCATAATGCTGACTCATTCCCTATCAGGACTCATAACGCTGACTCATTCCCTTTCAGGAGTCATAATGCTGAGCAGAAGGACCTGTAGAGACACATAACGCTGACTCATTCCCTATCAGGACTCATAATGCTGTCTCATTCCTCTTAGGACTCATAATGCTGACTCATTCCCTTTCAGGACTGATAATGCTGACTCATAATGCTGACTCATTCCCTCTTAGGACTCATAATGCTGACTCATTCCCTATCAGGATCATAACGCTGACTCATCATGCTGACTCATCATGCTGACTCATAATGCTGACTCATTCCCTCTTAGGACTCATAATGCTGACTCATTCCCTCTTAGGACTGATAATGCTGACTCATTCCTCTTAGGACTCATAATGCTCACTCATAATGCTGACTCATCATGCTGACTGATAATGCTGACTCATAATGCTGACTCATTCCCTCTTAGGACTCATAATGCTGACTCATTCCCTATCAGGACTCATAACGCTGACTCATAATGGACTGATAATGCTGACTCATTCCCTCTTAGGACTCATAATGCTGACTCATAACGCTGACTCATCATGCTGACTGATAATGCTGACTCATAATGCTGACTCATTCCCTCTTAGGACTGATAATGCTGACTCATTCCCCTTAGGACTCATAATGCTGACTCATTCCCTATCAGGACTCATAACGCTGACTCATAATGCTGACTGATAATGCTGACTCATTCCCTCTTAGGACTCATAATGCTGACTCATAACGCTGACTCATCATGCTGACTGATAATGCTGACTCATAATGCTGACTCATTCCCTCTTAGGACTCATAATGCTGACTCATTCCCTATCAGGACTCATAACGCTGACTCATAATGCTGACTGATAATGCTGACTCATTCCCTCTTAGGACTCATAATGCTGACTCATTCCCTCTTAGGACTCATAATGCTGACTCATTCCCTATCAGGACTCATAATGCTGACTCATAACGCTGACTCATAACGCTGACTCATAATGCTGACTCATAATGCTGACTCATTCCCTCTTAGGACTCATAATGCTGACTCATTCCTATAGGACTCATAATGCGGACTCATTCCCTCTTAGGACTCATAATGCTGACTCATTCCCTCTTAGGACTCATAATGCTGACTCATTCCCTCTTAGGACTCATAATGCTGACTCATTCCCTATCAGGACTCATAATGCTGACTCATAATGCTGACTCATAACGCTGACTCATAACGCTGACTCATAACGCTGACTCATAATGCTGACTCATAATGCTGACTCATCAGTGTTTGAGGACTCATTCCTCACCCGTCGCTCTCGGTGGTATACACCACAGGAACCCTGCTCTCGCCCTCGATGCCCAGCTCGCTCTGCACCGCCTCCAGATTCCTCTCGAACGTGTCCACGCTGCCGATGTTGAACCACAACATCTAATAATAATAAAGCTTTATTTATACAGCACTTATCATGAGGCTCAGAGCACTTTACAAGGAGGACCAACAGACACAAGGAGGACCAACAGACACAAGGAGGACCAACAGACACAAGGAAGACCAACAGACACAAGGAGGACCAACAGACACAAGGAGGACCAACAGACACAAGGAGGGCCAACAGACACAAGGAGGGCCAACAGACACAAGGAGGGCCAACAGACACAAGGAGGGCCAACAGACACAAGGAGGGCCAACAGACACAAGGAGGACCAACAGACACAAGGAGGACCAAGAGACACAAGGAGGACCAACAGACACAACACAAGAGGGCCAACAGACACAAGGAGGGCCAACAGACACAAGGAGGGCCAACAGACACAAGGAGGACCAACAGACACAAGGAGGACCAAGAACACAAGGAGGACCAACAGACACAAGGAGGGATGCCAAGAGACACAAGGAGGACCAACAGACACAACACAAGGAGGGCCAACAGACACAAGGAGGGCCAACAGACACAAGGAGGGCTAACAGACACAACACAAGGAGGGCCAAGAGACACAAGGAGGGCCAAGAGACACAAGGAGGACCAACAGACACAAGGAGGACCAACAGACACAACACAAGGAGGGCCAAGAGACACAAGGAGGGCCAAGAGACACAAGGAGGACCAACAGACACAAGGAGGACCAACAGACACAAGGAGGGCCAACAGATACAAGGAGGACCAACAGACACAAGGAGGACCAACAGACACAAGGAGGGCCAACAGACACAAGGAGGACCAACAGACACAAGGAGGGCCAACAGACACAAGGAGGACCAACAGACACAAGGAGGGCCAACAGACACAAGGAGGACCAACAGACACAAGGAGGGCCAACAGACACAAGGAGGACCAACAGACACAAGGAGGGCCAACAGACACAAGGAGGACCAACAGACACAAGGAGGGCCAACAGACACAAGGAGGACCAACAGACACAAGGAGGACCAAGAGACACAAGGAGGACCAACAGACACAAGGAGGGCCAACAGACACAAGGAGGACCAACAGACACAAGGAGGACCAACAGACACAAGGAGGACCAACAGACACAAGGAGGGCCAACAGACACAAGGAGGACCAAGAGACACAAGGAGGGCCAACAGACACAAGGAGGGCCAAGAGACACAAGGAGGACCAACAGACACAAGGAGGACCAAGAGACACAAGGAGGGCCAACACAAGGAGGGCCAAGACACAAGGAGGACCAACAGACACAAGGAGGACCAACAGACAGGAGGGCCAAAGACACAAGGAGGACCAACAGACACAAGGAGGACCAAGAGACACAAGGAGGACCAACAGACACAAGGAGGCCAACAGACACAAGGAGGACCAACAGACACAACACAAGGAGGGCCAACAGACACAAGGAGGGCCAACAGACACAAGGGGCCAACAGACACAAGGAGGACCAACAGACACAAGGAGGACCAAGAGACACAAGGAGGACCAACAGACACAACACAAGGAGGGCCAACAGACACAAGGAGGGCCAAGAGACACAAGGAGGACCAACAGACACAAGGAGGACCAACAGACACAAGGAGGACCAAGAGATACAAGGAGGACCAACAGACACAAGGAGGGCCAACAGACACAAGGAGGGCCAACAGACACAAGGAGGACCAACAGACACAACACAAGGAGGGCCAACAGACACAAGGAGGGCCAACAGACACAAGGAGGGCCAAGAGACACAAGGAGGACCAACAGACACAAGGAGGACCAACAGACACAAGGAGGGCCAACAGATACAAGGAGGACCAACAGACACAAGGAGGACCAAGAGACACAAGGAGGGCCAACAGACACAAGGAGGACCAACAGACACAAGGAGGGCCAACAGACACAAGGAGGACCAACAGACACAAGGAGGGCCAACAGACACAAGGAGGGCCATAAGACACAAGGAGGGCCAACAGACACAAGGAGGACCAACAGACACAAGGAGGACCAAGAACACAAGGAGGACCAACAGACACAAGGAAGGCCAACAGACACAAGGAGGGCCAACAGACACAAGGAGGACCAACAGACACAAGGAGGACCAACAGACACAAGGAGGACCAACAGACACAAGGAGGACCAAGAGACACAAGGAGGACCAACAGACACAAGGAGGGCCAACAGACACAAGGAGGACCAACAGACACAACACAAGGAGGGCCAACAGACACAAGGAGGGCCAACAGACACAAGGAGGACCAACAGACACAAGGAGGACCAAGAGACACAAGGAGGACCAACAGACACAAGGAGGGCCAACAGACACAAGGAGGGCCAACAGACACAAGGAGGACCAACAGACACAAGGAGGACCAAGAGACACAAGGAGGACCAACAGACACAAGGAGGGCCAACAGACCAAGGAGGACCAACAGACACAAGGAGGACCAACAGACACAAGGAGGGCCAACAGACACAAGGAGGACCAACAGACACAAGGAGGACCAACAGACACAACACAAGGAGGGCCAACAGACACAAGGAGGGCCAACAGACACAAGGAGGGCCAACAGACACAAGGAGGGCCAACAGACACAAGGAGGACCAACAGACACAAGGAGGACCAAGAGACACAAGGAGGACCAACAGACACAAGGAGGGCCAACAGACACAAGGAGGACCAACAGACACAACACAAGGAGGGCCAACAGACACAAGGAGGGCCAACAGACACAAGGAGGGCCAACAGACACAAGGAGGACCAAGAGACACAAGGAGGGCCAACAGACACAAGGAGGACCAACAGACACAAGGAGGACCAACAGACAACACAAGGAGGGCCAACAGACACAAGGAGGACCAACAGACACAAGGAGGGCCAACAGACACAAGGAGGACCACAGACACAAGGAGGGCCAACAGACACAAGGAGGACCAACAGACACAAGGAGGACCAACAGACACGGAGGACAACAGACACAAGGAGGGCCAACAGATACAAGGAGGGCCAACAGACACAAGGAGGACCCAGACACAAGGAGGACCAACAGACACAAGGAGGGCCAACAGACACAAGGAGGACCAACAGACACAAGGAGGACCAACAGACACAAGGAGGACCAACAGACACAACACAAGGAGGCCAACAGACACAAGGAGGGCCAACAGACACAAGGAGGGCCAACAGACACAAGGAGGACCAACAGACACAAGGAGGGCCAACAGAGACAAGGAGGACCAACAGAGACAAGGAGGACCAACAGACACAAGGAGGCCAACAGACACAAGGAGGGCCAACAGACACAAGGAGGACCAACAGACACAAGGAGACCAACAGACACAAGGAGGACCAACAGACACAAGGAGGGCCAACAGACACAAGGAGGGCAAACAGACACAAGGAGGACCAAGAGACACAAGGAGGGCCAACAGACACAAGGAGGACCAACAGACACAAGGAGGGCCAACAGACACAAGGAGGGCCAACAGACACAAGGAGGACCAACAGACACAAGGAGGACCAACAGACACAAGGAGGGCCAACAGACACAACACAAGGAGGACCAACAGACACAAGGAGGGCCAACAGACACAAGGAGGGCCAACAGACACAAGGAGGACCAACAGACACAAGGAGGACCAACAGACACAACACAAGGAGGGCCAACAGACACAAGGAGGGCCAACAGACACAAGGAGGGCCAACAGACACAAGGAGGACCAACAGACACAAGGAGGGCCAACAGACACAAGGAGGGCCAACAGAGACAAGGAGGACCAACAGACACAAGGAGGGCCAACAGACACAAGGAGGACCAACAGACACAACACAAGGAGGGCCAACAGACACAAGGAGGACCAACAGACACAAGGAGGACCAACAGACACAAGGAGGGCCAACAGACACAAGGAGGGCAAACAGACACAAGGAGGACAAGAGACACAAGGAGGGCCAACAGACACAAGGAGGACCAACAGACACAAGGAGGACGCATGACAACACAAATAAAACAAACAATGGTTCTCTCCGACAGATAAGACAAGACAAACTGAGTCGATGCAACAATATAAAACCCCATAAAACAGGTGAACATATAGGTACAACAGATATAAAAAATAAAAAGTTAAGAACTATCTGACACCTGTTGGTGTTAGACACGACTTATAAAAGTATTCCCTGCTTTAAAGTGAGGCGGTGACTCACCCCGTCGACCGGCGCCTGGCCCGAGGAGAACGCCCCTTCACGAAGCGCTTGTTCACCACCTCCAGCCGGTCCACCTGCAAAACAAGCGCACCCCGTTCAATACTGCAGCTATAACAGGTAGAGATCAAACTACTCAGATACATCTATATCCGTGTTTTCTCAAAGTGTGGTCCGTGAGCGACCCCTAGTGGTCCGTCAGTAGATTGGTACAATGTCACATTTGAGATGAATACAATTATAAATTCAAAGAGTTTCTAAAATAGTTTAAAAATGACTAGTATAGGAGCAACAGAGACACGCAGTCAATAAGTGAGTAAACAATGCTAAATACATGGAACAGTGCAAATAATTAACTTGTGTTGAGAACACACAGATAAACAAAATAAGATCTCACTAGAGATAGAAATAAACTCGACTAACGTTACATGAACTCATCACACAGAGGAAGTCTCACCACTCCTTTGGACAGGAAGTTGTTGACAAAGTCTTTCCAGGTGACCTCCCGCCCTCCATCTCTGAAGAAGAAGAAATAAAAAGATAGTTGTCCAGAAGGCCGCTCCGCTCAGGAAGTACATCCTGAACTCCTTATCGTCCCAGGGAACATCGCCCTGAAACACACAGCGTCAGTAAGCACGTAATAAACACGTCAGTAAGCACGTTAATAGACACGTCAGTAAGCACGTTAATAGACACGTTAATGAACACGTCAGTAAAACACGTCAGTAAGCACGTTAATAGACACGTTAATAAACACGTCAGTAAACACGTTAATAGACACGTTAATA
Source organism: Dissostichus mawsoni (assembly GCA_011823955.1). Classification (NCBI taxonomy): domain Eukaryota; kingdom Metazoa; phylum Chordata; class Actinopteri; order Perciformes; family Nototheniidae; genus Dissostichus; species Dissostichus mawsoni. Next base: position 163,231 of record JAAKFY010000084.1, read on the forward strand.
AACACGTCAGTAAGCACGTTAATAGACATGTTAATAAACACGTCAGTAAACACGTTAATAGACACGTTAATAAACACGTCAGTAAGCACGTTAATAAAAACGTCAGTAAGCACGTTAATAGACACGTTAATAAACACGTTAATAAACACGTTAATAAACACGTCAGTAAGCACGTTAATAAACACGTCAGTAAGCACGTTAATAGACACGTTAATAAACACGTCAGTAAGCACGTTATAGACACGTTAATAAACACGTCAGTAAGCACGTTCATAGACACGTTAATAGACACGTTAATAAACACGTCAGTAAGCATGTTAATAGACACGTTAATAAACACGTCAGTAAACACGTCAGAAACACGTCAGTAAGCACGTTAATAGACACGTTAATAAACACGTCAGTAAACACGTCAGTAAGCACGTTAATAGACACGTTAATAAACACGTCAGTAAGCACGTTAATAGACACGTTAATAAACACGTCAGTAAGCACGTTAAGACACGTTAAAAAACGTCAGTAAGCCGTTAATAAACACGTCAGTAAGCACGTTAATAGACACGTTAATAAACAACGTCAGTAAGCACGTTAATAGACACGTTAATAAACACGTCAGTAAACACGTTAATAACACGTCAGTAAGCACGTTAATAAACACGTTAATAAACAACGTCAGTAAGCACGTTAATAGACAGGTCAGTAAGCACGTTAATAAACACGTCAGTAAGCACGTTATAGACACGTTAATAAACACGTCAGTAGGCACGTTAATAGACACGTTAATAAACACGTCAGTAAGCACGTAAAGACACGTCAGTAGGCACGTTAATAGACACGTTAATAAACACGTCAGTAAGCACGTTAATAGACACGTTAATAAACACGTCAGTAAGCACGTTAATAAACACGTCAGTAAGCACGTTAATAGACACGTTAATAAACACGTCAGTAGCACGTTAATAGACACGTTAATAAACACGTCAGTAAGCACGTTAATAAACACGTCAGTAAGCACGTTAATAGACACGTTAATAAACACGCAGCAGCACTTTAATACACGTTAATAAACACGTCAGTAAGCACGTTAATAAACACGTCAGTAAGCACGTAATAGACACGTTAATAAACACGTCAGTAAGCACGTTAATAGACATGTCAGTAAGCACGTTAATAAACACGTCAGTAAGCACGTTAATAAACACGTCAGTAAGCACGTTAATAAACACGTCAGTAAGCACGTTAATAAACACGTCAGTAAGCACGTTAATAAACACGTCAGTAAGCACGTTAATAGACACGTTAATAAACACGTCAGTAGGCACGTTAATAGACACGTTAATAAACACGTCAGTAAGCACGTTAATAAACACGTTAATAAACACGTCAGTAAGCACGTTAATAAACACGTCAGTAAGCACGTTAATAAACACGTCAGTAAGCACGTTAATAGACACGTTAATAAACACGTTAATAGACACGTTAATAAACACGTCAGTAAGCACGTTAATAACACGTCAGTAAGCACGTTAATAGACACGTTAATAAACACGTCAGTAAGCACGTTAATAACACGTCAGTAAGCACGTTAATAGACATGTCAGTAAGCACGTTAATAAACACGTCAGTAAGCACGTTAATAAACACGTCAGTAAGCACGTATAGACACGTTAATAAACACGTCAGTAAGCACGTTAATAGACACGTTAATAAACACGTCAGTAAGCACGTTAATAGACACGTTTAAAACACGTCAGTAAGCACGTTAATAAACACGTCAGTAAGCACGTTAATAAACACGTCAGTAAGCACGTTAATAGACACGTTAATAAACACGTCAGTAAGCACGTTAATAAACACGTCAGTAAGCACGTTAATAAACACGTCAGTAAGCACGTTAATAAACACGTCAGTAAACACGTTAATAAACACGTCAGTAAGCACGTTAATAAACACGTCAGTAAACACGTTAATAAACACGTCAGTAAGCACGTTAATAAACACGTCAGTAAGCACGTTAATAAACACGTCAGTAAGCACGTTAATAGACACGTTAATAAACGTCAGTAAGCACGTTAATAAACACGTCAGTAAGCACGTTAATAAACACGTCAGTAAAATGAACACGTCAGTAAGCACGTTAATAAACACGTCAGTAAGCACGTTAATAAACACGTCAGTAAACACGTTAATAAACACGTCAGTAAGCACGTTAATAAACACGTTAATAAACACGTCAGTAAGCACGTTAATAGACACGTTAATAAACACGTCAGTAAGCACGTTAATAAACACGTCAGTAAGCACGTTAATAAACACGTCAGTAAAATAAACACGTCAGTAAGCACGTTAATAAACACGTCAGTAAGCACGTTAATAAACACGTCAGTAAACACGTTAATAAACACATCAGTAAGCACGTTATAAACAAACGTCAGTAAGCACGTTAATAACACGTCAGTAAGCACGTTAATAGACACGTTAATAAACACGTCAGTAGGCACGTTAATAGACACGTCAGTAAGCACGTCAATAAACACGTCAGTAAGCACGTTAATAGACACGTTAATAAACACGTCAGTAGGCACGTTAATAGACACGTTAATAAACACGTCAGTAAGCACGTTAATAGACACGTTAATAAACACGTCAGTAAGCACGTTAATAAACACGTCAGTAAACACTTCAGTAAGCACGTTAATAAACACTTCCGTAAGCACGTTAATAAACACGTCAGTAAACACGTCAGTAAGCACGTTAATAAACACGTCAGTAAGCACGTTAATAAACACGTCAGTAAGCACGTTAATAAACACTCAGTAAACACGTTAATAAACACGTCAGTAAGCACGTTAATAGACACGTCAGTAAGCTAGTTAATAAACACGTCAGTAAGCACGTTAATAAACACGTCAGTAAGCACGTTAATAAACGTCAGTAAGCACGTTAATAAACACGTCAGTAAGCACGTTAATAGACATGTCAGTAAGCACGTTAATAAACACGTCAGTAAGCACGTTAATAAACACGTCAGTAAGCACGTTAATAGACACGTTTAATAAACACGTCAGTAAGCACGTTAATAGACACGTTAATAAACACGTCAGTAAGCACGTTAATAGACACGTAATAAACACGTCAGTAAGCACGTTAATAAACACGTCAGTAAGCACGTTAATAAACACGTCAGTAAGCACGTTAATAGACACGTTAATAAACACGTCAGTAAGCACGTTAATAAACACGTCAGTAAGCACGTTAATAAACACGTCAGTAAGCACGTTAATAAACACGTCAGTAAACACGTTAATAAACACGTCAGTAAGCACGTTAATAAACACGTCAGTAAAACGTTAATAAACACGTCAGTAAGCACGTTAATAAACACGTCAGTAAGCACGTTAATAAACACGTCAGTAAGCACGTTAATAGACACGTTAATAAACACGTCAGTAAGCACGTAATAAAACACGTCAGTAAGCACGTTAATAAACACGTCAGTAAAATGAACACGTCAGTAAGCACGTTAATAAACACGTCAGTAAGCACGTTAATAACACGTCAGTAAACACGTTAATAAACACGTCAGTAAGCACGTTAATAAACACGTTAATAAACACGTCAGTAAGCACGTTAATAGACACGTTAATAAACACGTCAGTAAGCACGTTAATAAACACGTCAGTAAGCACGTTAATAAACACGTCAGTAATAAACACGTCAGTAAGCACGTTAATAAACACGTCAGTAAGCACGTTAATAAACACGTCAGTAAACACGTTAATAAACACATCAGTAAGCACGTTAATAAACACGTCAGTAAGCACGTTAATAAAACGTCAGTAAGCACGTTAATAGACACGTATAAAACCGTCAGTAGGCACGTTAATAGACACGTCAGTAAGCACGTCAATAAACACGTCAGTAAGCACGTTAATAGACACGTTAATAAACACGTCAGTAGGCACGTTAATAGACACGTTAATAAACACGTCAGTAAGCACGTTAATAGACACGTTAATAAACACGTCAGTAAGCACGTTAATAAACACGTCAGTAAACCTTCAGTAAGCACGTTAATAACACTTCAGTAAGCACGTTAATAAACACGTCAGTAAACACGTCAGTAAGCACGTTAATAAACACGTCAGTAAGCACGTTAATAAACACGTCAGTAAGCACGTTAATAAACACGTCAGTAAACACGTTAATAAACACGTCAGTAAGCACGTTAATAGACACGTCAGTAAGCTAGTTAATAAACACGTCAGTAAGCACGTTAATAAACACGTCAGTAAGCACGTAATAAACACGTCAGTAAGCACGTTAATAAACACGTCAGTAAACACGTCAGTAAGCACGTTAATAAACACGTCAGTAAGCACGTTTAATAGACACGTCATAAGCTAGTTAATAAACCGTCAGTAAGCACGTTAATAAAACACGTCAGTAAGCACGTTAATAAACACGTCAGTAAGCACGTTAATAAACACGTCAGTAAACACGTTAATAAACACGTCAGTAAGCACGTTAATAGACACGTCAGTAAGCTAGTTAATAAACACGTCAGTAAGCACGTTAATAAACACGTCAGTAAGCACGTTAATAAACACGTCAGTAAGCACGTTAATAAACACGTCAGTAAGCACGTTAATAAACACGTCAGTAAGCACGTTAATAAACACGTCAGTAAGCACGTTAATAAACACGTCAGTAAGCAGCCCTCTGGACGGAGATGCTAACGAGTGTTTTATGTAGAGATCATCCTGAGGAGCTAAACGTGTCACAATTATAAACGTTTGTTTGACTCGATTATTGTTCCCAACATCTAAATAAATCCCATTGAGGAATTCTATTGGATGTGAGAGATGCTGCCTTCAGGGACCAGAGAGATGCTACCTTCAGGGACCAGAGAGATGCGGCCTTCAGGGACC
>JAAKFY010000084.1:169161-191661 GCA_011823955.1 Dissostichus mawsoni
ACAGGTGTAGTGGTACAGGTGTAGTGTACAGGTGTAGTGTAAAGGTGAAGTTAACAGGTGTAGTGTACAGGTGTAGTGTACAGGTTAGTATACAGGTGAAGTTAACAGGTGTAGTGTACAGGTGTAGTGTACAGGTGTATACAGGTGAAGTTAACAGGTGTAGTATACAGGTGTAGTTACAGGTAGTGTAAGTGAAGTTAACAGGTGTAGTGTACAGGTGTAGTGTACAGGTGTATACAGGTGAAGTTAACAGGTGTAGTATACAGGTGTAGTTAACAGGTGTAGTGTACAGGTGTAGTATACAGGTGAAGTTAACAGGTGTAGTGTACAGGTGTAGTGTACAGGTGTAGTATACAGGTGAAGTTAACAGGTGTAGTGTACAGTGTAGTGTACAGGTGTAGTGTACAGGTGTAGTATACAGGTGAAGTTAACAGGTGTAGTATCAGGTGTAGTTAACAGGTGTAGTATACAGGTGAAGTTAACAGGTGTAGTGTACAGGTGTATATACAGGTGAAGTTAACAGGTGTAGTGTACAGGTGTAGTATACAGGTGAAGTTAACAGGTGTAGTATACAGTGTAGTAAACAGGTGTAGTGTACAGGTGTAGTATACAGGTGAAGTTACAGGTGTAGTGTACAGGTGTAGTATACAGGTGAAGTTAACAGGTGTAGTATACAGGTGTTTAACAGGTTAGTGTACAGGTTAGTATACAGGTGAAGTTAACAGGTGTAGTGTAAGGTGTAGTGTACAGGTGTAGTGTACAGGTGTAGTGTAAAGGTGTAGTGTACAGGTGTAGTTGTACAGGTGTGTGTACAGGTGTAGTGTACAGGTGTAGTATGTAGTATACAGGTGTAGTATACAGGTGTAGTGTAAAGGTGTAGTATGTAGTATACAGGTGTAGTATACAGGTGTAGTGTAAAGGTGTAGTATACAGGTGTAGTATACAGGTGTAGTATACAGGTGTAGTGTACAGGTGTAGTAATGTAGTATACAGGTGTAGTATACAGGTGGTGTACAGTGTAGTGTCAGGTGTAGTGTACAGGTGTGTACAGGTGTAGTATGTAGTATACAGGTGAAGTTAACAGGTGTAGTGTACAGGTGTAGTGTACAGGTGTAGTATACAGGTTAGTGTACAGGTGTAGTATGTAGTATACAGGTGTAGTGTAAAGGTGTAGTATACAGGTGTAGTATACAGGTGTGGTATACAGGTGTAGTGTACAGGTGTAGTATGTAGTATACAGGTGAAGTTAACAGGTGTAGTGTACAGGTGTAGTGTACAGGTGTAGTATACAGGTGTAGTGTACAGGTGTAGTGTACAGTGTAGTATACAGGTGTAGTATACAGGTGTAGTATACAGGTGTAGTGTACAGGTGTAGTATACAGGTGTAGTGTACAGGTGTAGTATACAGGTGTAGTGTACAGGTGTAGTATACAGGTGTAGTGTACAGGTGTAGTATACAGGTGAAGTTAACAGGTGTAGTATGTAGTATACAGGTGTAGTATACAGGTGTAGTATACAGGTGTAGTGTACAGGTGTAGTGTACAGGTGTATACAGGTGTAGTGTACAGGTGTAGTATCAGGTGTAGTGTAAAGGTGTAGTATACAGGTGTAGTGTAAAGGTGTAGTATACAGGTGTAGTATACAGGTGTAGTATACAGTGTAGTGTACAGGTGTAGTGTACAGGTGTAGTATGTAGTATACAGGTGTAGTGTAAAGGTGTAGTATACAGGTGAAATTAACAGGTGTAGTATACAGGTGTAGTGTAAAGGTGTAGTATACAGGTGTAGTATACAGGTGAAGTTAACAGGTGTAGTGTACAGGTGTATGTACATGTAGTGTACAGGTGTAGTGTACAGGTGTAGTGTACAGGTGTAGCATGTAGTATACAGGTGTAGTGTACAGGTGTAGTATGTAGTATACAGGTGTAGTATACAGGTGTAGTGTACAGGTGTAATACAGGTGTAGTGTACAGTGTAGTATGTAGTATACAGGTGTAGTGTAAAGGTGTAGTATACAGGTGAAGTTAACAGGTGTAGTGTACAGGTGTAGTATACAGGTGTAGTGTACAGGTGTAGTATGTAGTATAGGTGTAGTATACAGGTGTAGTATACAGGTGTAGTATACAGGTGTAGTATACAGGTGTAGTATACAGGTGTAGTGTACAGGTGTAGTGTACAGGTGTAGTATACAGGTGTAGTGTAAAGGTGTAGTGTACAGGTGTAGTGTACAGGTGTAATACAGGTGTAGTGTACAGGTGTAGTATACAGGTGAAGTTAACAGGTGTAGGTACAGGTGTAGTGTACAGGTGTAGTATACAGGTGAAGTGTACAGGTGTAGTGTAAAGGTGTAGTGTACAGGTGTAGTATACAGGTGTAGTGTACAGGTGTAGTGTACAGGTGTAGTAACAGGTGTAGTGTAAAGGTGTAGTGTACAGGTGTAGTGTACAGGTGTAGTATACAGGTGTAGTGTACAGGTGTAGTATACAGGTGAAGTTAACAGGTGTAGTGTACAGGTGTAGTGTACAGGTGTAGTATACAGGTGAAGTGTACAGGTGTAGTGTAAAGGTGTAGTGTACAGGTGTAGTATACAGGTGTAGTGTACAGTGTAGTGTACAGGTGTAGTATACAGGTGTAGTGTAAAGGTGTAGTGTACAGGTGTAGTGTACAGGTGTAGTATACAGGTGTAGTGTACAGGTGTAGTATACAGGTGAAGTTAAGGTGTAGTGTACAGGTGTAGTGTACAGGTGTAGTATACAGGTGAAGTGTACAGGTGTAGTGTAAAGGTGTAGTGTACAGGTGTAGTATACAGGTGAAGTTAACAGGTGTAGTGTACAGGTGTAGTGTAAAGGTGTAGTGTACAGGTAGTGTACAGGTGTAGTATACAGGTGTAGTGTACAGGTGTAGTGTACAGGTGTAGTGTAAAGGTGTAGTACAGGTGTAGTATACAGGTGTAGTGTACAGGTGTAGTGTACAGGTGTAGTGTACAGGTGTAGTATACAGGTGTAGTATACAGGTGTAGTGTACAGGTGTAGTGTACAGGGTAGTGTAAAGGTGTTAACAGGTGTAGTGTACAGGTGTAGTATAAGGTGTAGTGTACAGGTGTAGTATACAGGTGAGTATACAGGTGTAGTGTACAGGTGTAGTGTACAGGTGTAGTGTAAGGTGAAGTTAACAGGTGTAGTGTACAGGTGTAGTGTACAGGTGTAGTATACAGGTGAAGTTAACAGGTGTAGTGTACAGGTGTAGTGTACAGGTGTAGTATACAGGTGAAGTTAACAGGTGTAGTATACAGGTGTAGTTAACAGGTGTAGTGTAAGGTGAAGTTAACAGGTGTAGTGTACAGGTGTAGTGTACAGGTGTAGTATACAGGTGAAGTTACAGGTGTAGTATACAGGTAGTTAACAGTGTAGTGTACAGGTGTAGTATACAGGTGAAGTTAACAGGTGTAGTGTACAGGTGTAGTGTACAGGTGTAGTATACAGGTGAAGTTAACAGGTGTAGTGTACAGGTGTAGTGTACAGGTGTAGTGTACAGGTGTAGTATACAGGTGAAGTTAACAGGTGTAGTATACAGTGTAGTTAACAGTGTAGTATACAGGTGAAGTTAACAGGTGTAGTGTACAGGTGTAGTATACAGGTGAAGTTAACAGGTGTAGTGTACAGGTGTAGTATACAGGTGAAGTTAACAGGTGTAGTATACAGGTGTAGTTAACAGGTGTAGTGTACAGGTGTAGTATACAGGTGAAGTTAACAGGTGTAGTGTACAGGTGTAGTATACAGGTGAAGTTAACAGGTGTAGTATACAGGTGTAGTTAACAGGTGTAGTGTACAGGTGTAGTATACAGGTGAAGTTAACAGGTGTAGTGTAAAGGTGTAGTGTACAGGTGTAGTGTACAGGTGTAGTGTAAAGGTGTAGTGTACAGGTGTAGTGTACAGGTGTAGTGTACAGGTGTAGTGTACAGGTGTAGTATGTAGTATACAGGTGTAGTATACAGGGTAGTGTAAAGGTGTAGTATGTAGTATACAGGTGTAGTATACAGTGTAGTGTAAAGGTGTAGTATACAGGTGTAGTAACAGGTGTAGTATACAGGTGTAGTGTACAGGTGTAGTATGTAGTATACAGGTGTAGTATACAGGTGTAGTGTACAGGTGTAGTGTACAGGTGTAGTGTACAGGTGTAGTGTACAGGTGTAGTATGTAGTATACAGGTGAAGTTAACAGGTGTAGTGTACAGGTGTAGTGTACAGGTGTAGTATACAGGTGTAGTGTACAGGTGTAGTATGTAGTATCAGGTGTAGTGTAAAGGTGTAGTATACAGGTGTAGTATACAGGTGTGGTATACAGGTGTAGTGTACAGGTGTAGTATGTAGTATACAGGTGAAGTTAACAGGTGTAGTGTACAGGTGTAGTGTACAGGTGTAGTATACAGGTGTAGTGTACAGGTGTAGTGTACAGGTGGTATACAGGTGTAGTATACAGGTGTAGTATACAGGTGTGTGTACAGGTGTAGTATACAGGTGTAGTGTACAGGTGTAGTATACAGGTGTAGTGTACAGGTGTAGTATACAGGTGTAGTGTACAGGTAGTATACAGGTGAAGTTAACAGGTGTAGTATGTAGTATACAGGTGTAGTATACAGGTGTAGTATACAGGTGTAGTGTACAGGTGTAGTGTACAGGTGTAGTATACAGGTGTAGTGTACAGGTGTAGTATACAGGTGTAGTGTAAAGGTGTAGTATACAGGTGTAGTGTAAAGGTGTAGTATACAGGTGTAGTATACAGGTGTAGTATACAGGTGTAGTGTACAGGTGTAGTGTACAGGTGTAGTATGTAGTATACAGGTGTAGTGTAAAGGTGTAGTATACAGGTGAAATTAACAGGTGTAGTATACAGGTGTAGTGTAAAGGTGTAGTATACAGGTGTAGTATACAGGTGAAGTTAACATGTAGTGTACAGGTGTAGTGTACAGGTGTAGTGTACAGGTGTAGTGTACAGGTGTATGTACAGGTGTAGCATGTAGTATACAGGTGTAGTGTACAGGTGTAGTATGTAGTATACAGGTGTATACAGGTGTAGTGTACAGGTGTAGTATACAGGTGTAGTGTACAGGTGTAGTATGTAGTATACAGGTGTAGTGTAAAGGTGTAGTATACAGGTGAAGTTAACAGGTGTAGTGTACAGGTGTAGTATACAGGTGTAGTGTACAGGTGTAGTATGTAGTATACAGGTGTAGTATACAGGTGTAGTATACAGGTGTAGTATACAGGTGTAGTATACAGGTGTAGTATACAGGTGTAGTGTACAGGTGTAGTGTAAAGGTGTAGTATACAGGTGTAGTGTAAAGGTGTAGTATACAGGTGTAGTATCAGGTGTAGTATACAGGTGTAGTATACAGGTGTAGTGTACAGGTGTAGTGTAAAGGTGTAGTATACAGGTGAAGTTATCAGGTGTAGTGTACAGGTGTAGTATACAGGTGTAGTGTACAGGTGTAGTATGTAGTATACAGGTGTAGTGTAAGGTGTAGTATACAGGTGAAGTTAACAGGTGTAGTATACAGGTGTAGTGTACAGGTGTAGTGTAAAGGTGTAGTATACAGGTGAAGTTAACAGGTGTAGTATACAGGTGTAGTTACAGGTGTAGTATACAGGTGTAGTATACAGGTGTAGTATACAGGTGTAGTATACAGGTGTAGTATACAGGTGTAGTGTAAAGGTGTAGTATACAGGTGTAGTATACAGGTGTAGTGTACAGGTGTAGTATGTAGTATACAGGTGTAGTGTAAAGGTTAGTATACAGGTGAAGTTAACAGGTGTAGTGTACAGGTGTAGTATACAGGTGTAGTGTACAGGTGTAGTATGTAGTATACAGGTGTATATACAGGTGTAGTATACAGGTGTAGTATACAGGTGTAGTATACAGTGTAGTATACAGGTGTAGTGTACAGGTGTAGTGTAAAGGTGTAGTATACAGGTGTAGTGTAAAGGTGTAGTATACAGGTGTAGTATACAGGTGTAGTATACAGGTGTAGTATACAGGTGTAGTGTACAGTGTAGTGTAAGGTGTAGTATACAGGTGAAGTTATCAGGTGTAGTGTACAGGTGTAGTATACAGGTGTAGTGTACAGGTGTAGTATGTAGTATACAGGTGTAGTGTAAAGGTGTAGTATACAGGTGAAGTTAACAGGTGTAGTATACAGGTGTAGTGTACAGGTGTAGTGTAAAGGTGTAGTATACAGGTGAAGTTAACAGGTGTAGTATACAGGTGTAGTGTACAGGTGTTGTAAAGGTGTAGTATACAGGTGAAGTTAACAGGTGTAGTATACAGGTGTAGTATACAGGTGTAGTATACAGTGTAGTATACAGGTGTAGTATACAGGTGTAGTGTAAAGGTGTAGTATACAGGTGTAGTATACAGGTGTAGTGTACAGGTGTAGTATACAGGTGTAGTGTACAGGTGTAGTATACAGGTGAAGTTAACAGGTGTAGTATGAGAGCGAACAGTGCCACCACACGTCACTATTTCAATGCGTTCTCAAGTCCAAGCAGCGTTAGTTGCTCTGGACTCTGAACCCTATCACAGAATGGAGTGAGTCACTATGAGAGTGTTACTGACGGAAGCTGCACAGGAGCATCGATGAGATGAAGCATGTTACAGGTGAGTGAACAGAGATATAATGTGAAATTAAAAAGGACTTTGGGTAAAGTTGAAGACAAAAGGTGTTCCCACTGGGAGTCGTACCCCGACCCCACATTTCAGATCAATTCGTACACCACTAGTCGAGTCAGGCGTTAAATAATCACATAAAGACGTATAAATAAAAAATGGGCCTTTTTTCGTGCGTTTTTTAAATATTAAACCTGCGAGAAAAGGTCGTTTTTATTTCAGAATGCATGGCGTAGGTTGGCACTGTTCCCCTCTCCACAGAGTACCTGAGGCGCAGGTCCGGCCGTGGTACTGCGGGGAGCAGAGACACAGGAAGTCTCCTCGGTCCAGCGTGCACATCCCTCCGTTCAGACAGGGGTTCGTCCGACAAGGGTTCAGATCTACCACACACAGCAGGACACTTGAACGCATCACGACTTTATATACTATATCTCCTCAAATAACTGAGAGTTCAGGCTCTGCTGAGAAGGTTTAGAGTATGATGAGTTTACTCACTGATGTATTTGTACCAGAACTCCAGCTGTGAACAAGACCCAGAGTTAATGTTTGTCTGCAGGATGCTGATGAAGACCATCAAAATATAAACTGTTATTTTTCACGTTGTTCATAGTTCGTAACAACTAGACATTAAGAGTCCTTAATGTCATTTATTACACAGCTTGGTTAAATACTCCATTCTGATTGGCTCTGCAGTGTTTAAGGACTTGCTAGTGGAAACTGTGAACAGACTTGGACAGAAAAAATGGATCAGAGCTGCCTTCATTTTAAATTCACTTGTTGTTGGAGGTCCAGCCGTGGAGCGGAGTTTACTTTCTTAGAGGAAGCACTACGATCATTTTAAAGTCAATAAAATACTTTATTGAGTCGTTGTGTGTTCAGTATGTGACCGTATAATAAGCAGGATAATTATCCCTGACTAAAACATTTAACACTTTACTGTCACATGGTTCCCTCCCACCTCCTCACCGTCTTCTCCGTGGTCTGGAAGATCTCGGCCGCCTCTTCCTGGGAGCAGACCTCCTCCTGGCACTCCCTCTCCAGGTCTCCAGGGAGGATCTCCTCCAGGAACGAGTTCGCTCTGCGCCTCCTGGAGGAGGAGCCGAGGAGGCGGGTCGCTGCTGGCCTCTGCAGGAACACTGGAGGGGGGAGGGTTACTGTACGATATGATCACAATACGATATTATCACGATACGATATTATCACAATATATTATTATCACGATACAATATTATCACGACACAATATTATCAAAATACGATATTATCACGATACGTTATTATCATGATACGATATTATCACGATACGTTATTATCACGATACACTATTATCACGATACATTTTTATCAGGATACGTTATTATCACAACACGATATTATCAAAATACGATATTATCACGTTACATTATTATCACGATACGATATTATCCCAATACATTATTATCACAATACGTTTTTATCAGGATACATTATTATCACGACACGATATTATCAAAATACGATATTATCACGATACGATTTAACACAATATGATATTATCACAATATAATCACGATTCAATATTAACAAGATACTATACCATCCCATGACTAAAGTAACGATACAATATCATCCAATACGATATTATCATGGTACAATATTATCACAATATTATGACATCCCTGAACTAAAGTAACGATATTAATACGATACTTAGGTCACCATACAGAAATATTGCGATATTACGGTACTATCCCTCCGAGTAGGGAATGAGTCCTCCCCCAAGTGAAGGAGTTCCAGTATCTCGGGGACTGGTTCTCCGTGAGGGGGCAACGATCGCGTTGTGCTACTAGAACCAGTCACTCTCAGTTCTGACCTCCGACCTCCAGTGTAAATGGAACACAGCGTAAACCAGTGGAGGAGGTTCTTTCTCTGAAGCATCTTTAACTCACCTGAACACCGGACCAGAGCGGAGACGCTGAGCAGCGTAAAGAGAGACAGCAGCATGTCTGTCTGTCTGTCTGTCTGTCTGTCTGTCTGTCTGTCTGTCTGTCTGCCTGCCTGCCGTCTGTCCTGTCTGTCTGTCTGTCTGTCTGTCTGTCTGTCTGTCTGTCTGCCTGTCTGTCTTTCTGTCTGTCTGTCTGTCTGTCTGTCTGTCTGTCTTTCTGTCTGTCTGTCTGTCTGTCTGTCTGTCTGTCTGTCTGTCTGTCTGCCTGTCTGTCTTTCTGTCTCCGAGGACAGTGATTGTGTTTGAGGTTATTTAGCAGCTGGTTGATGTTTAACCACAGAGTAAATATTGATACACAGTTTGTACCTCCTCTCCTCTGAGTGTCTCTACTTTAAAGAGTCCTCTCCTGCTGATGTTCAGGTGTATATCAGTATGTAGTGTCTCTACTTTAAAGAGTCCTCTCCTGCTGATGTTCAGGTGTATATCAGTATGTAGTGTCTCTACTTTAAAGAGTCCTCTCCTGCTGATGTTCAGGTGTATATCAGTATGTAGTGTCTCTACTTTAAAGAGTCCTCTCCTGCTGATGTTCAGGTGTATATCAGTATGTAGTGTCTCTACTTTAAAGAGTCCTCTCCTGCTGATGTTCAGGTGTATATCAGTATGTAGTGTCTCTACTTTAAAGAGTCCTCTCCTGCTGATGTTCAGGTGTATATCAGTATGTAGTGTCTCTACTTTAAAGAGTCCTCTCCTGCTGATGTTCAGGTGTATATCAGTTTGTAGTGTCTCTACTTTAAAGAGTCCTCTCCTGCTGATGTTCAGGTGTATATCAGTATGTAGTGTCTCTACTTTAAAGAGTCCTCTCCTGCTGATGTTCAGGTGTATATCAGTATGTAGTGTCTCTACTTTAAAGAGTCCTCTCCTGCTGATGTTCAGGTATATCAGTATGTAGTGTCTCTACTTTAAAGAGTCCTCTCCTGCTGATGTTCAGGTGTATATCAGTATGTAGTGTCTCTACTTTAAAGAGTCCTCTCCTGCTGATGTTCAGGTGTATATCAGTATGTAGTGTCTCTACTTTAAAGAGTCCTCTCCTGCTGATGTTCAGGTGTATATCAGTATGTAGTGTCTCTACTTTAAAGAGTCCTCTCCTGCTGATGTTCAGGTGTATATCAGTATGTAGTGTCTCTACTTTAAAGAGTCCTCTCCTGCTGATGTTCAGGTGTATATCAGTATGTAGTGTCTCTACTTTAAAGAGTCCTCTCCTGCTGATGTTCAGGTGTATATCAGTATGTAGTGTCTCTACTTTAAAGAGTCCTCTCCTGCTGATGTTCAGGTGTATATCAGTATGTAGTGTCTCTACTTTAAAGAGTCCTCTCCTGCTGATGTTCAGGTGTATATCAGTTTGTAGTGTCTCTACTTTAAAGAGTCCTCTCCTGCTGATGTTCAGGTGTATATCAGTATGTAGTGTCTCTACTTTAAAGAGTCCTCTCCTGCTGATGTACAGGTGTATATCAGTATGTAGTGTCTCTACTTTAAAGAGTCCTCTCCTGCTGATGTTCAGGTGTATATCAGTATGTAGTGTCTCTACTTTAAAGAGTCCTCTCCTGCTGATGTTCAGGTGTATATCAGTTGTAGTGTCTCTACTTTAAAGAGTCCTCTCCTGCTGATGTTCAGGTGTATATCAGTATGTAGTGTCTCTACTTTAAAGAGTCCTCTCCTGCTGATGTTCAGGTGTATATCAGTATGTAGTGTCTCTACTTTAAAGAGTCCTCTCCTGCTGATGTTCAGGTGTATATCAGTATGTAGTGTCTCTACTTTAAAGAGTCCTCTCCTGCTGATGTTCAGGTGTATATCAGTATGTAGTGTCTCTACTTTAAAGAGTCCTCTCCTGCTGATGTTCAGGTGTATATCAGTATGTAGTGTCTCTACTTTAAAGAGTCCTCTCCTGCTGATGTTCAGGTGTATATCAGTATGTAGTGTCTCTACTTTAAAGAGTCCTCTCCTGCTGATGTTCAGGTGTATATCAGTATGTAGTGTCTCTACTTTAAAGAGTCCTCTCCTGCTGATGTTCAGGTGTATATCAGTATGTAGTGTCTCTACTTTAAAGAGTCCTCTCCTGCTGATGTTCAGGTGTATATCAGTATGTAGTGTCTCTACTTTAAAGAGTCCTCTCCTGCTGATGTTCAGGTGTATATCAGTGTAGTGTCTCTACTTTAAAGAGTCCTCTCCTGCTGATGTTCAGGTGTATATCAGTATGTAGTGTCTCTACTTTAAAGAGTCCTCTCCTGCTGATGTTCAGGTGTATATCAGTATGTAGTGTCTCTACTTTAAAGAGTCCTCTCCTGCTGATGTTCAGGTGTATATCAGTTTGTAGTGTCTCTACTTTAAAGAGTCCTCTCCTGCTGATGTTCAGGTGTATATCAGTATGTAGTGTCTCTACTTTAAAGAGTCCTCTCCTGCTGATGTTCAGGTGTATATCAGTATGTAGTGTCTCTACTTTAAAGAGTCCTCTCCTGCTGATGTTCAGGTGTATATCAGTATGTAGTGTCTCTACTTTAAAGAGTCCTCTCCTGCTGATGTTCAGGTGTATATCAGTATGTAGTGTCTCTACTTTAAAGAGTCCTCTCCTGCTGATGTTCAGGTGTATATCAGTATGTAGTGTCTCTACTTTAAAGAGTCCTCTCCTGCTGATGTTCAGGTGTATATCAGTATGTAGTGTCTCTACTTTAAAGAGTCCTCTCCTGCTGATGTTCAGGTGTATATCAGTATGTAGTGTCTCTACTTTAAAGAGTCCTCCTCCTGCTGATGTTCAGTGTATATCAGTATGTAGTGTCTCTACTTTAAAGAGTCCTCTCCTCTAGAAGAATAGGGACTCTTTAATAAAACAGAGACTCACAAGAACTGGATATGAAACTTTATTGATACAAACATCGTCAGCGTTTCCTCTGTTACTTCAAACCGCTGACAGAAAAATACTAAAATACTATTAGAGACAAAAACAGATCTGATGGTCCCTGAAAGACAGACAGGTAGAGACAGACAGGTGGAGAGACAGACAGGTAGAGACAGACAGGTAGAGACAGACAGGTAGAGACTGACAGGTAGAGACTGACAGGTAGAGAGACAGACAGGTAGAGACTGACAGGTAGAGAGACAGACAGGTAGAGACAGACAGGTAGAGACAGACAGGTATTTGGGACCTCCTGATTGGGTCCTCGTCAGTTTCTTAAGCAGAAATAAATATTTAATCAGTTTTTTCTCCGCTTCCTGTTGGCTGACCCTGGTCACATGGTTTAAAGGGTTCTGATTGGCCATCAGCTCTGTGTTCCCTGAAGAGACTCAGACGTCACGATAAGGCCGCTCTGATGATACTAATGAGAATAATATTGCTAATAAAAGTAATATAATATAAATGGTGATGAAGTGTTGCTCAGCGCTCACTGCAGGTAGCTCAGGTTTAGGCACTCCGGATCGTCCAATCACAGCTCAGATGTGATGTCACAGACCTGAGGGTCAACAGATCATAGAGATCAATATATCATAAGTTATTAATAACATGTATTTATATTTTAATGATAAGAGTAATAACCTCAGGCCTCGCTGGCGCTGCTGTTCCTGTTCAGCTCTCTGATTCCCTGAAGTATCCTCTTCATGTGACCCACCTTCGTCACTCCCAGGTCCTACACACACACACACACACACACACACACACACACACACACACACACACACACACACACACACACACACACACACACACCACACACACACACACACACCACACAGTTTTGTTAGCTTCTAGCGGTATGTCTTTAGCAGTTATCAGTTAGCCGTTAGCACTTAGCAGTTAGCCGTTAGCACTTAGCAGTTAGCCGTTAGCACTTAGCAGTTAGCCGTTAGCGCTCTACCTTCAGGTCCCTCCTCTCCAGGTGGATGAGTTCAGCTCCACGAACGTCGTGTCCAACGAAGATGTCTTTATATTCTGAGAGACACAGGAAGTCCAGCCAGATACCCACCTCCTCCTCCCCACTGATGAACTACAGACAGGTGAGGCAGACAGGTGAGAGGGACAGGTGAGACAGACAGGTGAGACAGACAGGTAGAGAGACAGGTGGAGACAGACAGGTGAGAGAGACAGGTGGACAGACAGATGAGACAGACAGGTAAGAGAGACAGGTGGAGACAGACAGGTGAGACAGACAGGTAGAGACAGACAGGTACAGCTCACCTGGTAGAGACAGACAGGTAGAGACAGACAGGTACAGCTCACCTGGTAGAGACAGACAGGTAGAGACAGACAGGTAGAGGCAGACAGATAGAGACAGACAGGTGAGACAGACAGGTAGAGACAGACAGGTACAGCTCACCTGGTAGAGACAGACAGGTAGAGACAGACAGGTAGAGACAGACAGGTACAGCTCACCTGGTAGAGACAGACAGGTAGAGGCAGACAGATAGAGACAGACAGGTAGAGACAGACAGGTACAGCTCACCTGGTAGAGACAGACAGGTAGACAGACTGGTAGAGACAGACAGGTAGAGACAGACAGGTACAGCTCACCTGGTAGAGACAGACAGGTAGAGACAGACAGGTAGAGAGAGACAGGTAGAGACAGACAGGTAGAGACAGACAGGTGAGAGACAGACAGGTAGAGACAGACAGGTACAGCTCACCTGGTAGAGACAGACAGGTAGAGACAGACAGGTAGAGACAGACTGGTAGAGACAGACAGGTAGAGACAGACAGGTACAGCTCACCTGGTAGAGACAGACAGGTAGAGACAGACAGGTAGAGACAGACTGGTAGAGACAGACAGGTAGAGACAGACAGGTACAGCTCACCTGGTAGAGACAGACAGGTAGAGACAGACAGGTAGAGACAGACTGGTAGAGACAGACAGGTAGAGACAGACAGGTACAGCTCACCTGTAGAGACAGACAGGTAGAGACAGACAGGTAGAGACAGACTGGTAGAGACAGACAGGTAGAGACAGACAGGTACAGCTCACCTGGTAGAGACAGACAGGTAGAGACAGACAGGTAGAGACAGACTGGTAGAGACAGACAGGTACAGACAGGTACAGACAGACAGGTACAGCTCACCTGGTAGAGACAGACAGGTAGATGTTTCTCTGTTTTTGTTGTTTTTTTCTTTTTTGAACTTCGGGACGAGACGAAACTTTGCACTGCGACTCCGTTTAGAGAAATCTGTGAGAGGACCCTGGGGACAGACAGGTGAGAGACATGTGAGAGACAGACAGGTGAGAGACATGTGAGAGACAGACAGGTGAGAGACAGCCATGTGAGAGACAGACAGGTGAGAGACAGACATGTGAGAGACAGACATGTGAGAGACAGACAGGTGAGAGACAGACAGGTGAGAGACAGACATGTGAGAGACAGACAGGTGAGAGAAAGACATGTGAGAGACAGACATGTGAGAGACAGACATGTGAGAGACAGACAGGTGAGAGACAGACATGTGAGAGACAGACATGTGAGAGACAGACAGGTGAGAGACAGACAGGTGACAGACAGACATGTGAGAGACAGACATGTGAGAGACAGACAGGTGAGAGACAGACAGGTGAGAGACATGTGACAGACAGACAGGTGAGAGACAGGTACCTCGATGGCAGGGGACATCCAGGGGACGTCTGCCAGCCGTCGGAGCTGCTGATCCACAGACAGCAGAGCAGAGTCCAGCTGCTGCTGCTGGGGGGCGTCCAGCTGCTGTGACATGTTATATCATTCATTACATCATCTTATACATCATATATATATAATATCATGTTATATATATAATATATATTATATATAAATGTATAGTTACCATGGACATGTTCCCAGCCCAGCAACTCCGTCTCACTGAGCAGAGCTTTGACATCTCCGACCATCTGAAGGACCATCAGGCAGCTGAGAGCCTGAGAGACAGACAGGTGAGAGACAGGTGGTAGACAGACAGGTGAGAGACAGACAGGTGAGAGACAGGTGAGAGACAGACAGGTGAGAGACAGGTGAGAGACAGACAGGTGAGAGACAGACAGGTGAGAGACAGGTGGGAGACAGACAGGTGAGAGACAGACAGGTGAGAGACAGGTGGGAGATGGACAGGTGAGAGACAGGTGAGAGACAGACAGGTGAGAGACAGACAGGTGAGAGACAGGTGGGAGGACAGGTGAGAGACAGACAGTGAGAGACAGGTGGGAGACAGGTGATACCTGGGGGGATCTTGGAATACACCTGGTATTACAGTATGCTACTTGGGGGGTCTTGGAGTACACATGGTATTACAGTATATGCTACCTGGGGGGTCTTGGAGTACACCTGGTATTACAGTATATCTACCTGGGGGGTCTTGGAGTACACCTGGTATTACAGTATATGCTACCTGGGGGGTCTTGGAGTACACCTGGTATTACAGTATATGTTACCTGGGGGGTCTTGGAGTACACCTGGTATTACAGTATATGTTACCTGGGGGGTCTTGGAGTACACCTGGTATTACAGTATATGTTACCTGGGGGGTCTTGGAGTACACCTGGTATTACAGTATGCTACTTGGGGGGTCTTGGAGTACACCTGGTATTACAGTATATGTTACCTGGGGGGTCTTGGAGTACACCTGGTATTACAGTATATGCTACCTGGGGGTCTTGGAGTACACCTGTATTACATATATTGCTACCTGGGGGTCTTGGAGTACACCTGGTATTACAGTATTGTTACCTGGGGGGTCTTGGAGTACACCTGGTATTACAGTATATGCTACCTGGGGGGTCTTGGAGTACACCTGGTATTACAGTATGCTACTGGGGGTCTTGGAGTACACCTGTATTACAGTATATGTTACCTGGGGGGTCTTGGAGTACACCTGGTATTACAGTATATGTTTACCTGGGGTCTTGGAGTACACCTGGTCCTGCTCTTGCAGCTGGCGTTGACGGCGTGGGCCAGCTCCTGCTCCAGGGGGGGTGCGACTGAGCCCCCTCACGGATACTGACAAACAACAATATACTAAATCAGATAAAAAATAACAATAACAATATTGATTGTATCACCTGTGTATTAATATATATCACCTGTGTATATATCACCTGTGTATTAATATCACCTGTGTATTAATATCACCTGTGTATATATCACCTGTGTATTAATATCACCTGTGTATTAATATATATCACCTGTGTATTATTATATATCACCTGTGTATTAATATCACCTGTGTATTAATATATATCACCTGTGTATTAATATATATCACCTGTGTATTAATATCACCTGTGTATTATTATATATCACCTGTGTATTAATATCACCTGTGTATTAATATATATCACCTGTGTATTAATATATATCACCTGTGTATAATACTAACTCACCTGTGAATGAGCGCGCCGGCCGCCTGTCCGAAGTCGCTCACGAGTGACGCCTCTTCTTCAGAGAGGATCTCCGGCTGAGAGGAGAGGGGGGGCTGAGGGGGGGGAACTCACACCTCTGTTTGTTCTCCCAGGACTTCAGGGTGCTCTCAAACGCCTGAAACACAAAGAGTGAAACTCTTCAATACGTCTGTATAACGTGGGGAAACCTGTGTGAGGGTCAGGGTGAGGGTCAGGGTCAGGGTGAGGTCAGGGTGAGGGTCAGGGTGAGGGTCAGGTGAGGGTCAGGGTCAGGGTGAGGGTCAGGGTGGGGTCAGGGTGAGGGTCAGGGTGAGGGTCAGGGTCAGGGTCAGGGTGAGGGTCAGGGTCAGGGTGAGGGTCAGGGTGAGGGTCAGGTGAGGGTCAGGGTGAGGGTCAGGGTGAGGGTCAGGTCAGGGTGAGGGTCAGGGTGAGGGTCAGGGTCAGGGTGAGGGTCAGGTCAGGGTGAGGTCAGGTGAGGTCAGGGTGAGGGTCAGGGTCAGGTGAGGGTCAGGGTGAGGGTCAGGGTCAGGGTGAGGGTCAGGGTGAGGTCAGGGTCAGGGTGAGGGTCAGGGTGAGGGTCAGGGTCAGGGTGAGGGTCAGGGTGAGGGTCAGAGTCAGGGTGAGGGTCAGGGTCAGGGTGAGGGTTAGAGTCAGGGTGAGGGTCAGAGTCAGGGTCAGAGTCAGGGTGAGGGTCAGGGTCAGAGTCAGAGTCAGAGTCAGGGTGAGGGTCAGGGTGAGGGTTAGAGTCAGGGTGAGGGTCAGGTCAGAGTCAGGGTGAGGGTCAGGGTCAGAGTCAGGGTGAGGGTCAGAGTCAGGGTGAGGGTCAGGTGAGGTCAGAGGGTGAGGGTCAGGGTGAGGGTTAGAGTCAGGGTGAGGGTCAGAGTCAGGGTCAGGTGAGGGTCAGAGTCAGGGTCAGAGTCAGGTCAGAGTCAGGGTGAGGGTCAGAGTCAGGGTGAGGGTCAGGGTCAGAGTGAGGGTCAGAGTCAGGTCAGGTGAGGGTCAGAGTCAGAGTGAGAGTCAGGGTGGGTCAGAGTCAGGGTCAGAGTCAGGGTCAGAGTCAGGTGAGGTCAGTCAGGTGAGGGTGAGGGTCAGGGTGAGGTCAGAGTGAGGGTCAGGATCAGAGTGAGGGTGAGGTCAGGGTCAGGGTGAGGGTGAGGATCAGAGTGAGGGTGAGGGTCAGGGTGAGGGTGAGGATCAGAGTGAGGGTGAGGGTCAGGGTGAGGGTCAGAGTGAGGGTGAGGATCAGAGTGAGGGTGAGGGTGAGGGTCAGGGTGAGGGTCAGAGTCAGGGTCAGGGTGAGGGTGATATCAGAGTGAGGTGAGGGTCAGGGTCAGGGTGAGGGTCAGGTCAGAGTGAGGGTGAGGATCAGAGTGAGGGTCAGAGTCAGGGTCAGGGTGAGGTGAGGATCAGAGGAGGGTGAGGGTCAGGGTCAGGTGAGGGTCAGAGTGAGGGTGAGGATCAGAGTGAGGTGAGGGTCAGGGTGAGGTCAGAGTGAGGGTCAGAGTGAGGTGAGGATCAGAGTGAGGGTGAGGGTCAGGTGTGAGGATCAGAGTGAGGGTCAGAGTGAGGGTGAGGATCAGAGTGAGGGTGAGGGTCAGGGTGAGGATCAGAGTGAGGTCAGGGTGAGGGTCAGAGTGAGGGTCAGAGTGAGGGTCAGAGTGAGGTCAGAGTGAGGGTGAGGATCAGAGTGAGGGTGAGGGTCAGAGTGAGGGTCAGAGTGAGGGTGAGGGTCAGAGTGAGGATCAGAGTGAGGTCAGGGTGAGGGTCAGAGTGAGGGTCAGAGTGAGGGTGAGGGTGAGGGTCAGGGTGAGGGTCAGAGTCAGGGTCAGGGTGAGGGTGAGGGTCAGGGTGAGGGTCAGGGTGAGGGTCAGGGTCAGGGTGAGGGTCAGGGTGAGGGTCAGGGTCAGGGTGAGGTCAGGGTGAGGGTCAGGGTCAGGGTGAGGTCAGGGTGAGGGTCAGGGTCAGGGTGAGGGTCAGGGTGAGGGTCAGAGTCAGGGTGAGGGTCAGGGTCAGGGTGAGGTTAGAGTCAGGGTGGGGTCAGAGTCAGGGTCAGAGTCAGGTGGAGGGTCAGGGTCAGATCAGAGTCAGAGTCAGGTGAGGGTCAGGTGAGGGTTAGAGTCAGGGTGAGGGTCAGGGTCAGAGTCAGGGTGAGGGTCAGGGTCAGAGTCAGGGTGAGGGTCAGAGTCAGGGTGAGGGTCAGGGTGAGGGTCAGAGTCAGGTGGGTCAGGGTGAGGTTAGAGTCAGGGTGAGGTCAGAGTCAGGGTCAGGGTGAGGGTCAGAGTCAGGTCAGAGTCAGGGTCAGAGTCAGGGTGAGGGTCAGAGTCAGGTGAGGGTCAGGGTCAGAGTGAGGGTCAGAGTCAGGGTCAGGGTGAGGTCAGAGTCAGAGTGAGAGTCAGGGTGAGGGTCAGAGTCAGGTCAGAGTCAGGGTCAGAGTCAGTGGTGAGGGTCAGAGTCAGGTGAGGGTGAGGGTCAGGGTGAGGGTCAGAGTGAGGGTCAGGATCAGAGTGAGGGTGAGGTCAGGGTCAGGTGAGGTGTGAGGATCAGAGTGAGGGTGAGGGTCAGGTGAGGGTGAGGATCAGAGTGAGGGTGAGGGTCAGGGTGAGGGTCAGAGTGAGGGTGAGGATCAGAGTGAGGGTGAGGGTGAGGGTCAGGGTGAGGGTCAGAGTCAGGGTCAGGTGAGGGTGAGGATCAGAGTGAGGGTGAGGGTCAGGGTCAGGGTGAGGGTCAGGGTCAGAGTGAGGTGAGGATCAGAGTGAGGGTCAGAGTCAGGGTCAGGGTGAGGTGAGGATCAGAGTGAGGGTGAGGGTCAGGGTCAGGGTGAGGGTCAGAGTGAGGTGAGGATCAGAGTGAGGGTGAGGGTCAGGGTGAGGGTCAGAGTGAGGGTCAGAGTGAGGGTGAGGATCAGAGTGAGGGTGAGGGTCAGGGTGAGGATCAGAGTGAGGGTCAGTGAGGTGAGGATCAGAGTGAGGGTGAGGGTCAGGGTGAGGATCAGAGTGAGGGTCAGGGTGAGGGTCAGAGTGAGGTCAGAGTGAGGGTCAGAGTGAGGGTCAGAGTGAGGGTGAGGATCAGAGTGAGGGTGAGGGTCAGAGTGAGGGTCAGAGTGAGGTGAGGGTCAGAGTGAGGATCAGAGTGAGGGTCAGGGTGAGGGTCAGAGTGAGGGTCAGAGTGAGGGTGAGGGTGAGGGTCAGGGTGAGGGTCAGAGTCAGGGTCAGGTGAGGGTGAGGATCAGAGTGAGGGTGAGGGTCAGGTCAGGGTCAGGGTGAGGGTCAGAGTCAGAGTGAGGGTGAGGATCAGAGTGAGGGTGAGGGTCAGGGTGAGGGAGGGTCAGAGTCAGGGTCAGGGTGAGGGTGAGGATCAGAGTGAGGGTGAGGGTCAGGGTGAGGGTCAGGTCAGAGTGAGGGTGAGGATCAGAGTGAGGGTCAGAGTCAGGGTCAGGGTGAGGATCAGAGTGAGGGTGAGGGTCAGGTCAGAGTGAGGGTGAGGATCAGAGTGAGGGTGAGGGTCAGGTGAGGTCAGAGTGAGGGTCAGTGAGGGTGAGGATCAGAGTGAGGTGAGGGTCAGGGTGAGGATCAGAGTGAGGGTCAGAGTGAGGGTGAGGATCAGAGTGAGGGTGAGGGTCAGGGTGAGGATCAGAGTGAGGGTCAGGGTGAGGGTCAGAGTGAGGGTCAGGTGAGGGTCAGAGTGAGGGTCAGAGTGAGGGTGAGGATCAGAGTGAGGGTGAGGGTCAGAGTGAGGATCAGGGTGAGGGTCAGGTGAGGTCAGAGTCAGGGTGAGGGTCAGAGTCAGGGTGAGGGTCAGGGTGAGGATCAGAGTGAGGTGAGGGTCAGGGTGAGGTCAGAGTGAGGGTCAGAGTGAGGGTGAGGATCAGAGTGAGGGTGAGGGTCAGGTGAGGATCAGAGTGGGGTCAGGGTGAGGGTCAGGGTGAGGGTCAGGGTGAGGGTCAGAGTGAGGGTCAGAGTGAGGGTGAGGATCAGAGTGAGGGTGAGGGTCAGGGTGAGGATCAGAGTGAGGGTCAGAGTGAGGGTCAGGGTGAGGGTCAGGTGAGGATCAGGGTGAGGTCAGGGTGAGGATCAGAGTGAGGGTGAGGTCAGGGTGAGGATCAGTGAGGGTGAGGGTCAGGGTCAGGTGAGGGTCAGGGAGGGTCAGGGTGAGGGTCAGGGTGAGGGTCAGGGTGAGGATCAGAGTGAGGGTGAGGGTCAGAGTCAGGGTGAGGGTCAGAGTCAGGGTGAGGTCAGGGTGAGGATCAGAGTGAGGGTGAGGGTCAGGGTCAGGGTGAGGGTCAGAGTCAGGGTGAGGTCATAGTCAGGTGAGGGTCAGGGTGATGGGTCAGAGTCAGAGTCAGGGTGAGGGTCAGGGTGAGGGTCATAGTCAGGGTGAGGATCAGAGTGAGGTGAGGTCAGGGTGAGGGTCAGGGTGAGGGTCAGAGTGAGGGTGAGGGTCAGAGTGAGGGTCAGGGTGAGGGTCAGGGTGAGGGTCAGAGTCAGGGTGAGGGTCAGAGTCAGGGTGAGGGTCAGAGTGAGGGTGAGGGTCAGGGTGAGGGTCAGGGTGAGGGTCAGAGTCAGGGTGAGGGTCAGAGTGAGGGTGAGGGTCAGGGTGAGGGTCAGGGTGAGGGTCAGGGTGAGGGTCAGAGTCAGGGTGAGGGTCAGAGTGAGGATCAGATGAGGGTGAGGGTCAGAGTGAGGGTGAGGGTCAGAGTGAGGGTCAGAGTCAGGGTGAGGGTCAGTAGTACAGTGTGCAGTACAGTGTGTAGTACAGTGTGTAGTACAGTGTGTACAGTGTGTAGTGTAGTGTGTAGTACAGTGTGTAGTACAGTGTGTGTGTAGTGTAGTGTAGTGTGTTGCTCACCCGGTCCCTGGTCAGGGTCTGGCTCCGGTTCTTGTGGAGGATCCGGATGAACCCTGGTCTCTGGACCCAGGCCTCCCCGTCCACCTGCACCGGGACGCCCTCCTCCCCCAGGTGGTGATCCTCACCGTGCGGCACTGAGGGGGGACACCACAGAAGAAGAACTATCTGAAGGTGTTTAAGGACAGCTCATAGGAGAGGGACACCACAGAAGAAGAACAGGGACTCTCTAAAGGATGTACACCACAGAAGAAGAACAGGGGCTGCAGTCAAATAGTCAGTGGGTGTTTCTCAATGTCGAGGAAGGATGCTCCAGAGCCACTATTTCAAGGATACTACGTCATCGAGTGCCGCCGAAGGACTGTTCCAATGTCCAGGATACTTGGAATTCTACCGAGGCCGGCATACTTCATAGCGGGAAATTTCGAGTGTAGACTCCGCGGTCTTAAAATCCCCACAATGCTTTGTGCACGGACCAATTTCCAAATCTTTGGCGGAAATCGCGCTCCATTTAAGGCGGGGCCTCGCATATGACGCACACCTGCACACCTGTTAGCCTGTTCCACCATTCTTCGTTTTCCGAGGCTAGGAAGGATTCTTGCCTCGCTTCTGAAGCAAGTGACTCGGAAGACATGTCCTACCAAGCAAGCGTCCTCGACATTGAGAAACACCCAGTTTCTCTTAGGAACCTTCCTGACGAGTGAAATGACCCGGAAGTCCCTCAGTGGCAGCCATGATAAGAGGTGATTCTCTAGATGATAGGAAAGGAGGTTTCAAACTTCCTTTATAACCTCCTTTAGCTTAGGAAACACTGGACCTTCCTTTACGAAAGGAGAGGAGAAAATGCTGCCCCACAATGCCTTGCGGCCGCAGCATTTGCCGTCACACAACAGTCGGTCGTTCACGGAAACAACCGATTATGACCGAGAAATGATATCATGAAAGTTACGGTGCTTATTAAGCTTTTTAAAGTATGTGCAGAGTCTCTAGATGAGTTTACAGTAGTCCGCCGTTCTTATTATACATCCATGTTGTAGTCCGCTGTATAGAGATCTGTAGTTTCCCCACAGCAGCAGACATACATGACGTCCGCTGGCGCATCATAAACACGTCGGATAGTGAAAGTGCAGTCGGATTCTCTAAAGCACCGCAGTCTCTTCTCCTAAGTCCTTTTGAATTCTCCTATCCACTATTCCTTAACCCCGTGACGTTTCACTCAGATAGGGATAGACGTTAGGAGCTGATTTTTGGACTATTCGACTGCAACCATGGACTCTCTAGGGTAGTACACACAGAAGAAGAACAGGGACTCTCTCAAGGTAGTACACCACAGAAGAAGAACAGGGACTCTCTCAAGGTAGTACACCACAGAAGAAGAACAGGGACTCTCTGAGGTAGTACACCACAGAAGAAGAGGTGTACCTGTGCGATGCGGTGGTGCTGCAGGTTGATGACCCGGGACACGGCCATCTGGATGCTCCCGAACACAGCCACTACCTCCAGGATCTTATCATCAAAGGAGGGGGCGGTGAACGTCTGGGAGAGAGAGAGGGGGGGGGAGAGAGAGAGAGAGAGTCGTTACACACCGTCACAGAACAGAACCCTACAGAACCCTACTGAACCCTACAGAACCAGAATACAGATCTACTCACGTCGTCCTCTTTGGTTCCTCCCCAG
>JAAKFY010000084.1:196661-214161 GCA_011823955.1 Dissostichus mawsoni
TGTGAGCTGTAGTTATCTCTCAGTCTGAGCTGTAGTTATCAGAGCCTCTCAGTCTGAGCTGTAGTTATCTCTCAGTCTGAGCTGTAGTTATCAGAGCCTCTCAGTCTGAGCTGTAGTTATCTCTCTCACTGAGCTGTAACTATCAGAGCCTCTCAGTCTGAGCTGTAGTTATCAGAGCCTCTCAGTCTGAGCTGTAGTTATCTCTCAGTCTGAGCTGTAGTTATCAGAGCCTCTCAGTGTGAGCTGTAGTTATCAGAGCCTCTCAGTGTGAGCTGTAGTTATCTCTCAGTCTGAGCTGTAGTTATCAGAGCCTCTCAGTCTGAGCTGTAGTTATCTCTCAGACTGAGATGTAGTTATCTCCAGTCTGAGCTGTAGTTATCAGAGCCTCTCAGTCTTAGCTGTAGTTATCAGAGCCTCTCAGTCTGAGCTGTAGTTATCTCTCAGTCTGAGCTGTAGTTATCAGAGCCTCTCAGTGTGAGCTGTAGTTATCAGAGCCTCTCAGTCTGAGCTGTAGTTATCAGAGCCTCTCAGTGTGAGCTGTAGTTATCAGAGTCTCTCAGTCTGAGCTGTAGTTATCAGAGCCTCTCAGTCTGAGCTGTAGTTATCAAAGCCTCTCAGTGTGAGCTGTAGTTATCAGAGCCTCTCAGTGTGAGCTGTAGTTATCTCTCAGTGTGAGCTGTAGTTATCAGAGCCTCTTAGTCTGAGCTGTAGTTATCTCTCAGTCTGAGATGTAGTTATCTCTCAGTCTGAGCTGTAGTTATCAGAGCCTCTCAGTCTGAGCTGTTGTTATCTCTCAGTCTGAGCTGTAGTTAACAGAGCCTCTTAGTCTGAGCTGTAGTTATCTCTCTCAGTCTGAGCTGTAACTATCAGAGCCTCTCAATCTGAGCTGTAGTTATCGAGCTCTCAGTCTGAGCTGTAGTTATCTCTCAGTCTGAGCTGTAGTTATCAGAGCCTCTCAGTGTGAGCTGTAGTTATCATAGCCTCTCAGTGTGAGCTGTAGTTTATCTCTCAGTCTGAGCTGTAGTTATCAGAGCCTCTCAGTCTGAGCTGTAGTTATCTCTCAGACTGAGATGTAGTTATCTCTCAGTCTGAGCTGTAGTTATCAGAGCCTCTCAGTCTTAGCTGTAGTTATCAGAGCCTCTCAGTCTGAGCTGTAGTTATCTCTCTCAGTCTGAGCTGTATTATCAGAGCCTCTCAGTCTGAGCTGTAGTTATCAGAGCCTCTCAGAGCCTCTCAGTCTGAGCTGTAGTTATCAGAGCCTCTCAGTCTGAGCTGTAGTTATCTCTCTCATCTGAGCTGTAGTTATCAGAGCCTCTCATCTGAGCTGTAGTTATCTCTCAGACTGAGATGTAGTTATCTCTCAGTCTGAGCTGTAGTTATCAGAGCCTCTCAGTCTGAGCTGTTGTTATCTCTCAGTCTGAGCTGTAGTTATCAGAGCCTCTCAGTCTGAGCTGTAGTTATATCTCTCAGTCTGAGCTTTAACTATCAGAGCCTCTCAGTCTGAGCTGTAGTTATCAGAGCCTCTCAGTCTGAGCTGTAGTTATCAGAGTCTCTCATCTGAGCTGTAGTTATCAGAGCCTCTCAGTCTGAGCTGTAGTTATCAGAGCCTCTCAGAGCCTCTCAGTCTGAGCTGTAGTTATCAGAGCCTCTCATCTGAGCTGTAGTTTATCTCTCTCAGTCTGAGCTGTAGTTATCAGAGCCTCTCATTCTGAGCTGTAGTTATCTCTCTCAGTCTGAGCTGTAGTTATCAGAGCCTCTCAGTCTGAGCTGTAGTTATCAGAGCCTCTCAGTCTGAGCTGTAGTTATCGCTCAGTCTGACTGTAGTTATCAGAGCCTCTCAGTGTGAGCTGTAGTTATCAGAGCCTCTCAGTCTGAGCTGTAGTTATCAGAGCCTCTCAGTGTGAGCTGTAGTTATCAGAGTCTCTCAGTCTGAGCTGTAGTTATCAAAGCCTCTCAGTGTGAGCTGTAGTTATCAAGAGCCTCTCAGTGTGAGCTGTAGTTATCTCTCAGTGTGAGCTGTAGTTATCAGAGCCTCTTAGTCTGAGCTGTAGTTTATCTCTCAGTCTGAGATGTAGTTATCTCTCGGTCTGAGCTGTAGTTATCAGAGCCTCTCAGTCTGAGCTGTTGTTATCTCTCAGTCTGAGCTGTAGTTAACAGAGCCTCTTAGTCTGAGCTGTAGTTATCTCTCTCAGTCTGAGCTGTAGTTATCAGAGCCTCTCAGTCTGAGCTGTAGTTATCTCTCAGTCTGAGCTGTAGTTATCAGAGCCTCTCAGTGTGAGCTGTAGTTATCAGAGCCTCTCAGTGTGAGCTGTAGTTATCTCTCAGTCTGAGCTGTAGTTATCAGAGCCTCTCAGTCTGAGCTTAGTTATCTCTCAGTTTGAGATGTAGTTTATCTCTCAGTCTGAGCTGTAGTTATCAGAGCCTCTCAGTCTGAGCTGTTGTTATCTCTCAGTCTGAGCTGTAGTTATCAGAGCCTCTCAGTCTGAGCTGTAGTTATCTCTCAGTCTGAGCTGTAGTATCAGAGCCTCTCAGTCTGAGCTGTAGTTATCGAGCTCTCAGTCTGAGCTGTAGTTATCAGAGCTCTCAGTCTGAGCTTTAGTTATCAGAGCCTCTCAGTCTGAGCTGTAGTTATCAGAGCCTCTCAGTCTGAGCTGTAGTTATCAGAGCCTCTCAGTCTGAGCTGTAGTTATCTCTCTCAGTCTGAGCTGTAGTTATCAGAGTCTCTCAGTCTGAGCTGTAGTTTATCAGAGTCTCTCAGTCTGAGCTGTAGTTATCAGAGTCTCTCATCTGAGCTGTAGTTATCTGAGCCTCTCAGTCTGAGCTGTAGTTATCAGAGCCTATGAGAGCCTCTCAGTCTGAGCTGTAGTTATCAGAGCCTATCAGAGCCTCTCAGTCTGAGCTGTAGTTTTCAGAGCCTATCAGAGCCTCTCATCTGAGCTGTAGTTATCAGAGCCTATGAGAGCCTCTCAGTCTGAGCTGTAGTTATCAGAGCCTGTCAGTCTGAGCTGTAGTTATCTGAGCCTCTCAGTCTGAGCTGTAGTTATCAGAGTCTCTCATTCTGAGCTGTAGTTATCTCTCTCAGTCTGAGCTGTAGTTATCGAAGCCTATCAGAGTCCTTCAGTTCTGAGCTGTAGTTATCAGAGCCTCTCAGTCTGAGCTGTAGTTATCTCTCTCAGTCTGAGCTGTAGTTATCTCTCTCAGTCTGAGCTGTAGTTTCTGAGCCTTTCAGTCTGAGCTGTAGTTATCAGAGCCTCTCAGTCTGAGCTGTAGTTATCAGAGCCTCTCAGTCTGAGCTGCAGTTATCAGAGCCTCTCAGTCTGAGCTGCAGTTATCAGAGCTCTCAGTCTGAGCTGCAGTTATCAGAGCCTATCAGAGCCTCTCAGTCTGAGCTGTAGTTATCAGAGCCTATGAGAGCCTCTTAGTCTGAGCTGTAGTTATCAGTGCCTATGAGAGCCTCTCAGTCTGAGCTGTAGTTATCAGAGCCTATGGAGCCTCTCAGTCTGACTGTAGTTATCAGAGCCTATGAGAGCCTCTCAGTCTGAGCTGTAGTTATCAGTGCCTATCAGAGCCTCTCAGTCTGAGCTGTAGTTATCAGAACCTATGAGAGCCTCTCAGTCTTGAGCTGTAGTTATCAGAGCCTATGAGCCTCTCAGTCTGAGCTGTAGTTATCAGTGCCTATCAGAGCCTCTCAGTCTGAGCTGTAGTTATCATGCTGACGCTTTCATCTGAGCTGTAGTTATCAGAGCCTCTCAGTCTGAGCTGTTGTTATCTCTCAGTCTGAGCTGTAGTTATCAGAGCCTCTCAGTCTGAGCTGTATTATCTCTCAGTCTGAGCTGTAACTATCAAGCCTCTCAGTCTGAGCTGTAGTTATCAGAGCCTCTCAGTCTGAGCTGTAGTTATCAGAGTCTCTCAGTCTGAGCTTTAGTTATCAGAGCCTCTCAGTCTGAGCTGTAGTTATCAGAGCCTCTCAGTCTGAGCTGTAGTTATCAGAGCCTCTCAGTCTGAGCTGTAGTTATCTCTCTCAGTCTGAGCTGTAGTTATCAGAGTCTCTCAGTCTGAGCTGTAGTTATCAGAGTCTCTCAGTCTGAGCTGTAGTTATCAGTCTCTCAGTCTGAGCTGTAGTTATCTGAGCCTCTCAGTCTGAGCTGTAGTTATCAGAGCCTATGAGAGCCTCTCAGTCTGAGCTGTAGTTATCAGAGCCTATCAGAGCCTCTCAGTCTGAGCTGTATTATCAGAGCCTATCAGAGCCTCTCAGTCTGAGCTGTAGTTATCAGAGCCTATGAGAGCCTTTCAGTCTGAGCTGTAGTTATCAGAGCCTGTCAGTCTGAGCTGTAGTTATCTGAGCCTCTCAGTCTGAGCTGTAGTTATCAGAGTCTCTCATTCTGAGCTGTAGTTATCTCTCTCAGTCTGAGCTGTAGTTATCAGAGCCTATCAGAGCCTCTCAGTCTGAGCTGTAGTTATCAGAGCCTATCAGAGCCTCTCAGTCTGAGCTGTAGTTTATCAGAGCCTATGAGAGCCTCTCAGTCTGAGCTGTAGTTATCAGAGCCTGTCAGTCTGAGCTGTAGTTATCTGAGCCTCTCAGTCTGAGCTGTAGTTATCAGAGTCTCTCATTCTGAGCTGTAGTTATCTCTCTCAGTCTGAGCTGTAGTTATCAGAGCCTATCAGAGTCTCTCAGTCTGACTGTAGTTATCGAGCCTCTCAGTCTGAGCTGTAGTTATCTCTCTCAGTCTGAGCTGTAGTATCTCTCTCAGTCTGAGCTGTAGTTATCTGAGCCTTCAGTCTGAGCTGTAGTTATCAGAGCCTCTCAGTCTGAGCTGTAGTTATCAGAGCCTCTCAGTCTGAGCTGCAGTTATCAGAGCCTCTCAGTCTGAGCTGCAGTTATCAGAGCCTCTCAGTCTGAGCTGCAGTTATCAGAGCCTATCAGAGCCTCTCAGTCTGAGCTGTAGTTATCAGAGCCTATGAGAGCCTCTTAGTCTGAGCTGTAGTTATCAGTGCCTATGAGAGCCTCTCAGTCTGAGCTGTAGTTATCAGAGCCTATGAGAGCCTCTCAGTCTGAGCTGTAGTTATCAGAGCCTATGAGAGCCTCTCAGTCTGAGCTGTAGTTATCAGTGAGCCTATCAGAGCCTCTCAGTCTGAGCGTAGTTATCAGAACCTATGAGAAGCCTCTCAGTCTGAGCTGTAGTTATCAGAGCCTATGAGAGCCTCTCAGTCTGAGCTGTAGTTATCAGTGCCTATCAGAGCCTCTCAGTCTGAGCTGTAGTTATCTGAGCCTTTCAGTCTGAGCTGTAGTTATCAGAGCCTCTCAGTCTGAGCTGTTGATCTCTCAGTCTGAGCTGTAGTTATCAGAGCCTCTCAGTCTGAGCTGTAGTTATCTCTCAGTCTGAGCTGTAACTATCAGAGCCTCTCAGTCTGAGCTGTAGTTATCAGAGCCTCTCAGTCTGAGCTGTAGTTATCAGAGTCTCTCAGTCTGAGCTTTAGTTATCAGAGCCTCTCAGTCTGAGCTGTAGTTATCAGAGCCTCTCAGTCTGAGCTGTAGTTATCAGAGCCTCTCAGTCTGAGCTGTAGTTATCTCTCTCAGTCTGAGCTGTAGTTATCAGAGTCTCTCAGTCTGAGCTGTAGTTATCAGAGTCTCTCGTCTGAGCTGTAGTTATCAGAGTCTCTCAGTCTGAGCTGTAGTTATCTGAGCCTCTCAGTCTGAGCTGTAGTTATCAGAGCCTATGAGAGCCTCTCAGTCTGAGCTGTAGTTATCAGAGCCTATCAGAAGCCTCTCAGTCTGAGCTGTAGTTATCAGAGCCTATCAGAGCCTCTCAGTCTGAGCTGTAGTTATCAGAGCCTATGAGAGCCTCTCAGTCTGAGCTGTAGTTATCAGAGCCTGTCAGTCTGAGCTGTAGTTATCTGAGCCTCTCAGTCTGAGCTGTAGTTATCAGAGTCTCTCATTCTGAGCTGTAGTTATCTCTCTCAGTCTGATCTGTAGTTATCAGAGCCATCAGAGTCTCTCAGTCTGAGCTGTAGTTATCAGAGCCTCTCAGTTGAGCTGTAGTTATCTCTCTCAGTCTGAGCTGTAGTTATCTCTCTCAGTCTGAGCTGTAGTTATCTGAGCCTTTCAGTCTGAGCTGTAGTTATCAGAGCCTCTCAGTCTGAGCTGTAGTTATCAGAGCCTCTCAGTCTGAGCTGCAGTTATCAGAGCCTCTCAGTCTGAGCTGCAGTTATCAGAGCCTCTCAGTCTGAGCTGCAGTTATCAGAGCCAATCAGAGCCTCTCAGTCTTGAGCTGTAGTTATCAGAGCCTATGAGAGCCTCTTAGTCTGAGCTGTAGTTATCAGTGCCTATGAGAGCCTCTCAGTCTGAGCTGTAGTTATCAGAGCCTATGAGAGCTCTCAGTCTGAGCTGTAAGTTATCAGAGCCTATGAGAGCCTCTCAGTCTGAGCTGTAGTTATCAGTGCCTATCAGAGCCTCTCAGTCTGAGCTGTAGTTATCAGAACCTATGAGAGCCTCTCAGTCTGAGCTGTAGTTATCAGAGCCTATGAGAGCTCTCAGTCTGAGCTGTAGTTATCAGTGCCTATCAGAGCCTCTCAGTCTGAGCTGTAGTTATCTGAGCCTTTCAGTCTGAGCTGTAGTTATCAGAGCCTCTCAGTCTGAGCTGTTGTTATCTCTCAGTCTGAGCTGTAGTTATACAGAGCCTCTCAGTCTGAGCTGTAGTTATCTCTCAGTCTGAGCTGTAACTATCAGAGCCTCTCAGTCTGAGCTGTAGTTATCAGAGCCTCTCAGTCTGAGCTGTAGTTTATCAGAGTCTCTCAGTCTGAGCTGTAGTTATCGAGCCTCTCAGTCTGAGCTGTAGTTATCCGAGCCTCTCAGTCTGAGCTGTAGTTATCAGAGCCTCTCAGTCTGAGCTGTAGTTATCTTTCTCAGTCTGAGCTGTAGTTATCAGAGTCTCTCAGTCTGAGCTGTAGTATCAGAGTCTCTCAGTCTGAGCTGTAGTTATCAGAGTCTCTCAGTCTGAGCTGTAGTTATCTGAGCCTCTCAGTCTGAGCTGTAGTTATCAGAGCCTATGAGAGCCTCTCAGTCTGAGCTGTAGTTATCAGAGCCTATCAGAGCCTCTCAGTCTGAGCTGTAGTTATCAGAGCCTATCAGAGCCTCTCAGTCTGAGCTGTAGTTATCAGAGCCTATGAGAACCTCTCAGTCTGAGCTATAGTTATCAGAGCCTCTCAGTCTGAGCTGTATTATCAGAGCCTATGAGAACCTCTCAGTCTGAGCTGTAGTTATCTGAGCCTCTCAGTCTGAGCTGTAGTTATCAGAGTCTCTCATTCTGAGCTGTAGTTATCTCTCTCAGTATGAGCTGTAGTTATCAGAGCTATCAGAGTCTCTCAGTCTGAGCTGTAGTTATCAGAGCCTCTCAGTCTGAGCTGTAGTTATCTCTCTCATCTGAGCTGTAGTTATCTCTCTCAGTCTGAGCTGTAGTTATCTGAGCCTTTCAGTCTGAGCTGTAGTTATCAGAGCCTCTCAGTCTGAGCTGTAGTTATCAGAGCCTCTCAGTCTGAGCTGCAGTTATCAGAGCCTCTCAGTCTGAGCTGCAGTTATCAGAGCCTCTCAGTCTGAGCTGCAGTTATCAGAGCCTATCAGAGCCTCTCAGTCTGAGCTGTAGTTTCAGAGCCTATGAGAGCCTCTCAGTCTGAGCTGTAGTTATCAGTGCCTATCAGAGCCTCTCAGTCTGAGCTGTAGTTATCAGAGCCTATGAGAGCCTCTCAGTTGAGCTGTAGTTATCAGAGCCTATCAGAGCCTCTCAGTCTGAGCTGTAGTTATCAGAGCCTATGAGAGCTCTTAGTCTGAGCTGTAGTTATCAGCCTATGAGAGCCTCTCAGTTGAGCTGTAGTTATCAGTGCCTATCAGAGCCTCTCAGTCTGTGCTGTAGTTATCAGAGCCTATGAGAGCCTCTCAGTCTGAGCTGTAGTTATCAGTGCCTATCAGAGCCTCTCAGTCTGAGCTGTAGTTATCAGAGCCTTTCAGAGCCTCTCAGTCTGTGCTGTAGTTATCTGAGCCTTTCAGTCTGAGCTGTAGTTATCAGAGCCTCTCAGTCTGAGCTGTAGTTATCAGAGCCTCTCAGTCTGAGCTGTAGTTATCAGAGCCTATCAGAGCCTCTCAGTCTGTGCTGTAGTTATCTGAGCCTTTCAGTCTGAGCTGTAGCTATCAGAGCCTCTCAGTCTGAGCTGTAGTTATCAGAGCCTCTCAGTCTGAGCTGTAGTTATCAGAGCCTCTCAGTCTGAGCTGTAGTTATCAGAGCCTCTCAGTCTGAGCTGTAGTTTATCAGAGCCTATCAGAGCCTCTCAGTCTGTGCTGTAGTTATCAGAGCCTCTCAGTCTGACAGGAGAGAGCTCTCTTCCACCTTGGTGTAGAAACAGTATCTTATATCCGTTAGCGCAGCTAGCTAGCTAACCAGATGCTAACAACAACAATCCCTGGTACCGGCGCGCTCTCTCTCTCTCTCTCGCTCGCTCGCTCACACAGAATGAGCTTGTGCCACACACATGGCCGAGCTTGAATGACTCACAGAGACCCAGAAGTACTTGTACTGTATCATATTATTCTCTATGGTGTTATTGTATGATCAGTATGACAGATGAACAGATCATCACTGGGCTTTCAACTAAGACACAACTACGCAAAATACGCCGCATGCGTACGGCTCCTTAGGGTACTGTACTTTGTGAAGTGCCGGAGCGGCGTTCAGCACTACACCCTGGCTGTACCAGTACCACAACCAGTACCAGTGTTAGGACCAGTACCAGTATAAGAACCAGTACCAGTGTTAGGACCAGTACCAGTGTTAGGACCAGTACAGCCAGTATAAGAACCAGTACCAGTGTTAGGACCAGTACCAGTGTTAGGACCAGTACCAGTGTTAGGACCAGTACCAGTATAAGAACCAGTACCAGTGTTAGGACCATTACCAGTGTTAGGACCAGTACCAGTATAAGAACCAGTACCAGTGTTAGGACCAGTACCAGTGTTAGGACCAGTACCAGTATAAGAACCAGTACCAGTGTTAGGACCAGTACCAGTGTTAGGACCAGTACCAGTATCAGAACTAGTACAAGTGTTAGGAACAGTGTTAGGTACAGTGTTAGGACCAGTGTTAGGGCCAGTACCAGTATCAGAACCAGTACCAGTGTTAGGACCAGTACCAGTGTTAGGACCAGTACCATAACCAGTACCAGAACCAGTATCATAACCAGTACCAGTGTTAGGACCAGTACCAGAACGAGAACCAGTACCAGTGTTAGGACCAGTTCCAGAACCAGAAGCAGTACCAGTGTTAGGACCAGTACCAGTGTTAGGACCAGTACCAGAGCCAGTGTTAGGACCAGTACCAGTGTTTGGACCAGTACCACTACCAGTGTTAGGACCAGTGTTAGGAACCGTGTTAGGACCAGTACCAGTACCAGTGTTAGGACCAGTACCAGTGATAGGACCATACCAGTGTTAGGACCAGTACCAGTGTTAGGACCAGTACCAGTACCAGTGTTAGGACCAGTACCAGTACCAGTGTTAGGACCAGTACCAGTGATAGGACAGTACCAGTGTTAGGCCAGTACCAGTACCAGTGTTAGGACCAGTACCAGTACCAGTGATAGGA
Organism: Dissostichus mawsoni; assembly: GCA_011823955.1. NCBI lineage: Eukaryota > Metazoa > Chordata > Actinopteri > Perciformes > Nototheniidae > Dissostichus > Dissostichus mawsoni. Next base: position 206,291 of record JAAKFY010000084.1, read on the forward strand.
CCAGTACCAGTGTTAGGACCAGTACCAGTACCAGTGTTAGGACCAGTACCAGTACCAGTTAGGACCAGTACAGTGTTGGTTACCAGTGATGTCTCTGCCAGTGTTTAGAACCAGTATCAGTACCAGTGGGACTGACCTTTGTGTGACCTCTTGGCGCTGCAGGACGACTGCAGAGACATCTTGTCCTCCTCGTCCTCCTCCAGGAGACCCTCCTCCCCCCCGAAAGAGAACTGGGTCTGAGCGTTCTGCTCGTCCACCGCTGGGAACCATCAACAAACCAGTTAGTAAACATCATCGTAAATAATCCACCTTTCATGTTGCTCTTTATTTAGAAGACTAGACTGAGTTTAGGAACTACCTGAAGCTGTCTCACCTCTCTCAGTGTGCTTTAGGACCTGTCTCACCTCTCTCAGTGTGCTCGATGACCTGTCTCACCTCTCTTAGTGTGCTTTAGGGCCTGTCTCACCTCTCTCAGTGTGCTTTAGGACCTGTCTCACCTCTCTCATGTGCATTAGGGCCTGTCTCACCTCTCTCAGTGTGCTTTAGGACCTGTCTCACCTCTCTCAGTGTGCTCGAGGACCTGTCTCACCTCTCTCAGTGTGCTCGATGACCTGTCTCACCTCTCTTAGTGTGCTTTAGGGCCTGTCTCACCTCTCTCAGTGTGCTTTAGGACCTGTCTCACCTCTCTCAGTGTGCTTTAGGGCCTGTCTCACCTCTCTCGGTGTGCTCGATGACCTGTCTCACCTCTCTTGGTGCTCGATGACCTGTCTCACCTCTCTCAGTGTGCTTTAGGACCTGTCTCACCTCTCTCAGTGTGCTCGAGGACCTGTCTCACCTCTCTCAGTGTGCTTTAGGACCTGTCTCACCTCTCTCAGTGTGCTTTAGGGCCTGTCTCACCTCTCTCGGTGTGCTCGATGACCTGTCACACCTCTCTCGGTGTGCTCGATGACCTGTCTCACCTCTCTCAGTGTGCTTTAGGACCTGTCTCACCTCTCTCAGTGTGCTTTAGGACCTGTCTCACCTCTCTCAGTGTGCTCGAGGACCTGTCTCACCTCTCTCAGTGTGCTTTAGGACCTGTCTCACCTCTCTCAGTGTGCTTTAGGGCCTGTCTCACCTCTCTCGGTGTGCTCGATGACCTGTCTCACCTCTCTCAGTGTGCTCAATGACCTGTCTCACCTCTCTCAGTGTGCTCGAGGACCTGTCTCACCTCTCTCAGTGTGCTTTAGGACCTGTCTCACCTCTCTCAGTGTGCTATAGGACCTGTCTCACCTCTCTCAGTGTGCTCGAGGACCTGTCTCACCTCTCTCAGTGTGCTCGATGACCTGTCTGATGGCCTTCTTCAGGCTGTTCGCTCTCAGCATCAGCTGCTCTCTGGGTTTAAAGATGGCGGCGCTGGTCCTCGGGGGCAGTGAAGAGGAGGATGATGAAGATGAAGACGATGAAGAGGAGGCAGATCTCCCTCCTCTTCCTCAGCGATGGTGGGGGGGGGGGCCGTATGGGGAGGGGGGGACGCCTGAGACTCCTCACTCAGAGTCTTCAGCAGCAAATCCAGCTTCTCCTTCAACACAACACACTGTCAACAGAAACATGACTCAGCACATTCTCCTTCATCAGAAACATGACTCAGCACATTCTCCTTCATCAGAAACATGACTCAGCTCATTCTCCTTCATCAGAAACATGACTCGGCTCAAAACATGACTCAGCTCATTCTCCTCTACAGAAACATGACTCAGCTCATTCTCCTTCATATGACTCAGCACATGTATATATATAGTTTATATATTTATAACATATGCAACAGTAAAGGTATAACCTGTAGGACCTGTCTCACCTCTCTCAGTGTCTCAGTAAAGGTATAACCTGTAGGACCTGTCTCACCTCTCTCAGTGTCTCAGTAAAGGTATAAACTATAACATACCTTCTTGCTCATGGCCTCGGACTCAGCTGAGCTTTCTTTGTTTTTCTCGTAAGCTTTACCAACCCGAGCCACGAAGTCCTTCACCGTCTCACACAGAACCCTGAGGACACATACAGCTCATTATAGAGAGACCGACAGGCAGACAGACAGGCAAACAGACAGGCAGAGAGACAGACAGACAGACAGACAGACAGGCAGGCAGACAGACAGGCAGAGAGACAGACAGACAGACAGAGACAGACAGACAGACAGACAGGCAGGCAGACAGACAGGCAGAGAGACAGACAGACAGACAGACAGAGACAGACAGACAGACAGACAGACAGACAGACAGACAGGCAGGCAGGCAGACAGACAGGCAGAGAGACAGACAGACAGACAGACAGACAGACAGACAGACAGACAGACAGACAGACAGACAGACAGACAGACAGACAGACAGACAGACAGACAGACAGACAGGTACCTGGCAGAGGAGATGACCACAGAGTGCTGGTCTGAGGTCAGGATCTTGGTCAGGTGAGCAGCCACTGAGTCCTCGTAGGTGAGGATCTGCTGCACCTGAGGCACAGGGAACACTTCATATATATAACTACATCTAATAATGTATGAGAACAACATGTAATATATTTCATTTTATATTTTAACGTGACGGTTTCCTATGACATAACAGGAAGTGATGTCACAGGAAGTGATGTCACAGGAAGTGATGTCACAGTTACCTCTGAGTCGTCGCTGCAGTCCTCTGTGGAGGCCGAGTGTTGCCGCTGAAACTTGGTCTCATAGACCATAATACTCCACCTGCAGGAGAGACAGACAGTTACCTGTCTCACATGGCACCTGTCTCACGTGTCACCTGTCTCACATGTCACCTGTCTCACATGTCACCTGTCTCACATGTCACCTTTCTCGCATGTCACCTGTCTCAGCTGTCTCACCTGTCACCTGTCTCACGTGTCACCTGTCTCACGTGTCACCTGTCTCACGTGTCACCTGTCTCACATGTCACCTGTCTCACGTGTCACCTGTCTCACGTGTCACCTGTCTCACGTGTCACCTGTCTCACGTGTCACCTGTCTCACATGTCACCTGTCTCACATGTCACCTGTCTCACATGTCACCTGTCTCAGCTGTCTCACCTGTCACCTTCTCACCTGTCTCACGTGTCACCTGTCTCACATGTCACCTGTCTCACATGTCACCTGCCTCACGTGTCACCTGTCTCACATGTCACCTGTCTCACGTGTCACCTGTCTCACATGTCACCTGTCTCACATGTCACCTGTCTCAGCTGTCTCACCTGTCACCTTTCTCACATGTCACCTGTCTCACGTGTCACCTGTCTCACATGTCACCTGTCTCACATGTCACCTGTCTCAGCTGTCTCACCTGTCACCTTTCTCACATGTCACCTGCCTCACGTGTCACCTGTCTCACATGTCACCTGTCTCACGTGTCACCTGTCTCACATGTCACTGTCTCACATGTCACCTGTCTCAGCTGTCTCACCTGTCACCTTTCTCACATGTCACCTGTCTCACATGTCACCTGTCTCACATGTCACCTGTCTCACGTGTCACCTGTCTCACATGTCACCTGTCTCACGTGTCACCTGTCTCACATGGCACCTGTCTCACGTGTCACCTGTCTCACATGTCACCTGTCTCACATCTCACCTGTCTCACATGTCACCTTTCTCACATGTCACCTGTCTCAGCTGTCTCACCTGTCACCTGTCTCACGTGTCACCTGTCTCACGTGTCACCTGTCTCACGTGTCACCTGTCTCACATGTCACCTGTCTCACATGTCACCTGTCTCACATGTCACCTGTCTCAGCTGTCTCACCTGTCACCTTTCTCACCTGTCTCACGTGTCACCTGTCTCAGCTGTCTCACCTGTCACCTGTCTCACATGTCACCTGTCTCACGTGTCACCTGCCTCACGTGTCACCTGTCTCACATGTCACCTGTCTCACGTGTCACCTGTCTCACATGTCACCTGTCTCACATGTCACCTGTCTCAGCTGTCTCACCTGTCACCTTTCTCACATGTCACCTGTCTCACCTGTCACCTGTCTCACGTGTCACCTGTCTCACATGTCACCTGTCTCACATGTCACCTGTCTCACATGTCACCTGTCTCACATGTCACCTGTCTCACGTGTCACCTGTCTCACGTGTCACCTGTCTCACATGTCACCTGTCTCACATGTCACCTGTCTCACATGTCACCTGTCTCACGTGTCACCTGTCTCACATGTCACCTGTCTCACATGTCACCTGTCTCAGCTGTCTCACCTGTCACCTTTCTCACATGTCACCTGTCTCACGTGTCACCTGTCTCACGTGTCACCTGTCTCACATGTCACCTGTCTCACATGTCACCTGTCTCACCTGTCACCTGTCTCACGTGTCACCTGTCTCACATGTCACCTGTCTCACATGTCACCTGTCTCAGCTGTCTCACCTGTCACCTTTCTCACATGTCACCTGTCTCACATGTCACCTGTCTCACATGTCACCTGTCTCACATGTCACCTGTCTCACATGTCACCTGTCTCACATGTCACCTGTCTCAGCTGTCTCACATGTTACCTGTCTCACATGTCACCTGTCTCACATGTCACCTGTCTCACATGTCACCTTTCTCACATGTCACCTGTCTCAGCTGTCTCACCTGTCACCTTTCTCACATGTCACCTGTCTCACATGTCACCTGTCTCACATGTCACCTGCCTCACATGTCACCTGTCTCACATGTCACCTGTCTCACATGTCACCTGTCTCACATGTCACCTGCCTCACATGTCACCTGTCTCACATGTCACCTGTCTCACATGTCACCTGTCTCACATGTCACCTGTCTCACATGTCACCTGCCTCACATGTCACCTGTCTCACATGTCACCTGTCTCACATGTCACCTGTCTCACATGTCACCTGCCTCACATGTCACCTGTCTCACATGTCACCTGTCTCACATGTCACCTGTCTCACATGTCACCTGTCTCAGCTGTCTCACATGTCACCTGTCTCACGTGTCACCTGCCTCACGTGTCACCTGTCTCACATGTCACCTGTCTCACGTGTCACCTGTCTCACATGTCACCTGTCTCACATGTCACCTGTCTCAGCTGTCTCACCAGTCACCTGCCTCACGTGTCACCTGTCTCACATGTCACCTGTCTCACGTGTCACCTGTCTCACCTGTCACCTGTCTCACGTGTCACCTGTCTCACGTGTCACCTGTCTCACGTGTCACCTGTCTCACCTGTCACCTGTCTCACATGTCACCTGTCTCACCTGTCACCTGTCTCACATGTCACCTGTCTCACATGTCACCTGTCTCACGTGTCACCTGTCTCACATGTCACCTGTCTCACATGTCACCTGTCTCACATGTCACCTGTCTCAGCTGTCTCACCTGTCACCTGCCTCACGTGTCACCTGTCTCACGTCACCTGTCTCACCTGTCACCTGTCTCACGTGTCACCTGTCTCACGTGTCACCTGTCTCACATGTCACCTGTCTCAGCTGTCTCACCTGTCCCTTTCTCACATGTCACCTGTCTCACATGTCACCTGTCTCACATGTCACCTGTCTCACATGTCACCTGTCTCACATGTCACCTGTCTCACATGTCACCTGTCTCACATGTCACCTGTCTCAGCTGTCTCACATGTTACCTGTCTCACATGTCACCTGTCTCACATGTCACCTGTCTCACATGTCACCTTTCTCACATGTCACCTGTCTCAGCTTTCTCACCTGTCACCTTTCTCACATGTCACCTGTCTCACATGTCACCTGTCTCACATGTCACCTGCCTCACATGTCACCTGTCTCACATGTCACCTGTCTCACATGTCACCTGTCTCACATGTCACCTGCCTCACATGTCACCTGTCTCACATGTCACCTGTCTCACATGTCACCTGTCTCACATGTCACCTGTCTCAGCTGTCTCACATGTCACCTGTCTCACGTGTCACCTGCCTCACGTGTCACCTGTCTCACATGTCACCTGTCTCACGTGTCACCTGTCTCACATGTCACCTGTCTCACATGTCGCCTGTCTCAGCTGTCTCACCTGTCACCTGTCTCACGTGTCACCTGTCTCACATGTCACCTGTCTCACATGTCACCTGTCTCACATGTCACCTGTCTCACATGTCACCTGTCTCACGTGTCACCTGTCTCACGTGTCACCTGTCTCACATGTCACCTGTCTCACATGTCACCTGTCTCACATGTCACCTGTCTCACGTGTCACCTGTCTCACATGTCACCTGTCTCACATGTCACCTGTCTCAGCTGTCTCACCTGTCACCTTTCTCACATGTCACCTGTCTCACGTGTCACCTGTCTCACGTGTCACCTGTCTCACGTGTCACCTGTCTCACATGTCACCTGTCTCACCTGTCACCTGTCTCACGTGTCACCTGTCTCACATGTCACCTGTCTCACATGTCACCTGTCTCAGCTGTCTCACCTGTCACCTTTCTCACATGTCACCTGCCTCACGTGTCACCTGTCTCACATGTCACCTGTCTCAGCTGTCTCACCTGTCACCTGTCTCACATGTCGCCTGTCTCAGCTGTCTCACATGTCACCTGTCTCACATGTCACCTGTCTCACATGTCACCTGTCTCAGCTGTCTCACATGTCACCTGTCTCAGCTGTCTCACATGTCACCTGTCTCACATGTCACCTGTCTCAGCTGTCTCACATGTCGCCTGTCTCAGCTGTCTCACATGTCACCTGTCTCACATGTCACCTGTCTCACATGTCACCTGTCTCAGCTGTCTCACCTGTCACCTGCCTCACGTGTCACCTGTCTCACATGTCACCTGTCTCAGCTGTCTCACCTGTCACCTGTCTCACATGTCGCCTGTCTCAGCTGTCTCACATGTCACCTGTCTCACATGTCACCTGTCTCACATGTCACCTGTCTCAGCTGTCTCACATGTCACCTGTCTCACGTGTCACCTGCCTCACGTGTCACCTGTCTCACATGTCACCTGTCTCACGTGTCACCTGTCTCACATGTCACCTGTCTCACATGTCGCCTGTCTCAGCTGTCTCACATGTCACCTGTCTCACGTGTCACCTGTCTCACATGTCACCTGTCTCACATGTCGCCTGTCTCAGCTGTCTCACCTGTCACCTGTCTCACATGTCACCTGTCTCAGCTGTCTCACATGTTACCTGTCTCACATGTCACCTGTCTCACATGTCACCTGTCTCACGTGTCACCTGTCTCACCTGTCACCTGTCTCACGTGTCACCTGTCTCACGTGTCACCTGTCTCACGTGTCACCTGTCTCACCTGTCACCTGTCTCACATGTCACCTGTCTCACCTGTCACCTGTCTCACATGTCACCTGTCTCACATGTCACCTGTCTCACGTGTCACCTGTCTCACATGTCACCTGTCTCACATGTCACCTGTCTCACATGTCACCTGTCTCAGCTGTCTCACCTGTCACCTGCCTCACGTGTCCCTGTCTCACGTCACCTGTCTCACATGTCACCTGTCTCAGCTGTCTCACCTGTCACCTGCCTCACGTGTCACCTGTCTCACCTGTCACCTGTCTCACGTGTCACCTGTCTCACGTGTCACCTGTCTCACATGTCACCTGTCTCAGCTGTCTCACCTGTCACCTGTCTCACCTGTCTCACGTGTCACCTGTCTCACATGTTACCTGTCTAACATCTTGGTGCTGGCCCTCTCCAGTTTCTCCAGGATCTGAGGCAGTTGTGTGTCGTCGTCGCAGGCTGACCCCCAGCCCAGCACCCGGGCCAGATCGTTCCCGTCCCCAGAGGAAGAACCCCCAGCTGACACTGCAACAAAACAACAACAACAACAACAACAACATATGGTGAGTAAAATGCTGAGTCATGCTATGTCAGGTCTGTCTTCTGATGGCTTGTTTTCTGAAAGGAGTT
>JAAKFY010000084.1:219148-224148 GCA_011823955.1 Dissostichus mawsoni
GAGGCTCAGTATAACTACAGCTCAGACTGACAAGGCTCTGATAACTACAGCTCAGACTGAGAGGCTCTCATAGGCTCTGATAACTACAGCTCAGACTGAGAGGCTCTGATAGGCTCTGATAACTACGCTCAGACCTGAGAGGCTCTGATAGGCTCTGATAACTACAGCTCAGACTGAGAGAGATAACTACAGCTCAGAATGAGAGACTCTGATAACTACAGCTCAGACTGAGAGGCTCAGATAACTACAGCTCAGACTGACAGGCTCTGATAACTACAGCTCAGACTGAGAGGCTCTCATAGGCTCTGATAACTACAGCTCAGACTGAGAGGCTCTGATAGGCTCTGATAACTAACAGCTCAGACTGAGAGGCTCTGATAGGCTCTGATAACTACAGCTCAGACTGAGAGGCTCTCATAGGGCTCTGATAACTACAGCTCAGACTGAGAGGCTCAGATAACTACAGCTCAGACTGAGAGACTCTGATAACTACAGCTCAGACTGAGAGACTCTGATAACTACACGCTCAGACTGAGAGACTCTGATAACTACAGCTCAGACTGAGAGAGATAACTACAGCTCAGACTGAGAGGCTCTGATAACTACAGCTCAGACTGAGAGGCTCTGATAACTACAGCTCAGACTGAGAGGCTCTGATAACTAAAGCCAGACTGAGAGACTCTGATAACTACAGCTCAGACTGAGAGGCTCTGATAACTACAGCTCAGACTGAGAGGCTCTGATAGTTACAGCTCAGACTGAGAGATAACTACAGCTCAGACTGAGAGGCTCTGATAACTACAGCTCAGACTGAGAGATAACAACAGCTCAGACTGAGAGGCTCTGATAACTACAGCTCAGACTGAAAGGCTCCGATAACTACAGCTCAACTGAGAGGCTCTGATAGGCACTGATAACTCAGCTCAGACTGAGAGGCTCTCATAGGCTCTGATAACTACAGCTCAGACTGAGAGGCTCTCATAGGTTCTGATAACTACAGCTCAGACTGAGAGGCTCTGATAGGCACTGATAACTACAGCTCAGACTGAGAGCTCTCATATCTCTGATAACTACAGCTCAGACTGAGAGCTCTCATAGGCTCTGATAACTACAGCTCAGACTGAGAGGCTCTCATAGGCACTGATAACTACAGCTCAGACTAGAGGCTCTCATAGGCTCTGATAACTACAGCTCAGACTGAGAGGCTCTCATAGGCTCTGATAACTACAGCTCAGACTGAGAGGCTCTCATAGGCTCTGATAACTACAACTCAGACTGAGAGGCTCTCATAGGCACTGATAACTACAGCTCAGACTGAGAGGCTCTCATAGGCTCTGATAACTACGCTCAGACTGAGAGGCTCTCATAGGTTCTGATAACTACAGCTCAGACTGAGAGGCTCTGATAGCACTGATAACTACAGCTCAGACTGAGAGGCTCTGATAGGCTCTGATAACTGCAGCTCAGACTGAGAGGCTCTGATAACTGCAGCTCAGACTGAGAGGCTCTGATAACTGCAGCTCAGACTGAGAGGCTCTGATAACTACAGCTCAGACTGAGAGGCTCTGATAACTACAGCTCAGACTGAAAGGCTCAGATAACTACAGCTCAGACTGAGAGAGATAACTACAGCTCAGACTGAGAGAGATAACTACAGCTCAGACTGAGAGGCTCTGATAACTACAGCTCAGACTGAGAGACTCTGATAGGCTCTGATAACTACAGCTCAGACTGAGAGAGATAACTACAGCTCAGAATGAGAGACTCTGATAACTACAGCTCAGACTGAGAGGCTCAGATAACTACAGCTCAGACTGACAGGCTCTGATAACTACAGCTCAGACTGAGAGGCTCTCATAGGCTCTGATAACTACAGCTCAGACTGAGAGGCTCTGATAGGCTCTGATACTACAGCTCAGACTGAGAGGCTCTGATAGGCTCTGATAACTACAGCTCAGACTGAGAGGCTCTCATAGGCTCTGATAACTACAGCTCAGACTGAGAGGCTCAGATAACTACAGCTCAGACTGAGAGACTCTGATAACTACAGCTCAGACTGAGAGACTCTGATAACTACAGCTCAGACTGAGAGACTCTGATAACTACAGCTCAGACTGAGAGAGTAACTACAGCTCAGACTGAGAGGCTCTGATAACTACAGCTCAGACTGAGAGGCTCTGATAACTACAGCTCAGACTGAGAGGCTCTGATAACTAAGCTCAGACTGAGAGACTCTGATAACTACAGCTCAGACTGAGAGGCTCTGATAACTACAGCTCGACTGAGAGGCTCTGATAGTTACAGCTCAGACTGAGAGATAACTACAGCTCAGACTGAGAGGCTCTGATAACTACAGCTCAGACTGAGAGATAACAACAGCTCAGACTGAGAGGCTCTGATAACTACAGCTCAGACTGAGAGATAACTACATCTCAAACTGAGAGATAATACAGCTCAGACTGAGAGGCTCTGATAACTACAGCTCAGCTGAGAGATAACTACAGCTCACACTGAGAGGCTCTGATAACTACAGCTCACTGAGAGGCTTGATAACTACAGCTCAGACTGAGAGGCTCTGATAACTACAGCTCAGACTGAGAGAGATAACTACAGCTCAGACTAAGAGGCTCTGTTAACTACAGCTCAGACTGAGAGATAACAACAGCTCAGACTGAGAGGCTCTGATAACTACAGCTCAGACTGAGAGAGAATAACTACAGCTCAGACTGAGAGGCTCTGATAACTACAGCTCAGACTGAGAGAGATAACTACAGCTCAGACTGAGAGGCTCTGATAACTACAGCTCAGACTGAGAGCTCTGAGAGGCTCTGATAACTACAGCTCAGACTGAGAGGCTCTGATAACTACAGCTCAGACTGAGAGACTCTGATACTACAGCTCAGACTGAGAGGCTCTGATACTACAGCTCAGACTGAGAGGCTCTTATAGTTAAAGCTCAGACTGAGAGATATAACTACAGCTCAGACTGAGAGGCTCTGATAACTACAGCTCAGACTGAGAGATAACAACAGCTCAGACTGAGAGGCTCTGATAACTACAGCTCAGACTGAGAGATAACTACATCTCAGTCTGAGAGATAACTACAGCTCAGACTGAGAGCTCTGATAACCACAGCTCAGACTGAGAGAGATAACTACAGCTCAGACTGAGAGGCTCTGATAACTACAGCTCAGACTGAGAGGCTCTGAAGGCTCTGATAACTACAGCTCAGACTGAGAGGCTCTGATAACTACAGCTCAGACTGAGAGAGATAACTACAGCTCAGACTGAGAGGCTCTGATAACTACAGCTAAGACTGAGAGGCTCTGATAACTACAGCTCAGACTGAGAGATAACTACATCTCAGTCTGAGAGATAACTACAGCTCAGACTGAGAGGCTCTGATAACTACAGCTCAGACTGAGAGATAACTACAGCTCACACTGAGAGGCTCTGATAACTACAGCTCACACTGAGAGGCTCTGATAACTACAGCTCAGACTGAGAGATAACTACAGCTCAGACTGAGAGGCTCTGATAACTACAGCTCAGATTGAGAGGCTCTGATAGTTACAGCTCAGACTGAGAGAGATAACTACAGCTCAGACTAAGAGGCTCTGTTAACTACAGCTCAGACTGAGAGATAACAACAGCTCAGACTGAGAGCTCTGATAACTACAGCTCAGACTGAGAGATAACTACATCTCAGACTGAGAGATAACTACAGCTCAGACTAAGAGGCTCTGATAACTACAGCTCACACTGAGAGATAACTACAGCTCACACTGAGAGGCTCTGATAACTACAGCTCACACTGAGAGGCTTTGATAACTACAGCTCAGACTGAGAGGCTCTGATACTACAGCTCAGACTGAGAGACTCTGATAACTACAGCTCACACTGAGAGGCTCTGATAACTACAGCTCAGACTGAGAGGCTCTGATAACTACAGCTCACACTGAGAGGCTCTGATAACTACAGCTCAGACTGAGAGATAACTACAGCTCAGACTGAGAGGCTCTGATAACTACAGCTAAGACTGAGAGGCTCTGATAACTACAGCTCAGACTGAGAGATAACTACATCTCAGTCTGAGAGATAACTACAGCTCAGACTGAGAGGCTCTGATAACTACAGCTCAGACTGAGAGATAACTACAGCTCACACTGAGAGGCTCTGATAACTACAGCTCACACTGAGAGGCTCTGATAACTACAGCTCAGACTGAGAGATAACTACAGCTCAGACTGAGAGGCTCTGATAACTACAGCTCAGACTGAGAGGCTCTGATAGTTACAGCTCAGACTGAGAGAGATAACTACAGCTCAGACTGAGAGGCTCTGATAACTACAGCTCAGACTGAGAGATAACAAGCTCAGACTGAGAGGCTCTGATAACTACAGCTCAGACTGAGAGATAACTACAGCTCAGACTGAGAGGCTCTGATAACTACAGCTCAGACTGAGAGATAACTACAGCTCACACTGAGAGGCTCTGATAACTACAGCTCACACTGAGAGGCTTTGATAACTACAGCTCAGACTGAGAGGCTCTGATAACTACAGCTCACACTGAGAGGCTCTGATAACTACAGCTCACACTGAGAGGCTCTGATAACTACAGCTCAGACTGAGAGATACTACAGCTCAGACTGAGAGGCTCTGATAACTACAGCTCAGACTGAGAGATAACTACAGCCCAGACTGATAGATAACTACATCTCAGACTGAAGATAACTACAGCTCAGACTGAGAGGCTCTGATAACTACAGCTCAGACTGAGAGATAACTACAGCTCACACTGAGAGGCTCTGATAACTACAGCTCACACTGAGAGGCTCTGATAACTACAGCTCAGACTGAGAGATAACTACAGCTCAGACTGAGAGGCTCTGATAACTACAGCTCAGACTGAGAGGCTCTGATAGTTACAGCTCAGACTGAGAGATAATACAGCTCAGACTGAGAGGCTCTGATAACTACAGCTCAGACTGAGAGATA
>JAAKFY010000084.1:229148-239148 GCA_011823955.1 Dissostichus mawsoni
GTCATGTATGTCTGCTGCTGTGGGGAAACTACAGATCTCTATACAGCGGACTACAACATGGATGTATAATAAGAACGGCGGACTACTGTAAACTATCTAGAGACTCTGCACATACGTTTTAAAAAGCTTAATAAGCACCGTAACTTTCATGATATCATTTCTCGGTCATAATCGGTTGTTTCCGTGAACGACCGACTGTTGTGTGACGGCAAATGCTGCGGCCGCAAGGCATTGTGGGGCAGCATTTTCTCCTCTCCTTTCGTAAAGGAAGGTCCAGTGTTTCCTAAGCTAAAGGAGGTTATAAAGGAAGTTTGAAACCTCCTTTCCTATCATCTAGAGAATCACCTCTTATCATGGCTGCCACTGAGGGACTTCCGGGTCATTTCACTCCGTCAGGAAGGTTCCTAAGAGAAACTGGGTGTTTCTCAATGTCGAGGACGCTTGCTTGGTAGGACATGTCTTCCGAGTCACTTGCTTCAGAAGCGAGGCAAGAATCCTTCCTAGCCTCGGAAAACGAAGAATGGTGGAACAGGCTAACAGGTGTGCAGGTGTGCGTCATATGCGAGGCCCCGCCTTAAATGGAGCGCGATTTCCGCCAAAGATTTGGAAATTGGTCCGTGCACAAAGCATTGTGGGATTTTAAGACCGCGGAGTCTACACTCGAAATTTCCCGCTATGAAGTATGCCGGCCTCGGTAGAATTCCAAGTATCCTGGACATTGGAACAGTCCTTCGGCGGCACTCGATGACGTAGTATCCTTGAAATAGTGGCTCTGGAGCATCCTTCCTCGACATTGAGAAACACCCACTGACTATTGACTGCAGCCCCTGTTCTTCTTCTGTGGTGTACATCCTTTAGAGAGTCCCTGTTCTTCTTCTGTGGTGTCCCTCTCCTATGAGCTGTCCTTAAACACCTTCAGATAGTTCTTCTTCTGTGGTGTCCCCCCAGTGCCGCACGGTGAGGATCACCATCCTGGGGGAGGAGGGCGTCCCGGTGCAGGTGGACGGGAGGCCTGGGTCCAGAGACCAGGGTTCATCCGGATCCTCCACAAGAACCGGAGCCAGACCCTGACCAGGGACCGGGTGAGCAACACACTACACTACACTACACAACACTGTACTACACACTGTACTACACACTACACTACACACTGTACACACTGTACTACACACTGTCTACACACTGTACTGCACACTGTACTACTGACCCTCACCCTGACTCTGACCCTCACTCTGACCCTCACCCTCACTCTGACCCTCACCCTCACTCTGATCCTCACTCTGACCCTCACCCTGACTCTGACCCTCACCCTGACCCTCACCCTGACCCTCACCCTGACCCTCACCCTCACTCTGACCCTCACCCTGACTCTGACCCTCACCCTGACCCTCACCCTGACCCTCACCCTCACTCTGACCCTCACCCTGACTCTGACCCTCACCCTGACCCTCACCCTGACCCTCACTCTGACCCTCACCCTCACTCTGACCCTCACCCTGACCCTCACCCTGACCCTCACCCTCACTCTGATCCTCACCCTGACTATGACCCTCACCCTGACCCTCACCCTGACTCTGACTCTGACCCTCACCCTGACCCTCACCCTGACTATGACCCTCACCCTGACTCTGACCCTCACCCTGACCCTGACCCTCACCCTCACTCTGATCCTCACCCTGACCCTCACCTGACTCTGACCCTCACCCTGACTCTGACCCTCACCTCACTCTGATCCTCACCCTGACCCTCACCCTGACCCTCACCCTGACCCACCCTGACCCTCACCCTGACCTGACCCTCACCCTCACTCTGATCCTCACCCTGACCCTCACCCTCACTCTGATCCTCACCCTGACCCTCACCCTGATCCTCACCCTGACCCTCACCCTGACCCTCACTCTGACCCTCACTCTGATCCTCACCCTGACCCTCACCCTCACTCTGATCCTCACCCTCACTCTGACCCTCACTCTGACCCTCACCCTGACCCTCACCCTGACCCTCACCCTGACCCTCACTCTGATCCTCACCCTGACCCTCACCCTCACTCTGATCCTCACCCTCACTCTGACCCTCACTCTGACCCTCACCCTGACCCTCACCCTCACTCTGATCCTCACCCTGACCCTCACCCTGACTCTGACCCTCACCCTGACTCTGACCCTCACCCTGACCCTCACCCTGATCCTCACTCTGACCCTCACCCTCACTCTGATCCTCACCCTCACTCTGACCCTCACTCTGACCCTCACTCTGACCCTCACTCTGACCCTCACCCTGACCCTCACTCTGATCCTCACCCTGACCCTCACCCTCACTCTGATCCTCACCCTCACTCTGACCCTCACTCTGATCCTCACCCTGACCCTCACCCTCACTCTGATCCTCACCCTCACTCTGACCCTCACTCTGACCCTCACCCTGACCCTCACCCTCACTCTGATCCTCACCCTCACTCTGACCCTGACCCTCACCCTCACTCTGATCCTCACCCTGACCCTGACTCTGACCCTCACTCTGATCCTCACCCTCACTCTGACCCTGACCCTCACCCTGACCCTCACCCTCACTCTGATCCTCACCCTCACCCTGACCCTGACTCTGACCCTCACCCTCACCCTGACCCTCACCCTCACTCTGATCCTCACCCTCACTCTGACTCTGACCCTCACCCTGACCCTGACCCTGACCCTCACCCTCACTCTGATCCTCACCCTCACCCTGACCCTGACTCTGACCCTCACCCTGACCCTCACCCTCACCCTCACTCTGACCCTCACTCTGACCCTCACCCTGACCCTCACTCTGATCCTCACTCTGACCCTCACCCTCACTCTGACCCTCACTCTGACCCTCACCCTCACTCTGATCCTCACCCTCACTCTGACCCTCACTCTGACCCTCACTCTGACCCTCACTCTGACCCTCACCCTG
Source organism: Dissostichus mawsoni (assembly GCA_011823955.1). Lineage (NCBI taxonomy): Eukaryota > Metazoa > Chordata > Actinopteri > Perciformes > Nototheniidae > Dissostichus > Dissostichus mawsoni. The sequence continues at coordinate 232,083 of JAAKFY010000084.1, forward strand.
ACCCTCACTCTGATCCTCACCCTGACCCTCACCCTCACTCTGATCCTCACCCTCACTCTGACCCTCACTCTGATCCTCACCCTGACCCTCACCCTCACTCTGATCCTCACCCTCACTCTGACCCTCACTCTGACCCTCACCCTGACCCTCACCCTCACTCTGATCCTCACCCTCACTCTGACCCTCACCCTGACCCTGACCCTCACCCTCACTCTGATCCTCACCCTCACCCTGACCCTGACTCTGACCCTCACTCTGATCCTCACCCTCACTCTGACCCTGACCCTCACCCTGACCCTGACCCTCACCCTCACTCTGATCCTCACCCTCACCCTGACCCTGACTCTGACCCTCACCCTGACCCTCACCCTCACCCTCACTCTGATCCTCACCCTCACTCTGACCCTCCCTTGACCCTCACCCTCACTCTGATCCTCACCCTCACCCTGACCCTCACCCTCACTCTGATCCTCACCCTCACCCTGACCCTGACCCTCACCCTCACTCTGATCCTGACCCTCACTCTGACCCTCACCCTGACCCTGACCCTCACCCTGACTCTGACCCTCACCCTGACTCTGACCCTGACTCTGACCCTGACTCTGACCCTCACCCTGACTCTCACTCTGACTCTGACCCTCACCCTGACCCTGACTCTGACCCTCACTCTGACCCTGACCCTCACCCTGACTCTGACCCTCACCCTGACTCTGACCCTGACTCTGACCCTGACTCTGACCCTCACCCTGACCCTGACTCTGACCCTCACCCTGACTCTAACCCTCACCCTGACCCTCACCCTGACTCTGACCCTCACCCTGACCCTCACCCTGACTCTGACCCTCACCCTGACTCTGACCCTGACCCTCACCCTGACTCTGACCCTGACCCTCACCCTGACTCTAACCCTCACCCTGACCCTCACCCTGACTCTGACTCTGACTCTGACCCTGACCCTCACCCTGACTCTGACCCTGACTCTGACCCTCACCCTGACTCTAACCCTCACCCTGACCCTGACCCTCACCCTGACTCTGACCCTCACCCTGACCCTCACCCTGACCCTGACCCTCACCCTGACCCTCACCCTGACCCTGACCCTCACCCTGACCCTCACCCTGACCCTGACCCTGACCCTCACCCTGACCCTCACCCTGACCCTGACCCTGACCCTCACCCTGACCCTCACCCTGACCCTCACCCTGACCCTGACCCTCACCCTGACCTGACCCTGACCCTCACCCTGACCCTCACCCTGACCTGACCCTCACCCTGACCCTCACCCTGACCCTCACCTGACCCTCACCCTGACCCTCACCCTGACCCTGACCCTCACCCTGACCCTGACCTGACCCTCACCCTGACCCTCACCTGACCCTCACCCTGACCCTCACCCTGACCCTGACCCTCACCCTGACCCTCACCCTGACCCTCACCCTGACCCTGACCCTCACCCTGACCCTCACACAGGTTTCCCCACGTTATACAGACGTATTGAAGAGTTTCACTCTTTGTGTTTCAGGCGTTTGAGAGCACCCTGAAGTCCTGGGAGAACAAACAGAGGTGTGAGTTCCCCCCCCCTCAGCCCCCCCTCTCCTCTCAGCCGGAGATCCTCTCTGAAGAAGAGGCGTCACTCGTGAGCGACTTCGGACAGGCGGCCGGCGCGCTCATTCACAGGTGAGTTAGTATTATACACAGGTGATATATTTAATACACAGGTGATATATATTAATACACAGGTGATATTAATACACAGGTGATATATAATAATACACAGGTGATATTAATACACAGGTGATATATATAATACACAGGTGATATATATTAATACACAGGTGATATTAATACACAGGTGATATATAATAATACACAGGTGATATATATTAATACACAGGTGATATTAATACACAGGTGATATATACACAGGTGATATTAATACACAGGTGATATTAATACACAGGTGATATATACACAGGTGATATATATTAATACACAGGTGATACAATCAATATTGTTATTGTTATATATTTTTATCTGATTTAGTATATTGTTGTTTGTCAGTATCCGTGAGGGGGCTCAGTCGCACCCCCCCCTGGAGCAGGAGCTGGCCCACGCCGTCAACGCCAGCTGCAAGAGCATGGACCAGTGTACTCCAAGACCCCCCAGGTAACATATACTGTAATACCATGTACTCCAAGACCCCCCAGGTAACATATACTGTAATACCAGGTGTACTCCAAGACCCCCCAGTAGCATATACTGTAATACCAGGTGTACTCCAAGACCCCCCAGGTAACATATACTGTAATACCAGGTGTACTCCAAGACCCCCCAGGTAACATATACTGTAATACCAGGTGTACTCCAAGACCCCCCAGGTAGCATATACTGTAATACCAGGTGTACTCCAAGACCCCCCAGGTAACATATACTGTAATACCAGGTGTACTCCAAGACCCCCCAGGTAGCATATACTGTAATACCAGGTGTACTCCAAGACCCCCCAGGTAGCATATACTGTAATACCAGGTGTACTCCAAGACCCCCCAGGTAACATATACTGTAATACCAGGTGTACTCCAAGACCCCCCAAGTAGCATACTGTAATACCAGGTGTACTCCAAGACCCCCCAGGTAACATATACTGTAATACCAGGTGTACTCCAAGACCCCCCAGGTAACATATACTGTAATACCAGGTGTACTCCAAGACCCCCCAGGTAACATATACTGTAATACCAGGTGTACTCCAAGACCCCCCAGGTAGCATATACTGTAATACCAGGTGTACTCCAAGACCCCCCAGGTAGCATATACTGTAATACCATGTGTACTCCAAGACCCCCAGGTAGCATATACTGTAATACCATGTGTACTCCAAGACCCCCCAAGTAGCATACTGTAATACCAGGTGTATTCCAAGATCCCCCCCAGGTATCTCACCTGTCTCCCACCTGTCTCTCACCTGTCTGTCTCTCACCTGTCTGTCTCACCTGTCTCTCACCTGTCTGTCTCTCACCTGTCTGTCTCTCACCTGTCTCTCACCTGTCCGTCTCCCACCTGTCTCTCACCTGTCTGTCTCTCACCTGTCTGTCTCCCACCTGTCTCTCACCTGTCTGTCTCTCACCTGTCTGTCTCTCACCTGTCTGTCCCCACCTGTCTCTCACCTGTCTCTCACCTGTCTGTCTCTCACCTGTCTGTCTCCCACCTGTCTCTCACCTGTCTGTCTCTCAGGCTCTCAGCTGCCTGCTGGTCCTTCAGATGGTCGGAGATGTCAAAGCTCTGCTCAGTGAGACGGAGTTGCTGCTGGCTGGGAACATGTCCATGGTAACTATACAGTATCTTATATATATTATATATTATAACATGATATTATATATATGATGTAAATATGATGTAATGAATGATATAACATGTCACAGCAGCTGGACGCCCCCAGCAGCAGCAGCTGGACTCTGCTCTGCTGTCTGTGGATCAGCAGCTCCGACGGCTGGCAGACGTCCCCTGGATGTCCCCTGCCATCGAGGTACCTGTCTCTCACCTGTCTGTCTGTCACATGTCTCTCACCTGTCTGTCTCTCACCTGTCTGTCTCTCACATGTCTGTCTCTCACATGTCTGTCTGTCACCTGTCTGTCTCTCACCTGTCTGTCTCTCACATGTCTGTCTCTCACATGTCTGTCTCTCACCTGTCTGTCTCTCACATGTCTGTCTCTCACATGTCTGTCTCTCACATGTCTTTCTCTCACCTGTCTGTCTCTCACATGTCTGTCTCTCACCTGTCTGTCTCTCACCTGTCTGTCTCTCACATGTCTGTCTCTCACATGTCTGTCTCTCACCTGTCTGTCTCTCACATGGCTGTCTCTCACCTGTCTGTCTCTCACATGTCTCTCACCTGTCTGTCTCTCACATGTCTCTCACCTGTCTGTCCCCAGGGTCCTCTCACAGATTTTCTAAACGGAGTCGCAGTGCAAAGTTTCGTCTCGTCCCGAAGTTCAAAAAAGAAAAAAACAACAAAAACAGAGAAACATCTACCTGTCTGTCTCTACCAGGTGAGCTGTACCTGTCTGTCTGTACCTGTCTGTACCTGTCTGTCTCTACCAGTCTGTCTCTACCTGTCTGTCTCTACCTGTCTGTCTCTACCAGGTGAGCTGTACCTGTCTGTCTCTACCTGTCTGTCTCTACCAGTCTGTCTCTACCTGTCTGTCTCTACCTGTCTGTCTCTACCAGGTGAGCTGTACCTGTCTGTCTCTACCTGTCTGTCTCTACCAGTCTGTCTCTACCTGTCTGTCTCTACCTGTCTGTCTCTACCAGGTGAGCTGTACCTGTCTGTCTCTACCTGTCTGTCTCTACCAGTCTGTCTCTACCTGTCTGTCTCTACCTGTCTGTCTCTACCAGGTGAGCTGTACCTGTCTGTCTCTACCTGTCTGTCTCTACCAGTCTGTCTCTACCTGTCTGTCTCTACCTGTCTGTCTCTACCAGGTGAGCTGTACCTGTCTGTCTCTACCTGTCTGTCTCTCACCTGTCTGTCTCTACCTGTCTGTCTCTACCTGTCTCTCTCTACCTGTCTGTCTCTACCTGTCTGTCTCTACCAGGTGAGCTGTACCTGTCTGTCTCTACCTGTCTGTCTCTACCAGTCTGTCTCTACCTGTCTGTCTCTACCAGGTGAGCTGTACCTGTCTGTCTCTACCTGTCTGTCTCTATCTGTCTGCCTCTACCTGTCTGTCTCTACCAGTGAGCTGTACCTGTCTGTCTCTACCTGTCTGTCTCTACCTGTCTGTCTCTACCAGGTGAGCTGTACCTGTCTGTCTCTACCTGTCTGTCTCACCTGTCTGTCTCTATCTGTCTGCCTCTACCTGTCTGTCTCTACCTGTCTGTCTCTACCAGGTGAGCTGTACCTGTCTGTCTCTACCTGTCTGTCTCTACCAGGTGAGCTGTACCTGTCTGTCTCTACCTGTCTGTCTCACCTGTCTGTCTCCACCTGTCTCTCTTACCTGTCTGTCTCATCTGTCTGTCTCACCTGTCTCTCTCACCTGTCTGTCTCCACCTGTCTCTCTTACCTGTCTGTCTCACCTGTCTGTCTCACCTGTCCCTCTCACCTGTCTGCCTCACCTGTCTGTAGTTCATCAGTGGGGGACGGAGGAGGTGGGTATCTGGCTGGACTTCCTGTGTCTCTCAGAATATAAAGACATCTTCGTTGGACACGACGTTCGTGGAGCTGAACTCATCCACCTGGAGAGGAGGGACCTGAAGGTAGAGCGCTAACGGCTAACTGCTAAGTGCTAAGTGCTAACGGCTAACTGCTAAGTGCTAACGGCTAACTGCTAAGTGCTAACGGCTAACTGATAACTGCTAAAGACATACCGCTAGAAGCTAACAAAACTGTGTGTGTGTGTGTGTGTGTGTGTGTGTGTGTGTGTGTGTGTGTGTGTGGTGTGTGTGTGTGTGTGTGTGTTGTGTGTGTGTGTGTGTGTGTGTGTGTGTAGGACCTGGGAGTGACGAAGGTGGGTCACATGAAGAGGATACTTCAGGGAATCAGAGAGCTGAACAGGAACAGCAGCGCCAGCGAGGCCTGAGGTTATTACTCTTATCATTAAAATATAAATACATGTTATTAATAACTTATGATATATTGATCTCTATGATCTGTTGACCCTCAGGTCTGTGACATCACATCTGAGCTGTGATTGGACGATCCGGAGTGCCTAAACCTGAGCTACCTGCAGTGAGCGCTGAGCAACACTTCATCACCATTTATATTATTATTACTTTTATTAGCAATATTATTCTCATTAGTATCATCAGAGCGGCCTTATCGTGACGTCTGAGTCTCTTCAGGGAACACAGAGCTGATGGCCAATCAGAACCCTTTAAACCATGTGACCAGGGTCAGCCAACAGGAAGCGGAGAATAAAACTGATTAAATATTTATTTCTGCTTAAGAAACTGACGAGGACCCAATCAGGAGGTCCCAAATACCTGTCTGTCTCTACCTGTCTGTCTCTACCTGTCTGTCTCTCTACCTGTCAGTCTCTACCTGTCTGTCTCTCTACCTGTCAGTCTCTACCTGTCAGTCTCTACCTGTCTGTCTCTACCTGTCTGTCTCTACCTGTCTGTCTCTCCACCTGTCTGTCTCTACCTGTCTGTCTTTCAGGGACCATCAGATCTGTTTTTGTCTCTAATAGTATTTTAGTATTTTTCTGTCAGCGGTTTGAAGTAACAGAGGAAACGCTGACGATGTTTGTATCAATAAAGTTTCATATCCAGTTCTTGTGACGTCTCTGTTTTATTAAAGAGCCCTATTCTTCTAGAGGAGAGGACTCTTTAAAGTAGAGACACTACATACTGATATACACCTGAACATCAGCAGGAGGAGACTCTTTAAAGTAGAGACACTACATACTGATATACACCTGAACATCAGCAGGAGAGGACTCTTTAAAGTAGAGACACTACATACTGATATACACCTGAACATCAGCAGGAGAGGACTCTTTAAAGTAGAGACACTACATACTGATATACACCTGAACATCAGCAGGAGAGGACTCTTTAAAGTAGAGACACTACATACTGATATACACCTGAACATCAGCAGGAGAGGACTCTTTAAAGTAGAGACACTACATACTGATATACACCTGAACATCAGCAGGAGAGGACTCTTTAAAGTAGAGACACTACATACTGATATACACCTGAACATCAGCAGGAGAGGACTCTTTAAAGTAGAGACACTACATACTGATATACACCTGAACATCAGCAGGAGAGGACTCTTTAAAGTAGAGACACTACAAACTGATATACACCTGAACATCAGCAGGAGAGGACTCTTTAAAGTAGAGACACTACATACTGATATACACCTGAACATCAGCAGGAGAGGACTCTTTAAAGTAGAGACACTACATACTGATATACACCTGAACATCAGCAGGAGAGGACTCTTTAAAGTAGAGACACTACAAACTGATATACACCTGAACATCAGCAGGAGAGGACTCTTTAAAGTAGAGACACTACATACTGATATACACCTGAACATCAGCAGGAGAGGACTCTTTA
>JAAKFY010000084.1:241648-249459 GCA_011823955.1 Dissostichus mawsoni
CAATATTTCTGTATGGTGACCTAAGTATCGTATTAATATCGTTACTTTAGTTCAGGGATGTCATAATATTGTGATAATATTGTACCATGATAATATCGTATTGGATGATATTGTATCGTTACTTAGTCATGGGATGGTATAGTATCTTGTTAAATTGAATCGTGATTATATTGTGATAATATCATATTGTGTTAAATCGTATCGTGATAATATCGTATTTTGATAATATCGTGTCGTGATAATAATGTATCCTGATAAAAACGTATTGTGATAATAATGTATTGGGATAATATCGTATCGTGATAATAATGTAACGTGATAATATCGTATTTTGATAATATCGTGTTGTGATAATAACGTATCCTGATAAAAATGTATCGTGATAATAGTGTATCGTGATAATAACGTATCGTGATAATATCGTATCATGATAATAACGTATCGTGATAATATCGTATTTTGATAATATTGTGTCGTGATAATATTGTATCGTGATAATAATATATTGTGATAATATCGTATCGTGATAATATCGTATTGTGATCATATCGTACAGTAACCCTCCCCCCTCCAGTGTTCCTGCAGAGGCCGGCAGCGACCCGCCTCCTCGGCTCCTCCTCCAGGAGGCGCAGAGCGAACTCGTTCCTGGAGGAGATCCTCCCTGGAGACCTGGAGAGGGAGTGCCAGGAGGAGGTCTGCTCCCAGGAAGAGGCGGCCGAGATCTTCCAGACCACGGAGAAGACGGTGAGGAGGTGGGAGGGAACCATGTGACAGTAAAGTGTTAAATGTTTTAGTCAGGGATAATTATCCTGCTTATTATACGGTCACATACTGAACACACAACGACTCAATAAAGTATTTTATTGACTTTAAAATGATCGTAGTGCTTCCTCTAAGAAAGTAAACTCCGCTCCACGGCTGGACCTCCAACAACAAGTGAATTTAAAATGAAGGCAGCTCTGATCCATTTTTTCTGTCCAAGTCGTTCACAGTTTCCACTAGCAAGTCCTTAAACACTGCAGAGCCAATCAGAATGGAGTATTTAACCAAGCTGTGTAATAAATGACATTAAGGACTCTTAATGTCTAGTTGTTACGAACTATGAACAACGTGAAAAATAACAGTTTATATTTTGATGGTCTTCATCAGCATCCTGCAGACAAACATTAACTCTGGGTCTTGTTTCCACAGCTGGAGTTCTGGTACAAATACATCAGTGAGTAAACTCATCATACTCTAAACCTTCTCAGCAGAGCCTGAACTCTCAGTTATTTGAGGAGATATAGTATATAAAGTCGTGATGCGTTCAAGTGTCCTGCTGTGTGTGGTAGATCTGAACCCTTGTCGGACGAACCCCTGTCTGAACGGAGGGATGTGCACGCTGGACCGAGGAGACTTCCTGTGTCTCTGCTCCCCGCAGTACCACGGCCGGACCTGCGCCTCAGGTACTCTGTGGAGAGGGGAACAGTGCCAACCTACGCCATGCATTCTGAAATAAAAACGACCTTTTCTCGCAGGTTTAATATTTAAAAAACGCACGAAAAAAGGCCCATTTTTTATTTATAAGTCTTTATGTGATTATTTAACGCCTGACTCGACTAGTGGTGTACGAATTGATCTGAAATGTGGGGTCGGGGTACGACTCCCAGTGGGAACACCTTTTGTCTTCAACTTTACCCAAAGTCCTTTTTAATTTCACATTATATCTCTGTTCACTCACTGTAACATGCTTCATCTCATCGATGCTCCTGTGCAGCTTCCCGTCAGTAACACTCTCATAGTGACTCACTCCATTCTGTGATAGGGTTCAGAGTCCAGAGCAACTAACGCTGCTTTGGACTTGAGAACGCATTGAAATAGTGACGTGTGGTGGCACTGTTCGCTCTTCATACTACACCTGTACACTACACCTGTATACTACACCTGTATACTACACCTGTATACTACACCTGTACACTACACCTGTTAACTTCACCTGTATACTACACCTGTATACTACACCTGTATACTACACCTTTACACTACACCTGTAACTTCACCTGTATACTACACCTTTACACTACACCTGTATACTACATACTACACCTGTACACTACACCTTACACTACACCTGATAACTTACCTGTATACTACCCTTTACACTACACCTGTACACTACACCTGTATACTACACCTGTATACTACACCTGTAACTACACCTGTATACACTGTATACTACACCTTTACACTACACCGTATACTACACCTTTACACTACACCTGTACACTACACCTGTATACTACACCTGTATACTACACCTGTATACTACACCTGTATACTACACCTGTATACTACATACTACACCTGTACACTACACCTGTAACTTCACCTGTATACTACACCTTTACACTACACCTGTATATACATACTAACCTGTACACTACACCTGTATACTACACCTGTACACTACACCTGTATACTACACCTGTATACTACATACTACACCTGTACACTACACCTGTATACTACATGCTACACCTGTACACTACACCTGTACACTACACCTGTACACTACACCTGTACACTACACCTGTACACTACACCTGTTAACTTCACTGTATACTACACCTGTTAACTACACCTTTACACTACACCTGTATACTACACCTGTATACATACTACACCTGTTAATTTCACCTGTATACTACACCTTTACACTACACCTGTATACTACATACTACACCTGTACACTACACCTGTACACTACACCTGTATACTACACCTGTATACTACACCTTTACACTACACCTGTATACTACACTTTACACTACACCTGTATACTACACCTGTACACTACACCTGTATACTACACCTGTACACTACACCTGTACACACACCTGTATACTACACCTGTATACTACAACCTGTATACTACATACTACACCTGTTAACTTCACCTGTATACTACACCTGTACACTACACCTGTATACTACACCTGTACACTACACCTTTATACTACACCTGTACACTACACCTGTATACTACACCTGTACACTACACCTGTATACTACACCTGTATACTACACTGTATACTACACCTGTATACTACACCTGTACACTACACCTGTAACTACACCTGTATACTACACCTGTACACTACACCTGTACACTACACCTGTAACTTCACCTGTATACTACATACTACACCTGTACACTACACTGTAACACACCTGTATACTACACCTGTATACTACACCTTTACACTACACCTGTATACTACATACTACACCTGTACACTACACCTGTATACTACACCTGTACACTACACCTGTACACTACACCTGTTAACTTCACCTGTATACTACATACTACACCTGTACACTACAACCTGTACACTACACCTGTACACCACCTGTACACTACACCTGTATACTACACCTGTATACTACATACTACACTGTACACTACACCTGTATACTACACCTGTATACTACACCTGTATACTACACCTTTACACTACACCTGTATACTACACCTGTATACTACATACACTTTACACTACACCTGTATACTACATGATACTACATAACTACACCTGTACACTACACCTGTACACTACACCTGTACACTACACCTGTACACTACACCTTTACACTACACCTGTACACTACACCGTACACTACACCTTTACACTACACCTGTTACTCACCATATACACCTGTACACTACACCTGTTAACTACACCTGTATACTACACCTGTTAACTCACCTGTAACTACACCTGTACACTACACCTGTTAACTTCACCTGTATACTACACCTGTACACTACACCTGTTAACTACACCTGTATACTACACCTGTAACTTCACCTGTATACTACACTGTACACTACACCTGTTAAACTTCACCTGTATACTACACCTGTTACACTACACCTGTTAATTCACCTGTATACTACACCTGTTACACTACACCTGTATACTAACTGTTAACTAACCTGTATACTACACCTGTTACACTACACCTGTACACTACACCTGTACACTACCTGTAACTTCACCTGTATAACTACACCTGTACATTACACCTTACACTACACCTGTTAACTCACCTGTATACTACACCTGTACACTACACCTGTAACTACACCTGTATACTACACTGTTAACTCACCTGTATACTACACCTGTACACTACACCTGTACACTACACCTGTTAACTTCACCTTTACACTAACTGTAACTACACCTGTATACTACACTGTTAACTCAGTATACTACACCGGTACACTACACCTGTACACTACACCTGTTAACTTCACTGTATACTAACCTGTACACTACACCTGTACACTACACCTTGTAACTTCACCTTTACACTACACTGTACACTACACTGTACACTACACCTGTATACTACACCTGTATCACCTGTACACTACACCTTTATACTACACCTGTACATACACCTGTTTAACTTCACCTTACACTACATGTACACTACACTGTACACTACACCTGTATACTACACCTGTTACTACACCTGTACACTACACCTGTACACTACACCTGTACAATACACCTGTTATACTACACCTGATAGACACCTTACACTACACCTGTAACTACACTGTACACTACACCTGTATACTACACCTGTACACTACACCTGTTAACTTCACCTGTATACTACACCTGTACACTACACCTTTACACACACCTGTACACTTCACCTGTATACTACACCTGTACACTACACCTGTACACTACACCTGTTAACTTCACCTGTATACTACACCTGTACACTACACCTGTATACTACACCTGTATACACTGTACAACACCTTTACTACACTGTATACTACACCTGTACACTACACCTGTACACTACACCTGTATACTACACCTGTACACTACACCTCTGAATACACCTGTACACTTACCACTTATACTACATGTACACTAACCTGTACACTACACCTGTTAACTTCACCTGTATACTACACCTGTACACTACACCTGTATATCCACATGTACACTACACCTGTACACCTACACCTTTACACTACACCTGTATACTACACCTGTACACTACACTGTACACTACACCTGTATACACCTGTTAACTTCACTGTATACTACACCTGTACACTACACCTGTATACTACATACTACACCTGTATACTACATACTACACCTGTATACTACATACTACACCTGTATACTACATACTACACCTGTATACTACATACTACACCTGTACACTACACCTGTTAACTTCACCTGTATACAACACCTGTATACTACATACTACACCTGTATACTACATACTACATCTGTACACTAAACCTGTATACTACACCTGTATACTACACCTGTACACTACACCTGTATACTACACCTGTACACTACACCTGTTAACTTCACCTGTATACTACACTTGTATACTACATACTACACCTGTACACTACACTGTTAACTTCACCTGTATACTACACTTGTATACTACATACTACACCTGTACACTACACCTGTATACTACATACTACACCTGTATACTACACCTTTACACTACACCTGTACACTACACCTGTACACTACACCTGTACACTACACCTGTACACTACACCTGTATACTACACCTGTATACTACACCTTTACACTACACCTGTACACTACACCTGTACACTACACCTGTACACTACACCTGTACACTACACCTGTATACTACACCTGTACACTACACCTGTACACTACACCTTTACACTACACCTGTACACTACACCTGTACACTACACCTGTACACTACACCTGTATACTACACCTGTATACTACACCTTTACACTACACCTGTATACTACACCTGTACACTACACCTGTTAACTTCACCTGTATACTACATACTACACCTGTATACTACATACTACACCTGTACACTACACCTGTTAACTTCACCTGTATACAACACCTGTATACTACATACTACACCTGTATACTACATACTACACCTGTACACTACACCTGTACACTAAACCTGTATACTACACCTGTATACTACACCTGTACACTACACCTGTATACTACACCTGTACACTACACCTGTTAACTTCACCTGTATACTACACTTGTATACTACATACTACACCTGTACACTACACCTGTATACTACTACACCTGTATACTACACCTGTATACTACACCTGTACACTACACCTGTTAACTTCACCTGTATACTACATACTACACCTGTATACTACATACTACACCTGTATACTACACCTGTATACTACATACTACACCTGTACACTACACCTGTTAACTTCACCTGTATACTACACCTGTATACTACATACTACACCTGTATACTACACCTGTATACTACATACTACACCTGTATACTACACCTGTATACTACATACTACACCTGTATACTACACCTGTATACTACATACTACACCTGTATACTACATACTACACCTGTATACTACATACTACACCTGTATACTACATACTACACCTTTACACTACACCTGTTAACTTCACCTGTATACTACACCTGTATACAACACCTGTATACTACATACTACACCTGTATACTACATACTACACCTGTACACTACACCTGAACACTACACCTGTATACTACACCTGTACCAGTACACCTGTAACCAGCTGTTTTTAAGGTGGATCTGTGTGTAGTGGTGTCTGAGTGTCGCTATAGGAACGGCGGCTGCAGGCAGCTCTGCAGGGACCTGCCGGGAGGGGGGGTTCAGTGCGGCTGCGCAGACGGCTTCCAACTGGACCCGGACCTCAAGGACTGCTCCAAGACCGGTGAGCCTCCCTCTGTACTACTGATACTACTGCATATAATACTACTGATACTACTAATAATACTACATATAATACTACTGATACTACTTCATATAATATAATACTACTGATACTACTGATACTACTGCGTATAATACTACTGATACTACTGCATATAATACTACTGATACTACTGATACTACTGTAACCTCTGTATACTGATAATACTGATACTACTGCATATAATATAATACTACTGATACTACTGATACTACTGCATATAATACTACTGATATACTGATACTACTGTAACCTCTGTACTACTGATAATACTGATACTACTGCATATAATACTACTGATACTACTGATAATACTGCATATAATACTACTGATACTACTGCATATAATACTACTGATACTACTGCATATAATACTACTGATACTACTGATAATACTGCATATAATACTACTGATACTACTGCATATAATACTACTGATACTACTGATAATACTGCATATAATACTACTGATAATACTGCATATAATACTACTGATACTACTGCATATAATACTACTGATATATGATAATACTGCATATAATACTACTGATAATACTGATAATACTGCATATAATACTACTGATAATACTGATAATACTGCATAATACTACTCGATACTACTGCATATAATACTACTGATACTACTGATAATACTGCATATAATACTACTGATACTACTGCATATAATACTACTGATACTACTGCATATAATACTACTGATACTACTGATAATACTGCATATATACTACTGATACTACTGCATATAATACTACTGATACTACTTATAATACTGCATATAATACTACTGATAATACTGATAATACTGCATATAATACTACTGATCAGAGTTTCCGTTAGAATTTCTTTTGCCGGTCAACATGTCCGTTAAAGTTTAAATCTTCCGGACAAAATTAGAAAAGTGCCGGTCAAAGGTATTCTTCGTTATTTATTGAGCTTTAA
>JAAKFY010000084.1:250459-281000 GCA_011823955.1 Dissostichus mawsoni
GTATGTAGTATGTAGTATGAAGATGTAGTATGTAGTATATAGAGTATGTAGTATGTAGTATATAGAGTATGTAGTATGTAGTATGTAGTATATAGAGTATGTAGTATGTAGTATATAGAGTATGTAGTATGAAGTA
Source organism: Dissostichus mawsoni (assembly GCA_011823955.1). Lineage (NCBI taxonomy): Eukaryota > Metazoa > Chordata > Actinopteri > Perciformes > Nototheniidae > Dissostichus > Dissostichus mawsoni. The sequence goes on from JAAKFY010000084.1 coordinate 250,596, forward strand.
TGTAGTATGTAGTATATAGAGTATGTAGTATGTAGTATATAGAGTATGTAGTATGTAGTATGTAGTATATAGAGTATGTAGTATAAAAGTATGTAGTATGTAGTATAAAGAGTATGTAGTATGTAGATATAGAGTATGTAGTATGTAGTATAAAGAGTATGTAGTATGTAGTATATAGAGTATGTAGTATGTAGTATAAAGTATGTAGTATGTGTATATAGAGTATGTAGTATGTAGTATATAGAGTATGTAGTATGTAGTATATAGAGTATGTAGTATGTAGTATAAAGTATGTAGTATGTAGTATAGAGTATGTAGTATGTAGTATTATATAGAGTATGTATGTAGATGTAGTATATAGAGTATGTAGTATGTAGTATATAGAGTATGTGTAGTAGTATATAGAGTATGTAGTATGAAGTATGTAGTTATGTAGTATGTAGTATATAGAGTATGTAGTATGTAGTATGTAGTATATAGAGTATGTAGTATAAAGTATGTAGTATGTAGTATATAGAGTATGTAGTATGTAGTATATAGAGTATGTAGTATGTAGTATATAGAGTAGTAGTATAAAGTATGTAGTGAAGTATAAGTATGTAGTATGTAGTATATAGAGTATGTAGTATGTAGTATATAGAGTATGTAGTATGTAGTATATAGAGTATGTAGTATGTAGTATATAGAGTAGTAGTATATAGAGTATGTAGTATGTAGTATATAGAGTATGTAGTATGTCGTATATAGAGTATGTAGTATATAGAGTATGTAGTATGAGTATGTAGTATGTAGTATATAGAGTATGTAGTATGTAGTATATAGAGTATGTAGTATGTAGTATATAGAGTATGTAGTATAAAGTATGTAGTATGTAGTATGAAGTATGTAGTATGTAGTATATAGAGTATGTAGTATGTAGTATATAGAGTATGTAGTATGTAGTATGTAGTATATAGAGTATGTAGTATAAAGTATGTAGTATGTATATATAGGTATGTAGTATAAAGTATTATTTATACTTTAAAGCGTTGTTCTTTTCTCTGTAGACACTGGGGAGGAGGAGGGGGCTTTGTCCAGCATCTTAACCAATCACAGTCAAGATCAGTCAGAGAGTGATTCCTATTGGCCGATAGAGAAACTGCAGTTAGTCTAAAATGAATTTAATAAAACAGATGAAAGGAATCTGCAGTGTTGAGTTTCTGTCATACTTTTACATATATGAATACACACTTTATTTAGAATACTAATACAAAGTATGTAGTAAAAGTAGTAGTATGTAGATATAAAGTATGTAGTATTGTAGTTAAAGTATGTAGTATTAAAGTATGTAGTATAAAGTATGTAGTATAAAGTAGTAGTATGTCGTTTAAAGTATGTAGTATGTAGTATAAAGTATGTAGTATGTCGTATAAAGTATGTAGTATGTAGTATAAAGTATGTAGTATGTAGTATAAAGTAGTAGTATGTATAGTACAGATGAGAGGATATGCAGTGTTCTGTCATAATGTTAATATATAATACACAGAGTCCAGCTGACACACTTTATTAATAATACTAAATAACATCAGAATCATCTCTCTCAGGATTCATTGTTCTCTATACGCTGACAGCTGATTGGTCCTCTCTCTATATGCTGACAGCCGATTGGTCCTCTCTCTATATGCTGACAGCCGATTGGTCCTCTCTCTATACGCTGACAGCTGATTGGTCCTCTCTCTATACGCTGACAGCTGATTGGTCCTCTCTCTATATGCTGACAGCCGATTGGTCCTCTCTCTATACGCTGACAGCTGATTGGTCCTCTCTCTATACGCTGACAGCTGATTGGTCCTCTCTCTATACGCTACACTGACAGCTGATTGGTCCTCTCTCTATACGCTGACAGCTGATTGGTCCTCTCTCTATACGCTGACAGCTGATTGGTCCTCTCTCTATACTCTACACTGACAGCTGATTGGTCCTCTCTCTATACGCTGACAGCTGATTGGTCCTCTCTCTATACGCTGACAGCTGATTGGTCCTCTCTCTATACGCTACACTGACAGCTGATTGGTCCTCTCTCTATACGCTACACTGACAGCTGATTGGTCCTCTCTCTATACGCTGACAGCTGATTGGTCCTCTCTCTATACACTGACAGCTGATTGGTCCTCTCTCTATACACTGACAGCTGATTGGTCCTCTCTCTCACAGTGGTGGATTGTGGGACTCCACATGCGGTTGCCATGGCCGACCTGGTGTTTGGTAGTCATGACAACAGCACAGTGTTTGGATCCACGGTTTCCTACCTCTGCCGCGAAGACGCCGTCCGGCTGGACCCTAGCAACAGTAACTATGATGTGTTAACTAGTAAACAAGTCATCATGGTAAAACTAAACTAGTCAACAAGTCATCATATAGTAAAACTAAACTAGTAAACAAGCCATCATATAGTAAAACTAGTCAACAAGTCATCACATAGTCAAATTAGTCAACAAGTCATCATGTAGTAAAACTAGTCAACAAGTCATCACATAGTCAAATTAGTCAACAAGTCATCATGTAGTAAAACTAGTCAACAAGTCATCATGTAGTAAAACTAGTCAACAAGTCATCGTATAGTAAAACTAGTAAACAAGTCATCGTATAGTAAAACTAGTAAACAAGTCATCATGTAGTAAAACTAGTAAACAAGTCATCGTATAGTAAAACTAGTAAACAAGTCATCACATAGTCAAACTAGTCAACAAGTCATCATATAGTAAAACTAGTAAACAAGTCATCACATAGTCAAACTAGTCAACAAGTCATCATATAGTAAAACTAGTAAACAAGTCATCACATAGTCAAACTAGTCAACAAGTCATCATATAGTAAAACTAGTAAACAAGTCATCACATAGTCAAACTAGTCAACAAGTCATCATATAGTAAAACTAGTAAACAAGTCATCACATAGTCAAACTAGTCAACAAGTCATCATATAGTAAAACTAGTAAACAAGTCATCACATAGTCAAACTAGTCAACAAGTCATCATATAGTAAAACTAGTAAACAAGTCATCGTATAGTAAAACTAGTAAACAAGTCATCACATAGTCAAACTAGTCAACAAGTCATCATGTAGTAAAACTAGTAAACAAGTCATCACATAGTCAAACTAGTCAACAAGTCATCATATAGTAAAACTAGTAAACAAGTCATCATGTAGTAAAACTAGTCAACAAGTCATCACATAGTCAAATTAGTCAACAAGTCATCATGTAGTAAAACTAGTCAACAAGTCATCACATAGTCAAATTAGTCAACAAGTCATCATGTAGTAAAACTAGTCAACAAGTCATCATGTAGTAAAACTAGTCAACAAGTCATCGTATAGTAAAACTAGTAAACAAGTCATCGTATAGTAAAACTAGTAACAAGTCATCATGTAGTAAAACTAGTAAACAAGTCATCGTATAGTAAAACTAGTAAACAAGTCATCACATAGTCAAACTAGTCAACAAGTCATCATATAGTAAAACTAGTAAACAAGTCATCACATAGTCAAACTAGTCAACAAGTCATCATATAGTAAAACTAGTAAACAAGTCATCACATAGTCAAACTAGTCAACAAGTCATCATATAGTAAAACTAGTAAACAAGTCATCACATAGTCAAACTAGTCAACAAGTCATCATATAGTAAAACTAGTAAACAAGTCATCACATAGTCAAACTAGTCAACAAGTCATCATATAGTAAAACTAGTAAACAAGTCATCACATAGTCAAACTAGTCAACAAGTCATCATATAGTAAAACTAGTAAACAAGTCATCGTATAGTAAAACTAGTAAACAAGTCATCACATAGTCAAACTAGTCAACAAGTCATCATGTAGTAAAACTAGTAAACAAGTCATCACATAGTCAAACTAGTCAACAAGTCATCATATAGTAAAACTAGTAAACAAGTCATCACATAGTCAAACTAGTCAACAAGTCATCAATAGTAAAACTAGTAAACAAGTCATCGTATAGTAAAACTAGTAAACAAGTCATCATGTAGTAAAACTAGTAAACAAGTCATCGTATAGTAAAACTAGTAAACAAGTCATCATAGTCAAACTAGTCAACAAGTCATCATATAGTAAAACTAGTAAACAAGTCATCACATAGTCAAACTAGTCAACAAGTCATCACATAGTAAAACTAGTAAACAAGTCATCACATAGTCAAACTAGTCAACAAGTCATCATATAGTAAAACTAGTAAACAAGTCATCACATAGTCAACTAGTCAACAAGTCATCATATAGTAAAACTAGTAAACAAGTCATCACATAGTCAAACTAGTCAACAAGTCATCATATAGTAAAACTAGTCAACAAGTCATCATATAGTAAAACTAGTAAACAAGTCATCACATAGTCAAACTAGTAAACAAGTCATCATGTAGTAAAACTAGTAAACAAGTCATCACATAGTAAAACTAGTAAACAAGTCATCATAAAGTCAAACCAAACTAGTCAACAAGTCATCATGTAGTAAACTAGTAAACAAGTCATCATATAGTAAACTAGTCAACAAGTCATCATGTAGTAAAACTAGTAAACAAGTCATCACATAGTCAAACTAGTCAACAAGTCATCATATAGTAAAACTAGTAAACAAGTCATCACATAGTCAAACTAGTCAACAAGTCATCATATAGTAAACTAGTAAACAAGTCATCGTATAGTAAAACTAGTAAACAAGTCATCACATAGTAAAACTAGTAAACAAGTCATCGTATAGTAAAACTAGTAAACAAGTCATCGTATAGTAAAACTAGTAAACAAGTCATCATGTAGTCAAACTAGTCAACAAGTCATCATATAGTAAAACTAGTAAACAAGTCATCATATAGTAAAACTAGTAAACAAGTCATCACATAGTCAAACTAGTCAACAAGTCATCATATAGTAAAACTAGTAAACAAGTCATCGTATAGTCAAACTAGTAAACAAGTCATCATGTAGTCAAACTAGTCAACAAGTCATATAGTCAAACTAGTAAACAAGTCATCATGTAGTCAAACTAGTCAACAAGTCATCATATAGTAAAACTAGTAAACAAGTCATCGTATAGTAAAACTAGTAAACAAGTCATCACATAGTCAAACTAGTCAACAAGTCATCATATAGTAAAACTAGTAAACAAGTCATCACATAGTCAAACTAGTCAACAAGTCATCATATAGTCAAACTAGTAAACAAGTCATCATGTAGTAAAACTAGTAAAAAGTCATCGTATAGTAAAACTAGTAAACAAGTCATCGTATAGTAAAACTAGTAAACAAGTCATCATATAGTAAAACTAGTAAACAAGTCATCGTATAGTAAAACTAGTCAACAAGTCATCATGTAGTAAAACTAGTAAACAAGTCATCGTATAGTAAAACTAGTCAACAAGTCATCATGTAGTAAAACTAGTAAACAAGTCATCATATAGTCAAACTAGTAAACAAGTCATCACATAGTCAAACTAGTCAACAAGTCATCATGTAGTAAAACTAGTAAACAAGTCATCATATAGTAAAACTAGTAAACAAGTCATCACATAGTCAAACTAGTAACAAGTCATCATATAGTAAAACTAGTAAACAAGTCATCACATAGTCAAACTAGTCAACAAGTCATCATATAGTAAAACTAGTAAACAAGTCATCACATAGTCAAACTAGTCAACAAGTCATCATATAGTAAAACTAGTAAACAAGTCATCATGTAGTAAAACTAGTAAACAAGTCATCATATAGAAACTAGTAAACAAGTCATCACATAGTCAAACTAGTAAACAAGTCATCATATAGTAAAACTAGTAAACAAGTCATCACATAGTCAAACTAGTAAACAAGTCATCACATAGTCAAACTAGTCAACAAGTCATCATGTAGTAAAACTAGTAAACAAGTCATCATATAGTAAAACTAGTAAACAAGTCATCGTATAGTAAAACTAGTCAACAAGTCATCATGTAGTAAAACTAGTAAACAAGTCATCATATAGTAAAACTAGTAAACAAGTCATCGTATAGTAAAACTAGTCAACAAGTCATCATATAGTAAAACTAGTAAACAAGTCATCACATAGTAAAACTAGTAAACAAGTCATCACATAGTCAAACTAGTAAACAAGTCATCACATAGTCAAACTAGTAAACAAGTCATCATATAGTAAAACTAGTAAACAAGTCATCACATAGTCAAACTAGTAAACAAGTCATCACATAGTCAAACTAGTCAACAAGTCATCATGTAGTAAAACTAGTAAACAAGTCATCATATAGTAAAACTAGTAAACAAGTCATCACATAGTCAAACTAGTAAACAAGTCATCATATAGTAAAACTAGTAAACAAGTCATCACATAGTCAAACTAGTCAACAAGTCATCATATAGTAAAACTAGTAAACAAGTCATCACATAGTCAAACTAGAACAAGTCATCATATAGTAAAACTAGTAAACAAGTCATCATGTAGTAAAACTAGTAAAAAAGTCATCGTATAGTAAAACTAGTAAACAAGTCATCGTATAGTAAAACTAGTAAACAAGTCATCATATAGTAAAACTAGTAAACAAGTCATCGTATAGTAAAACTAGTCAACAAGTCATCATGTAGTAAAACTAGTAAACAAGTCATCGTATAGTAAAACTAGTCAACAAGTCATCATGTAGTAAAACTAGTAAACAAGTCATCATATAGTCAAACTAGTAAACAAGTCATCACATAGTCAAACTAGTCAACAAGTCATCATGTAGTAAAACTAGTAAACAAGTCATCATGTAGTAAAACTAGAACAAGTCATATAGTAAAACTAGTAAACAAGTCATCACATAGTCAAACTAGTAAACAAGTCATCATATAGTAAAACTAGTAAACAAGTCATCACATAGTCAAACTAGTCAACAAGTCATCATGTAGTAAAACTAGTAAACAAGTCATCATATAGTAAAACTAGTAAACAAGTCATCACATAGTCAAACTAGTAAACAAGTCATCATATAGTAAAACTAGTAAACAAGTCATCACATAGTCAAACTAGTCAACAAGTCATCATATAGTAAAACTAGTAAACAAGTCATCACATAGTCAAACTAGTAAACAAGTCATCATGTAGTAAAACTAGTAAACAAGTCATCATATAGTAAAACTAGTAAACAAGTCATCACATAGTCAAACTAGTAAACAAGTCATCACATAGTAAAACTAGTAAACAAGTCATCACATAGTCAAACTAGTCAACAAGTCATCATATAGTAAAACTAGTAAACAAGTCATCACATAGTAAAACTAGTAAACAAGTCATCATGTAGTAAAACTAGTAAACAAGTCATCATGTAGTAAAACTAGTCAACAAGTCATCACATAGTAAAACTAGTCAACAAGTCATCATGTAGTAAAACTAGTAAACAAGTCATCACATAGTAAAACTAGTCAACAAGTCATCATGTAGTAAAACTAGTAAACAAGTCATCACATAGTCAAACTAGTCAACAAGTCATCATGTAGTAAAACTAGTAAACAAGTCATCACATAGTCAAACTAGTCAACAAGTCATCATATAGTAAAACTAGTAAACAAGTCATCACATAGTCAAACTAGTCAACAAGTCATCATATAGTAAAACTAGTAAACAAGTCATCGTATAGTCAAACTAGTAAACAAGTCATCATGTAGTCAAACTAGTCAACAAGTCATCATATAGTAAAACTAGTAAACAAGTCATCATATAGTAAAACTAGTAAACAAGTCATCACATAGTCAAACTAGTCAACAAGTCATCATATAGTAAAACTAGTAAACAAGTCATCGTATAGTCAAACTAGTAAACAAGTCATCATGTAGTCAAACTAGTCAACAAGTCATCATATAGTCAAACTAGTAAACAAGTCATCATGTAGTCAAACTAGTCAACAAGTCATCATATAGTAAAACTAGTAAACAAGTCATCGTATAGTAAAACTAGTAAACAAGTCATCACATAGTCAAACTAGTCAACAAGTCATCATATAGTAAAACTAGTAAACAAGTCATCATATAGTCAAACTAGTAAACAAGTCATCACATAGTCAAACTAGTAAACAAGTCATCATGTAGTAAAACTAGTAAAAAAGTCATCGTATAGTAAAACTAGTAAACAAGTCATCATAAAGTCAAACCAAACTAGTCAACAAGTCATCATGTAGTAAAAACTAGTAAACAAGTCATCATATAGTAAAACTAGTAAACAAGTCATCGTATAGTAAAACTAGTCAACAAGTCATCATGTAGTAAAACTAGTAAACAAGTCATCATATAGTAAAACTAGTAAACAAGTCATCACATAGTCAAACTAGTAAACAAGTCATCATATAGTAAAACTAGTAAACAAGTCATCACATAGTCAAACTAGTAACAAGTCATCACATAGTCAAACTAGTAAACAAGTCATCATATAGTAAAACTAGTAAACAAGTCATCATATAGTAAAACTAGTACAAGTCATCACATAGTCATAAACATATAGTAAACTAGTAAACAAGTCATCATCAAGTCAAACTAGTCACAAGTCTCATATATCTATAACAAGTCTCATGTAGTAAACTAGTAAACAAGTCATCATAAAGTCAAACCAAACTAGTCAACAATCATCATGTAGTAAAACTAGTAAACAAGTCATCATATAGTAAAACTAGTAAACAAGTCATCGTATAGTAAAACTAGTAAACAAGTCATCACATAGTCAAACTAGTCAACAAGTCATCATGTAGTAAAACTAGTCAACAAGTCATCGTATTGTAAAACTAGTAAACAAGTCATCATGTAGTAAAACTAGTCAACAAGTCATCGTATTGTAAAACTAGTAAACAAGTCATCACGTAGTAAAACTAGTAAACAAGTCATCACGTAGTAAAACTTGTAAACAAGTCATCATGTAGTAAAACTAGTCAACAAGTCATCATGTAGTAAAACTAGTAAACAAGTCATCATGTAGTAAAACTTGTAAACAAGTCATCATGTAGTAAAACTAGTCAACAAGTCATCATGTAGTAAAACTAGTCAACAAGTCATCATGTAGTAAAACTAGTAAACAAGTCATCACGTAGTAAAACTTGTAAACAAGTCATCATGTAGTAAAACTAGTCAACAAGTCATCATGTAGTAAAACTAGTAAACAAGTCATCATGTAGTAAAACTAGTCAACAAGTCATCATGTAGTAAAACTAGTAAACAAGTCATTATGTAGTAAAACTTGTAAACAAGTCATCATGTAGTAAAACTAGTCAACAAGTCATCACATAGTAAAACTAGTCAACAAGTCATCATGTAGTAAAACTAGTAAACAAGTCATCATGTAATAAAACTAGTAAACAAGTCATCGTATAGTAAAACTAGTAAACAAGTCATCATGTAGTAAAACTAGTAAACAAGTCATCGTATAGTAAAACTAATAAACAAGTCATCATATAGTCAAACTAGTCAACAAGTCATCATGTAGTAAAACTAGTAAACAAGTCATCACATAGTCAAACTAGTCAACAAGTCATCATATAGTAAAACTAGTAAACAAGTCATCATGTAGAAACTAGTAAACAAGTCATCGTATAGTAAAACTAATAAACAAGTCATCATAAAGTCAAACCAAACTAGTCAACAAGTCATCATGTAGTAAAACTAGTAAACAAGTCATCACATAGTCAAACTAGTCAACAAGTCATCATATAGTAAAACTAGTCAACAAGTCATCGTATTGTAAAACTAGTAAACAAGTCATAGTCAAACCAAACTAGTAAACAAGTCATCATGTAGTAAAACTTGTAAACAAGTCATCACATAGTAAAACGAGTCAACAAGTCATCATGTAGTAAAACTTGTAAACAAGATCATGTAATAAAACTAGTAACAAGTCATCATGTAGTAAAACTTGTAAACAAGTCATCATGTAATAAAACTAGTAAACAAGTCATCATGTAGTAAAACTAGTAAACAAGTCATCGTATAGTAAAACTAGTAAACAAGTCATCATGTAGTAAAACTAGTAAACAAGTCATCATGTAGTAAAACTAGTAAACAAGTCATCATACAGTAAAACTAGTAAACAAGTCATCATATAGTAAAACTAGTAAACAAGTCATCACATAGTAAAACTAGTAAACAAGTCATCGTATAGTAAAACTAGTAAACAAGTCATCATGTAGTAAACTAGTAAACAAGTCATCGTATAGTAAAACTAGTAAACAGTCATCACATAGTAAAACTAGTAAACAAGTCATCGTATAGTAAAACTAGTAAACAAGTCATCATGTAGTGAAACTAGTAAACAAGTCATCATGTTGTAAACTAGTAAACAAGTCATCATGTAGTAAAACTAGTAAACAAGTCATCATGTTGTAAAACTAGTAAACAAGTCATCATGTTGTAAAACTAGTAAAAGTCATCATGTAGTAAAACTAGTAAACAAGTCATCGTATAGTAAAACTAGTAAACAAGTCATCATGTAGTAAAACTAGTAAACAAGTCATCGTATAGTAAAACTAGTAAACAAGTCATCATGTTGTAAAACTTGTAAACAAGTCATCATGTAGTAAACTAGTAAACAAGTCATCGTATAGTAAAAAACTAGTAAACAAGTCATCATGTAGTAAAACTAGTAAACAAGTCATCATGTTGTAAAACTAGTAAACAAGTCATCATGTAGTAAAACTAGTAAACAAGTCATCATGTTGTAAAACTAGTAAACAAGTCATCATGTAGTAAAACTAGTAAACAAGTCATCGTATAGTAAAACTAGTAAACAAGTCATCATATAGTAAAACTAGTAAACAAGTCATCATGTAGTAAAACTAGTAAACAAGTCATCACATAGTAAAACTAGTAAACAAGTCATCATGTAGTAAAACTAGTAAACAAGTCATCATGTAGTAAAACTAGTAAACAAGTCATCGTATAGTAAAACTAGTAAACAAGTCATCATGTAGTAAAACTAGTAAACAAGTCATCATATAGTAAAACTAGTAAACAAGTCATCGTATAGTAAAACTAGTAAACAAGTCATCATGTAGTAAAACTAGTAAACAAGTCATCATGTAGTAAAACGAGTCAACAAGTCATCATGTAGTAAAACTAGTAACAGTCTCACATAGTAAAACTAGTAAACAAGTCATCGTATAGTAAAACTAGTAAACAAGTCATCATGTAGTGAAACTAGTAAACAAGTCATCATGTTGTAAAACTAGTAAACAAGTCATCATGTAGTAAAACTAGTAAACAAGTCATCATGTAGTAAAACTAGTAAACAAGTCATCATGTAGTAAAACTAGTAAACAAGTCATCGTATAGTAAAACTAGTAAACAAGTCATCATGTAGTAAAACTAGTAAACAAGTCATCATGTTGTAAAACTTGTAAACAAGTCATCATGTAGTAAAACTAGTAAACAAGTCATCGTATAGTAAAACTAGTAAACAAGTCATCATGTAGTAAAACTAGTAAACAAGTCATCATGTTGTAAAACTAGTAAACAAGTCATCATGTAGTAAAACTAGTAAACAAGTCATCATGTTGTAAAACTAGTAAACAAGTCATCATGTAGTAAAACTAGTAAACAAGTCATCGTATAGTAAAACTAGTAAACAAGTCATCATGTAGTAAAACTAGTAAACAAGTCATCGTATAGTAAAACTAGTAAACAAGTCATCATGTAGTAAAACTAGTAAACAAGTCATCGTATAGTAAAACTAGTAAACAAGTCATCATGTTGTAAAACTAGTAAACAAGTCATCATGTAGTAAAACTAGTAAACAAGTCATCATGTAGTAAAACTAGTAAACAAGTCATCATGTAGTAAAACTAGTAAACAAGTCATCGTATAGTAAAACTAGTAAACAAGTCATTGTATAGTAAAACTAGTAAACAAGTCATCATACAGTAAAACTAAACTAGTAAACAAGTCATCATATAGTAAAACTAGTCACAAGTCATCGTATAGTAAAACTAGTAAACAAGTCATCACATAGTAAAACTAGTCAACAAGTCATCATGTAGTAAAACTAGTAAACAAGTCATCGTATAGTAAAACTAGTAAACAAGTCATCATGTAGTAAAACTAGTAAACAAGTCATCATGTAGTAAAACTAGTAAACAAGTCATCATGTAGTAAAACTAGTAAACAAGTCATCGTATAGTAAAACTAGTAAACAAGTCATCACATAGTAAAACTAGTAAACAAGTCATCGTATAGTAAAACTAGTAAACAAGTCATCACATAGTAAAACTAGTAAACAAGTCATCATACAGTAAAACTAAACTAGTAAACAAGTCATCATATAGTAAAACTAGTCAACAAGTCATCGTATAGTAAAACTAGTAAACAAGTCATCACATAGTAAAACTAGTAAACAAGTCATCACATAGTAAAAATAGTAAACAAGTAATCGTATAGTAAAACTAGTAAACAAGTCATCATACAGTAAAATTAAACTACTAAACAAGTCATCATATAGTAAAACTAGTCAACAAGTCCTCACATAGTAAAAATAGTAAACAAGTCATCGCATAGTAAAACTAGTAAACAAGTCATCATGTAGTAAAACTAGTAAACAAGTCATCGTATAGTAAAACTAGTAAACAAGTCATTGTATAGTAAAACTAGTAAACAAGTCATTGTATAGTAAAACTAGTAAACAAGTCATCATACAGTAAAACTAAACTAGTAAACAAGTCATCATATAGTAAAACTAGTCAACAAGTCATCGTATAGTAAAACTAGTAACAAGTCATCATGTAGTAAAACTAGTAAACAAGTCATCGTATAGTAAAACTAGTAAACAAGTCATTGTATAGTAAAACTAGTAAACAAGTCATCATACAGTAAAACTAAACTAGTAAACAAGTCATCATGTAGTAAAACTAGTCAACAAGTCATCGTATAGTAAAACTAGTAAACAAGTCATCATGTAGTAAAACTAGTAAACAAGTCATCGTATAGTAAAACTAGTAACAAGTCATCGTATAGTAAAACTAGTCAACAAGTCATCATGTAGTAAAACTAGTAAACAAGTCATCACATAGTAAAACTAGTAAACAAGTCATTGTATAGTAAAACTAGTAAACAAGTCATCATACAGTAAAACTAGTAAACAAGTCATTGTATAGTAAAACTAGTAAACAAGTCATCATACAGTAAAACTAAACTAGTAAACAAGTCATCATATAGTAAAACTAGTCAACAAGTCATCGTATAGTAAAACTAGTAAACAAGTCATCATGTAGTAAAACTAGTAAACAAGTCATCGTATAGTAAAACTAGTAAACAAGTCATCACATAGTAAAACTAGTAAACAAGTCATTGTATAGTAAAACTAGTAAACAAGTCATCATACAGTAAAACTAAACTAGTAAACAAGTCATCATGTAGTAAAACTAGTCACAAGTCATCGTATAGTAAAACTAGTAAACAAGTCATCATGTAGTAAAACTAGTAAACAAGTCATCGTATAGTAAAACTAGTAAACAAGTCATCGTATAGTAAAACTAGTCAACAAGTCATCGTATAGTAAAACTAGTAAACAAGTCATCATACAGTAAAATTAAACTACTAAACAAGTCATCATATAGTAAAACTAGTCAACAAGTCCTCACATAGTAAAACTAGTAAACAAGTCATCACATAGTAAAAATAGTAAACAAGTCATCGTATAGTAAAACTAAACTAGTAAACAAGTCATCATGTTGTAAAACTAGTCAACAAGTCATCGTATAGTAAAACTAAACTAGTAAACAAGTCATCATGTAGTAAAACTAAACTAGTAAACAAGTCATCACATAGTCAAACTAGTCAACAATTCATCGTATAGTAAAACTAAACTAGTAAACAAGTCATCATGTTGTAAAACTAGTCAACAAGTCATCGTATAGTAAAACTTGTAAACAATTCATCGTATAGTAAAACTAGTAAACGAGTCATCATGTAGTAAAATTAGTAAACAAGTCATCGTGTATTAAAACTAGTAAACAAGTGTGTGTATGTGTGTGTGTGTGTGTGTGTGTGTGTGTGTTGTGTGTGTTTGTGTGTGTGTGTGTGTTGCAGGCTCCTACAGCTGTGCTCTGACTGGTGATTGGGTAAATTCAGCGTCAGGGAGCAGCCGACTGCCCAGCTGTCTGCCAGGTAACTGAGATACTGCATATATCTGATAACATGTACTTCTACCACATCAATCAGTACATTAAGCAGTTATTCAACCTCCCCAGGCTGTGGACGCCCGGCCCGCCCCCTGCCCCCCCAGGTGAAGCGGGTCGTGGGGGGCCGGGGGGCCACGCCGGGCCTGTTCCCCTGGCAGGTTCTGCTCCAGGTGGAGGACCGGTCCCGGGTCCCAGAGGACCGCTGGTTCGGTTCTGGAGCCCTGCTGTCCCCGTCCTGGATCCTGACTGCCGCCCACCTACTGAGGTCCCAGCGCAGAGACAACAGCGTGGCCCCCGTGGCCCCCCAACACGTCAAGGTCTGTACCCAAAACAGCTGGTCCCCGTTGCCCCCCAACACATCAAGGTCTGTACCCACAACAGCTGGTCCCCGTGGCCCCCCAACACATCAAGGTCTGTACCCACATCAGGTGGCCCCCCAACACGTCAAGGTCTGTACCCACAACAGCTGGTCCCCATGGCCCCCCAACACATCAAGGTCTGTACCCACAACAGCTGGTCCCCGTGGCCCCCCAAAACGTCAAGGTCTGTACCCACAACAGCGTGGCCCCTGTGGCCCCCCAACATGTCAAGGTCTGTACCCACAACAGCGTGGCCCCTGTGGCCCCCCAACATGTCAAGGTCTGTACCCACAACAGCGTGGCCCCCGTGGCCCCCCAACATATCAAGGTCTGTACCCACAACAGCTGGTCCCGTGGCCCCCCAACATGTCAAGGTCTGTACCCACAACAGCTGGTCCCCGTGGCCCCCCAACACATCAAGATCTGTACCCACAACAGCTGGTCCCCGTGGCCCCCCAACACATCAAGGTCTGTACCCACAACAGCTGGTCCCCGTGGCCCCCCAACACATCAAGGTCTGGTCTGGACCAGCAGAACCAGGTCCTTCTCAGACTCGTTCACACTCTTTTTAATCAGAGTTATCCCCCTGCATCGTTAATATATAAAATCTACAAATACAGAATACATTAAAGTTGTTGCGGTAATGTCTTCTCTGTCATTTCTTTGTGAAGTCATGTTCGACAGACTCTTCTTGCACTATTTCTATTTTACACTGTTGTATCTGTTTTATTAGTTTGATGTCACTGTTGAGGAGCCTGTAAGTGTTTCATTGCACTGTAGCTGGTGATGAAGCCTTGAATTGAATGTACTGTATATCTCCATGACTGACTGCTGTGAGGCCTTCAGGTGTTCCTGGGACTCCTGGATGCTGCAGACCAGAGGCTGGCCACCAACCGCTCCGTGCAGGAAGTCCTCCTCCATCCACACTTCCAGCCCAACAACTACAACAACGACATTGCCCTGCTGAGGCTGACGGAGCCGCTGGAGTTCAGTGAGCTCATCCTGCCTGTCTGTCTGCCTCCACCCCACAGACAGGTACTAATACTCACACTGTGTACAAGTACTCCATGTTCAAAAGACTCAACGGTTGTATCATCACAGCAGCTAGAAGGTCCTCCAACGATGCAACATGAATATATAGAAGACAATAAAAAAGTGTTGAGCTCAGAAATATTAGCATAGCTCTAAATGGTTTATTAAGAAAATGTTCTATACAATCTGAGGTAATAAAGATAGAGAGAAGTAGGAACATTTCCTCATAGACTTCTCTACAATGCATGGGCGTCGCATCCATTATATGGGGTGGGACAAGTCCCCCCCACCTTTTAAAATGATTAGTTTAGACCCCCCAACTTTTAAAATGATTATTTTTGACCCCCCCACTTTTACCATGTGGAAAGTCCGTGCATCGGTCTATCCACTCGCCGCTCTCTGTAGAGCGCTGTGTCAGTGCTTCATTATCAAATCCATTCCACTTGCTTATTGTGAGAATGCCCAAATCAATAAACTCCGTACCATGTTTTCACTGCTACTTTGTACCAAGGCAGATTCTCAGAGCCGCACACATGAGCCGCACACATGCTGCGTTTTTTGTGTAGCTGTGTTTTAGTTGTAAAATTATGCGCGCCACAGTTTCCACGCTGCGAGCTCCGGCGCTAACAGTTCACGAGCGTGAACCAGTAGCACCCGGATATAAGGCGCTGTTATTAAGAGGTGGAGGGAGAGTCCTCTCCTGTCAGACTGAGAGGCTGATAACTACAGCTCAGTGAGGTAAAGGACTCTCTGAGAGGTGGAGGAGAGTCCTCTCCTGTCAGACTGAGAGGCTGATAACTACAGCTCAGTGAGGTAAAGGACTCTCTGAGAGGTGGGAGAGTCCTCTCCTGTCAGACTGAGAGGCTGATAACTACAGCTCAGTGAGGTAAAGGACTCTCTGAGAGTGGAGGAGAGTCCTCTCCTGTCAGACTGAGAGGCTGATAACTACAGCTCAGTGAGGTAAAGGACTCTCTGAGAGGTGGAGGAGAGTCCTCTCCTGTCAGACTGAGGCTGATAACTACAGCTCAGTGAGGTAAAGGACTCTCTGAGAGGTGGAGGAGAGTCCTCTCCTGTCAGACTGAGAGGCTGATAACTACAGCTCAGTGAGGTAAAGGACTCTCTGAGAGGTGGAGGGAGAGTCCTCTCCTGTCAGACTGAGAGGCTGATAACTACAGCTCAGTGAGGTAAAGGACTCTCTGAGAGGTGGAGGAGAGTCCTCTCCTGTCAGACTGAGAGGCTGATAACTACAGCTCAGTGAGGTAAAGGACTCTCTGAGAGGTGGAGGAGAGTCCTCTCCTGTCAGACTGAGAGGCTGATAACTACAGCTCAGTGAGGTAAAGGACTCTCTGAGAGGTGGGGAGAGTCCTCTCCTGTCAGACTGAGAGGCTGATAACTACAGCTCAGTGAGGTAAAGGACTCTCTGAGAGGTGGAGGGAGAGTCCTCTCCTGTCAGACTGAGAGGCTGATAACTACAGCTCAGTGAGGTAAAGGACTCTCTGAGAGGTGGGGGAGAGTCCTCTCCTGTCAGACTGAGAGGCTGATAACTACAGCTCAGTGAGGTAAAGGACTCTCTGAGAGGTGGGGGAGAGTCCTCTCCTGTCAGACTGAGAGGCTGATAACTACAGCTCAGTGAGGTAAAGGACTCTCTGAGAGGTGGGGGAGAGTCCTCTCCTGTCAGACTGAGAGGCTGATAACTACAGCTCAGTGAGGTGAAGGACTCTCTGAGAGGTGGGGAGAGTCCTCTCCTGTCAGACTGAGAGGCTGATAACTACAGCTCAGTGAGGGAAGGACTCTCTGAGGGTTTAGATAGTTCACTTTAGTCTAAGTAGTGGGTCTCAAACGGTTTGGTAATCATTTATGTAAACAAGTATTTCCAAGGCACACCTTTATATGATCATTATAGTATAAAAAACAAGAGAATAACAGGTATGAAAATTCCAACTCATACTATAGGACAGTAACACAAAATACAGTTTAAAAGGGGAGTGATTTGTAAAATATGCATAAAGAAAAAGTAAATCTGTTTACAGTTCTGTTTCATGGTGTTGAGAGATGTATCCATAGATTTAGTCCCTAATTTTGCTCTCAAAGTGCAGCAGATTGATGCTTTTAACTTCAATTTAAAAAAAATCTTCCCGGGGGAGCATGCCCCCGGACCCCCCTAGAGGAGGTGAGGTCCACCACCTGCCCACACCCTGTCAAATTGTCCCACCCGCATTGAGGATGCTGCCTACGCCCATGATACAATCTGAGTAATAAAGAGAGAGAGAAGTAGGAACATTTCCTCTAGACTTCTATACAATCTGAGGTAATAAAGAGAGAGAGAAGTAGGAACATTTCCTCATAGATTCTCTACAATCTGAGGTAATAAGAGAGAGAGAAGTAGGAACATTTCCTCATAGACTTCTATACAATCTGAGGTAATAGAGAGAGAGAGAGAAGTAGGAACATTTTCTCATAGACTTCTATACAATCTGAGGTAATAAGAGAGAGAGAAGTAGGAACATTTCCTCATAGACTTCTATACAATCTGAGGTAATAAAGAGAGAGAGAAGTAGGAACATTTCCTCATAGACTTCTCTACAATCTGAGGTAATAAAGAGAGAGAAGTAGGAACATTTCCTCATAGACTTCTATACAATCTGAGGTAATAAGAGAGAGAGAAGTAGGAACATTTCCTCATAGACTTCTCTACAATCTGAGGTAATAAAGAGAGAGAGAAGTAGGAACATTTCCTCATAGACTTCTATACAATCTGAGGTAATAAAGAGAGAGAAGTAGGAACATTTCCTCATAGATTTCTCTACATCTGAGGTAATAAAGAGAGAGAGAAGTAGGAACATTTCCTCATAGACTTCTATACAATTGAGGTAATAAAGAGAGAGAGAAGTAGGAACATTTCCTCATAGACTTCTCTACAATCTGAGGTAATAAAGAGAGAGAGAAGTAGGAACATTTGCTCATAGACCTCTCTACAATCTGAGGTAATAAAGAGAGAAGTAGGAACATTTCCTCACAGACTTCTCTACATCTGAGGTAATAAAGAGAGAGAGAAGTAGGAACATTTCCTCATAGACTTCTCTACAATCTGAGGTAATAAAGAGAGAGAGAAGTAGGAACATTTCCTCATAGACTTCTCTACAATCTGAGGTAATAAAGAGAGAGAGAAGTAGGAACATTTCCTCATAGACTTCTCTACAATCTGAGGTAATAAGAGAGAGAGAAGTAGGAACATTTTCTCATTGACTTCTATACAATCTGAGGTAATAAAAAGAGAGAGAGAAGTAGGAACATTTCCTCATAGACGTCTCTACAATCGGAGGTAATAAAGAGAGAGAGAAGTAGGAACATTTTCTCATAGACCTCTATACAATCTGAGGTAATAAAGAGAGAAGTAGGAACATTTCCTCATAGACTTCTCTACAATCTCAGGTAATAAAGAGAGAAGTAGGAACATTTCCTCATAGACTTCTCTACAATCTGAGGTAATAGAGAGAGAGAAGTAGGAACATTTCCTCATAGACTTCTCTACAATCTGAGGTAATAAGAGAGAGAAGTAGGAACATTTCATCAGAGACTTCTCTACAATCTGAGGTAATAAAGAGAGAGAGAAGTAGGAACATTTCCTCATAGACTTCTATACAATCTGAGGTAATAAAGAGAGAGAGAAGTAGGAACATTTCCTCATAGACTTCTCTACAATCTGAGGTAATAAAGAGAGAGGAAGTAGGAACATTTCCTCATAGACTTCTATACAATCTGAGGTAATAAAGAGAGAGAGAAGTAGGAACATTTCCTCATAGATTTCTCTACAATCTGAGGTAATAAAGAGAGAGAGAAGTAGGAACATTTCCTCATAGACTTCTATACAATCTGAGGTAATAAAGAGAGAGAGAAGTAGGAACATTTCCTCATAGACTTATATAATCTGAGGTAATAAAGAGAGAGAGAAGTAGGAACATTTCCTCATAGACTTCTCTACAATCTGAGGTAATAGAGGAGAGAGAGAGAAGTAGGAACATTTCTCATAGACTTCTATACAATCTGAGGTAATAAAGAGAGAGAGAAGTAGGAACATTTCCTCATAGACTTCTCTACAATCTGAGGTAATAAAGAGAGAGAGAAGTAGGAACATTTCTCATAGACTTCTATACAATCTGAGGTAATAAAGAGAGAGAGAAGTAGGAACATTTCCTCATAGACTTCTATACAATCTGAGGTAAAAAGAGAGAGAGAAGTAGGAACATTTCCTCATAGACTTCTATACAATCTGAGGTAATAAAGAGAGAGAGAAGTAGGAACATTTCCTCATAGACTTCTCTACAATCTGAGGTAATAAAGAGAGAGAGAAGTAGGAACATTGCTCATAGACTTCTCTACAATCTGAGGTAATAAAGAGAGAAGTAGGAACATTTCCTCATAGACTTCTCTACAATCTGAGGTAATAAAGAGAGAGAGAAGTAGGAACATTTCCTCATAGACTTCTCTACAATCTGAGGTAATAAAGAGAGAGAAGTAGGAACATTTCCTCATAGACTTCTCTACAATCTGAGGTAATAAAGAGAGAGAGAAGTAGGAACATTTCCTCATAGACTTCTCTACAATCTGAGGTAATAAAGAGAGAGAGAAGTAGGAACATTTTCCTCATTGACTTCTATACAATCTGAGGTAATAAAGAGAGAGAGAAGTAGGAACATTTCCTCATAGACTCTCTACAATCGGAGGTAATAAAGAGAGAGAGAAGTAGGAACATTTTCTCATAGACCTCTATACAATCTGAGGTAATAAAGAGAGAAGTAGGAACATTTCCTCATAGACTTCTCTACAATCTCAGGTAATAAAGAGAGAGAGAAGTAGGAACATTTCCTCATAGACTTCTCTACAATCTGAGGTAATAGAGAGAGAGAAGTAGGAACATTTCCTCATAGACTTCTCTACAATCTGAGGTAATAAAGAGAGAGAAGTAGGAACATTTCCTCAGAGACTTCTCTACAATCTGAGGTAATAAAGAGAGAGAGAAGTAGGAACATTTCCTCATAGACTTCTATACAATCTGAGGTAATAAAGAGAGAGAGAAGTAGGAACATTTCTCATAGACTTCTACACAATCTGAGGTAATAGAGAGAGAGAAGTAGGAACATTTCCTCATAGACTTCTCATAATCTGAGGTAATAAAGAGGGAGAAGTAGGAACATTTCTCATAGACTTCTATACAATCTGAGGTAATAAAGAGAGAGAGAGAAGTAGGAACATTTCCTCATAGACTTCTCTACAATCTGAGGTAATAAAGATAGAGAAGTAGGAACATTTCCTCATAGACTCTATACAATCTGAGGTAATAAAGAGAGAGAGAAGTAGGAACATTCCTCATAGACTTCTACACAATCTGAGGTAATAAAGAGAGAGAGAAGTAGGAACATTTCCTCATAGACTTCTCTATAATCTGAGGTAATAAAGAGAGAGAGAAGTAGGAACATTTCCTCATAGACTTCTATACAATCTGAGGTAATAAAGAGAGAGAGAAGTAGGAACATTTCCTCATAGACTTCTCTACAATCTGAGGTAATAAAGAGAGAGAGAGAAGTAGGAACATTTCTCATAGACTTCTATACAATCTGAGGTAATAAAGAGAGAGAGAAGTAGGAACATTTCTCATAGACTTCTCTACAATCTGAGGTAATAAAGAGAGAGAGAAGTAGGAACATTTCCTCATAGACTTCTCTACAATCTGAGGTAATAAAGAGAGAGAGAGAAGTAGGAACATTTCCTCATAGACTTCTATACAATTGAGGTAATAAAGAGAGAGAGAAGTAGGAACATTTCCTCATAGACTTCTCTACAATCTGAGGTAATAAAGAGAGAGAGAAGTAGGAACATTTCCTCATAGACTTCTCTACAACCTGAGGTAATAAGGAGAGAGAGAAGTAGGAACATTTCCTCATAGACTTCTCTACATCTGAGGTAGTAAAGAGAGAGAGAAGTAGGAACATTTCCTCATAGACTTCTCTACAATCTGAGGTAATAAAGACAGAGAGAAGTAGGAACATTTCCTCATAGACTTCTATACAATCTGAGGTAATAGAGAGAGAGAGAAGTAGGAACATTTCCTCATAGACTTCTCTACAATCTGAGGTAATAAAGAGAGAGAGAAGTAGGAACATTTCCTCATAGACTTCTATACAATCTGAGGTAATAGAGAGAGAGAGAGAAGTAGGAACATTTCCTCATAGACTTCTCTACAATCTGAGGTAAAAGAGAGAGAGAAGTAGGAACATTTCCTCATAGACTTCTCTACAATCTGAGGTGAAAAGAGAGAGAGAAGTAGGAACATTCCTCATAGACTTCTATACAATCTGAGGTAATAAAGAGAGAGAGAGAAGTAGGAACATTTCCTCATAGACTTCTCTACAATCTGAGGTAATAAAGAGAGAGAGAGAAGTAGGAACATTTCCTCATAGACTTCTCTACAATCTGAGGTAATAAGAGAGAGAGAAGTAGGAACATTTCCTCATAGACTTCTACACAATCAGGAAGCAGCTGATGTTCTACTTGTTTCCTGTCTTCTGCAGGACGACCCTCCCTCACCCCTCCCTAACTCTCTGGGTGTAGTTGCTGGTTGGGGGATCTCCCACCTTAACGCCTCCCTCCCCCGGCCAGACCCCATCCCCCCTCCAGGCCCCACCCCCCTCCAGGCCCCTCCCCCCTCCTGCAGTTCGTGAAGCTACCGGTGGTTCCTCAGCTGGAGTGTTTGGAGAGCTACGCCTCGCGCTCCGTCAGATACAACATCACTGACAACATGTTCTGTGCCGGCTTCTTCCAGGGGGGGCGGGACACCTGCCTGGGGGACAGCGGGGGGGCATTTGTGATGCAGGACGGGGGGGGAGCGTGGGCGGTGCTCGGCCTGGTGTCCTGGGGGGGGCCGGAGGACTGTGGGAGCCAGAGGGTCTACGGGGTCTACACCCGGGTTAGCAAATATGTGGAGTGGATACAGCAATACACAGGGGGGTGAGACAGGGCGGTATGACAGGGGGCTGAGTCAGGGGGAGAGACAGGGGGGTATGACAGGGGTGAGACAGGGGGGTGAGACAGGGGGAGAGACAGGGGTTGAGACAGGGGGTGAGAGGGGGGTATGACAGGGGGTGAGACAGGGGTTGAGACAGGGGTGAGACAGGGGGTATGACTGGGGGTGAGACAAGGGGTGAGACAGGGGTTGAGACAGGGGGTGAGATAGGGGTTGAGACAGGGTGTGAGACAGGGGGAGAGACAGGGGGTGAGACAGGGGTTGAGACAGGGTGTGAGACAGGGGGAGAGACAGGGGGGAGACAGGGGTTGAGACAGGGGGTGAGACAGACACTTAATCAAACTTACCTTAAACCAGAAAAAAAATTGAGACCTTACCTGAAACAATTTGGAGGTCCTGTTTCCCACAATGCCTTGCTGTTTGTTTTGACAGCAGAAAGGAGACGCATTATGAAATATTTTTGATATACTTTTTATCTGAGCGCTGCTGTGTATCTCACTCTTACTTTACTCCTGTTGGTATGAAATAAAACTTCTGCACACGTCTCAGTCTCTCTGTGTCCATCATGTTAAAGACATTAATATACAACAATCTTTCAAACAGCTGTAATACGCATCAGGGAGTCAGTAGAGATCCTGCAGTCGGACACAATCATCATTAATAACATGTTTATAATGAACCATCAGCCGGTCTGTGAGGATTCAGATCTGTGGACCATCGATCAGAACATGTTTATTTATGAGTTTAGAGTCCAAAGGAAAGAATCTGCAGCTCAACCAATGACCTCCTGACGTCCATCGTTTGAAACATCCATCATCGTCTGGTCCGTCAGTAGACCTGGTTCTGGTCCGTTAGTCCTGGTCCTGGCTGAGGTCCTGGTCCTGGCTAAGGTCCTGGGCCTGGCTGAGGTTCTCGTCCGTCAGTAGTCCTGGTTCTGGTCCTGGCTGATGTCCTGGTCCTGGCTGAGGTTCTGGTCCGTCAGTAGTCCTGGTTCTGGTCCTGGTCCTGGCTGAGGTCCTGGTCCTGGCTGAGGTCCTGTCTCTGCATGGTGTCTCTGATCCAGTTGAGGAAGTTCCCGATGCGGCTGTAGACCCCGAACCTCCCTTTGGCGGCGCAGCCCTCGCCCCAGCTGACGACCCCCGTCAGAAACCAGGTCCCCCTGTGGTTCTGAACGAAGGGTCCCCCGCTGTCCCCCCCGCAGGCGTCCATCGCCACGTCCAGGAACCCCGCGCAGAACATGTTGTCTGTGATCACCTGAGGGGGAGACACTTAACTTAGAGACTAAAGACACTTAACTATAACTAGATACTAAAGACACTTAACTTACACTACAGACTAAAAACACTTAACTGTAACTGGAGACCTAAGACACTTAACTTACACTACAGACTAAAAAACACTTAACTTAAACTAGAGACTAAAGACACTTAACTTACACTACAGACTAAAAACACTTAACTTTAACTGGAGACTAAAAACACTTAACTTTAACTAGAGACTAAAGACACTTACCTTTAACTAGAGACTAAAAACACTTAACTTTAACTAGAGACTAAAGACACTTAACTTAAACTACAGACTAAAAACACTTAACTTACACTACAGACTAAAAACACTTAACTTTAACTAGAGACTAAAGACACTTAACTTACACTACAGACTAAAAACACTTAACTGTAACTGGAGACCTAAGACACTTAACTTACACTACAGACTAAAAACACTTAACTTTAACTAGAGACTAAAGACACTTAACTTACACTACAGACTAAAAACACTTAACTTTAACTGGAGACTAAAAACACTTAACTTTAACTAGAGACTAAAGACACTTACCTTTAACTAGAGACTAAAAACACTTACCTTTAACTAGAGACTAAAAACACTTAACTTTAACTAGAGACTAAAACACTTAACTTTAACTACAGACTAAAAACACTTAACTTTAACTAGAGACTAAAAACCCTTATCACAGTTAAGATGAGTGTGCTCCGCCTGGTTCATAGACAGGTATGAGTTTGTGTAGCTCGACAGGTGTGTCCCCCTGTCCTCTCACCTGATTGGTCGAGCCGCTGCAGGTCTGCTGTCCAATGACGGGCAGCGTCACCTTCCTCAGGAAGCGTGAGGAGCGGCCCAGGTGACGAGTCAGACCCCAACCTGAGACCACGCCTCGAGAGTCCTCCTGGGGGGGGAATCAAGTGTTTACTTCCTGTCTGTCTTCTTCTGCTGTTCCCTTTAGTGTTTACTTCCTGTCTGTCTGCTTCTGCTGTTCCCTTTATTGTTAGGGGGTTATAGTAAAGGTGTATACCTGCAGCAGGTACCTGGACAGGTGGGGTTATAGTAAAGGTGTGTACCTGCAGCAGGTGTGTGGACAGGTGGGGTTATAGTAAAGGTGTATACCTGCAGCAGGTACCTGGAGAGGTGAGGTTATAGTAAAGGTGTGTACCTGCAGCAGGTACCTGGACAGGTGGGGTTATAGTAAAGGTGTGTACCTGCAGCAGGTACCTGGACAGGTGGGGTTATAGTAAAGGTGTGTACCTGCAGCAGGTACCTGGACAGGTGGGGTTATAGTAAAGGTGTATACCTGCAGCAGGTACCTGGACAGGTGGGGTTATAGTAAAGGTGTATACCTGCAGCAGGTGTGTGGACAGGTGGGGTTATAGTAAAGGTGTGTACCTGCAGCAGGTACCTGGACAGGTGGGGTTATAGTAAAGGTGTGTACCTGCAGCAGGTACCTGGAGAGGTGGGGTTATAGTAAAGGTGTATACCTGCAGCAGGTACCTTGAGAGGTGGGGTTATAGTAAAGGTGTATACCTGCAGCAGGTACCTTGAGAGGTGGGGTTATAGTAAAGGTGTGTACCTGCAGCAGGTGTGTGGACAGGTGGGGTTATAGTAAAGGTGTGTACCTGCAGCAGGTACCTGGACAGGTGGGGTTATATTAAAGGTGTGTACCTGCAGCAGGTACCTGGACAGGTGGGGGTCCGGCAGGCAGGCGGGGGCCGCCGTGGGGCCCCTCCTCACGGGGCCTGAGAGGAACAACAGAGCGATGTCACTGTCGAAGGTGAACGAGTGGAAGTGAGGATGGACGAAAACCTTCTGGACCTTCAACTGCTGCTCCATGGGGTCCGGACGCCTCTGATCATAGTCCCCTGCTCTCACACACACACACACACACACACACACACACACACACACACACACACACACACACACACACACACACAACACACACACACACACACACACACACACACACACACACACATACATACATTTGGACATTTCTCAGTATTAGTAGACATACTAAAACACACACTCTCACACACACACTCTCTCTCTCTCTCACACACTCTCACACACTCACACACACACACCACACCACCACACACACCACACACACACACACCCCACACACACACACACACACACACACACACACCTATGGTGACGTGGTCCACGCTCTCCTCCAGGCAGTGTGCAGCAGAGACCACCCAGCGGTCAGAGACCAGCGTCCCTCCACAGAAGCCGTAACCATCGGCCCTGCGGAGCAGCACCTGAACGCACCGCCATCATGTGAACATTATTCATATATTATTAATTTATTATTAGTCTTTATCATTATTAAAGTGTGTGAACGGGTCCTCACCTGCCAGGGACTGCCTCCCAGTTTCTCCAGAACCCCCCCCACGATACGAGGCTTCACCCACCCCTCCCCCCCTCCGTCTCATTACCCCCCCAGACGATGCGTTCACTGTCCTCAGATCCATCTCCGTAAAGTTAAGATTCAGCGTCCAGCCATCGGTGTCCAACATGTCGCTGAGGTTCACTTCCTGTGAGGTCAGGTTCACTTCCTGTGAGGTCAGGTTCACTTCCTGTGAGGTCAGGTTCACTTCCTGTGAATTTGTCCACAGAGAGCGTCCTCCGTATGGAACCAGGTGTCTGTGCTGACGGCCGCACGGGAACAACACTACAGGAAGTACAGGAAGTATATTTACTGCACAGGAAGTATAGGAAGTACAGGAAGTACAGGAAGTACAGTTACTGCACAGGAAGTTACTGAAGTATCAGTAGTATCAGTAGTACAGTGGTTAAAGAGGTTACAGAGGTTAGAGTAGTATCAGGAGCAGAGTTTCCGTTAGCTGGTA
The DNA here is from genome assembly GCA_011823955.1 of Dissostichus mawsoni. Taxonomy (NCBI): domain Eukaryota; kingdom Metazoa; phylum Chordata; class Actinopteri; order Perciformes; family Nototheniidae; genus Dissostichus; species Dissostichus mawsoni. The sequence goes on from JAAKFY010000084.1 coordinate 277,315, forward strand.
GTTACCGGACTTTGACTGGTAAAATATGCTGAAGACCGGCAAATCTAAATCTCTCCGGTCAAAATAAATTCCAATTAGCGCAATACCGCATCAGTTGCGCTAAGACAAGAAGAGTCTGTGACAGACAGGAAGAGTCTGTGACAGACAAGAAGAGTACGTGACAGACTAGAAGAGTACGTGACAGACAAGAAGAGTCTGTGACAGACAAGAAGAGTACGTGACAGACAAGAAGAGTCTGTGACAGACAATAAGAGTACGTGACAGACAAGAAGAGTACGTGACAGACAATAAGAGTACGTGACAGACAAGAAGAGTACGTGACAGACAATAAGAGTACGTGACAGACAAGAAGAGTACGTGACAGACAATAAGAGTACGTGACAGACAAGAAGAGTCTGTGACAGACAGGAAGAGTCTGTGACAGACAAGAAGAGTACGTGACAGACTAGAAGAGTACGTGACAGACAAGAAGAGTCTGTGACAGACAAGAAGAGTACGTGACAGACAAGAAGAGTCTGTGACAGACAATAAGAGTATGTGACAGACAAGAAGAGTACGTGACAGACAATAAGAGTACGTGACAGACAAGAAGAGTACGTGACAGACAATAAGAGTACGTGACAGACAAGAAGAGTACGTGACAGACAAGAAGAGTCTGTGACAGACAAGAAGAGTACGTGACAGACAGGAAGAGTCTGTGACAGACAAGAAGAGTACGTGACAGACTAGAAGAGTACGTGACAGACAAGAAGAGTCTGTGACAGACAAGAAGAGTACGTGACAGACAAGAAGAGTCTGTGACAGACAATAAGAGTACGTGACAGACAAGAAGAGTACGTGACAGACAAGAAGAGTACGTGACAGACAGGAAGAGTCTGTGACAGACAAGAAGAGTACGTGACAGACAAGAAGAGTACGTGACAGACAAGAAGAGTACGTGACAGACAAGAAGAATCTGTGACAGACAAGAACAGTCTGTGACAGACAAGAAGAGTACGTGACAGACAAGAAGAGTCTGTGACAGACAAGAAGAGTCTGTGACAGACAAGAAGAATCTGTGACAGACAAGAAGAGTACGTGACAGACAAGAAGAGTCTGTGACAGACAAGAAGAATCTGTGACAGACAAGAAGAGTACGTGACAGACAAGAAGAGTACGTGACAGACAGGAAGTCTGTGACAGACAAGAAGAGTACGTGACAGACAAGAGAGTACGTGACAGACAAGAAAGTCTGTGACAGACAAGAAGAATCTGTGACAGACAAGAAGAGTCTGTGACAGACAAGAGTACGTGACAGACAAGAAGAGTACGTGACAGACAAGAAGAGTCTGTGACAGACAAGAAGAGTATGTGACAGACAAGAAGAGTACGTGACAGACAAGAAGAGTGTGTGACAGACAAGAAGAGTCCGTGACAGACAAGAAGAGTACGTGACAGACAAGAAGAGTACGTGACAGACAAGAAGAGTACGTGACAGACAAGAAGATCCGTGACAGACAAGAAGAGTCCGTAACAGACAAGAAGAGTCCGTGACAGACAAGAAGAGTCCGTGACAGACAAGAAGAGTACGTGACAGACAAGACGAGTACGTGACAGACAAGAAGAGTCTGTGACAGACAAGAAGAGTCTGTCACAGACAAGAAGAGTCTGTGACAGACAAGAAGAGTACGTGACAGACAAGAAGAGTCTGTGACAGACAAGACGAGTACGTGACAGACAAGAAGAGTACGTGACAGACAAGAAGAGTACGTGACAGACAAGAAGAGTACGTGACAGACAAGAAGAGTACGTGACAGACAAGAAGAGTCTGTGACAGACAATAAGAGTACGTGACAGACAAGAAGAGTACGTGACAGACAAGAAGAGTACGTGAAAGACAGGAAGAGTCTGTGACAGACAAGAAGAGTACGTGACAGACAAGAAGAGTACGTGACAGACAAGAAGAGTATGTGACAGACAAGAAGAATCTGTGACAGACAAGAACAGTCTGTGACAGACAAGAAGAGTACGTGACAGACAAGAAGAGTCTGTGACAGACAATAAGAATCTGTGACAGACAAGAACAGTCTGTGACAGACAAGAAGAGTACGTGACAGACAAGAAGAATCTGTGACAGACAAGAAGAGTACGTGACAGACAAGAAGAGTCTGTGACAGACAAGAAGAATCTGTGACAGACAAGAACAGTCTGTGACAGACAAGAAGAGTCTGTGACAGACAAGAAGAATCTGTGACAGACAAGAAGAGTACGTGACAGACAAGAAGAGTCTGTGACAGACAAGAAGAATCTGTGACAGACAAGAAGAGTACGTGACAGACTAGAAGAGTACGTGACAGACAAGAAGAGTCTGTGACAGACAAGAAGAGTACGTGACAGACAAGAAGAGTCTGTGACAGACAATAAGAGTACGTGACAGACAAGAAGAGTACGTGACAGACAATAAGAGTACGTGACAGACAAGAAGAGTACGTGACAGACAATAAGAGTACGTGACAGACAAGAAGAGTACGTGACAGACAAGAAGAGTCTGTGACAGACAAGAAGAGTACGTGACAGACAGGAAGATCTGTGACAGACAAGAAAGTACGTGACAGACTAGAAGAGTACGTGACAGACAAGAAGAGTCTGTGACAGACAAGAAGAGTACGTGACAGACAAGAAGAGTCTGTGACAGACAATAAGAGTACGTGACAGACAAGAAGAGTACGTGACAGACAAGAAGAGTACGTGACAGACGGAAGAGTCTGTGACAGACAAGAAGAGTACGTGACAGACAAGAAGAGTACGTGACAGACAAGAAGAGTACGTGACAGACAAGAAGAATCTGTGACAGACAAGAACAGTCTGTGACAGACAAGAAGAGTACGTGACAGACAAGAAGAGTCTGTGACAGACAAGAAGAGTCTGTGACAGACAAGAAGAATCTGTGACAGACAAGAAGAGTACGTGACAGACAAGAGTCTGTGACAGACAAGAAGAATCTGTGACAGACAAGAAGAGTACGTGACAGACAAGAAGAGTACGTGACAGACAGAAGAGTCTGTGACAGACAAGAAGAGTACGTGACAGACAAGAAGAGTACGTGACAGACAAGAAGAGTCTGTGACAGACAAGAAGAATCTGTGACAGACAAGAAGAGTCTGTGACAGACAAGAAGAGTACGTGACAGACAAGAAGAGTACGTGACAGACAAGAAGAGTCTGTGACAGACAAGAAGAGTATGTGACAGACAAGAAGAGTACGTGACAGACAAGAAGAGTGTGTGACAGACAAGAAGAGTCCGTGACAGACAAGAAGAGTACGTGACAGACAAGAAGAGTACGTGACAGACAAGAAGAGTACGTGACAGACAAGAAGAGTCCGTGACAGACAAGAAGAGTCGTACAGACAAGAAGAGTCCGTGACAGACAAGAAGAGTCCGTGACAGACAAGAAGAGTACGTGACAGACAAGACGAGTACGTGACAGACAAGAAGAGTCTGTGACAGACAAGAAGAGTCTGTGACAGACAAGAAGAGTCTGTGACAGACAAGAAGAGTACGTGACAGACAAGAAGAGTCTGTGACAGACAAGACGAGTACGTGACAGACAAGAAGAGTACGTGACAGACAAGAAGAGTACGTGACAGACAAAAGAGTACTGACAGACAAGAAGAGTACGTGACAGACAAGAAGAGTACGTGACAGA